>CM057232.1:1870000-2250647 GCA_029891385.1 Erythroxylum novogranatense
ACAAGTTGCTGAAGTAATCAACCTCGAAACTCGCAGGGTTTCAAACACAGAGGGAGGGTTGGAGTTTAATCCTGACACTGGACATATTTTTCTACTCTCACGACCAAATTCACTTGACCAACCTTACCTTCTGCATAAATCGACCCATCAATCAAAATCCCTTCTTTTTCATCTCCTTGAAACAATTCGTTCATACACCTCCAACCCTCCATCCTTGCACAATACACCATTTGTCTGCATCTCCACCTAAACCGTATCTTAAGTACCATTCTCCGACCAATCCTACCAGCTTTTTACACAACCCCTTTGATGAAACAATCACGTAAACGTATACAGAAACTAAAACCGTATGTTTTAGTGAGAAAACCGGCGAGTGAAAGATTTTCACTGCAAAATGCTTCATTTCTCAGCCCCTGACTTGCCGACCCTAACCAAGAAGTTCAAACTCACCGACCCGATTTGACCCTCACCCGATCCGACTTGACCCGACTCGATCCGTCCCGTATTTGCTCGATTAGGAAAAAGTTCCACCGACCCAACTGTAAACAGGCCCAACCCAATTTCTTCCTGGACTCCATGTCTCTCCGACAAAAAGTCCCCAGTAAACTTAATATTACGAAATACCTAATTCAAATCAGCAAACCCAACACCCAACCCGACCCTAAGCATATCAGCCCGATTTGACCTAATCCAACCCCACTTGACCCGATCCTGAAAAGTCCGACCCACCTTCTCCCTCCTGACTGATCCACCATTGGAACTAGGTACAGAGCTTGCAAGAAAAAGAAGAAGAAAACTACATTAAATCCAACAGGTATCACTCGAAGAACATAAACCCTATCTTCTTCATTACAAATCTCTAATCTCACACCTTTATTTCTCAAAATCTCGACTCAAATAACAATGGCAGAAACTAAAAAAAAAGGTTTTACATCTGTACTCAAAAATAGTTGAAGACTCAATTGGCTCTCCTGCAATTGGTTCTGATCTGTCCACTCGTACCAGTAAGTGGGCTAAGGTTTCCCATCTTGACCATGGCATTAGCAAAATCAGTCGTGAAGGTTCCTGAATTGGAGGCGTAAGTGTTAACTTGAGAGTTGGTGGAGCCGCCACTGAAGAGCTGCTGGTCGGAGTGAAGGAGACCTCTTTGATTTATCAGGTTGGTGAAGTAAGCATTATCGAAGGTTGTCGGGCTAGTGGCGTCGAGAGGAGCGAGGTTGTTGTCGCCACCGGAGAAAGGGCAGTTGGCTCTTCTGGTGGCCGCAAAAGTGGAGAGGATGTTGGTTTCGTTGTAGATTCTGGTCCTGAAACTGGTGCACCTTGCTTGGCCAATGGTGTGAGACCCTGAGAGAGCCACCATTTCATTAGCAGTGAGACCTTTGTTAGAGAAGGAAGTGATGAGGCCGCTGAGATTGAGAGTCGGGGCTGGGATGTTGTTCACGACGGCACTGAAACTTGCAGAGGTTGAGTCTCTTCTTCCCAGCTGAACTGTCCAACTGGGTCCACCCAACTGCAATTAGATCAACAACTGTTTAACGATACATCATTGGGTTGTAACTTTCTATCTAGCCTGAAGAGTAAAGCAATATCTGCTTACAGCAACGACGGAGTCACGAGCAGCAACGGCCAATATATCAGCACAAGAGACGACACCAGGGCACAATGTCTCGACTTGTGTCTTAATTGTATCAATTACATCGAAACCTCTGACTGAGTTATTGTTAGGGGCTGCTGTCTTCTCCCCTGTAAATGTGGAGTTATCATCCAACAGTATAGATGCATCACACCCCTGTCTCACACCAAAAATAAATAAAAATCAATTTATTATTTTTTAATAATAAACTTCATATTTTGTTTAATGGATCACACACACTCATATATAAGGAGAAATAATATTTTAATCTAAAATTTTTTAATTTTGCATATTAATTATTAAAAATATTGATTAGTGAATTATTATTTTCAATTAAAATAAACATAAAAATCAATTGACAACTCATTTATTTGAAAATAATTTTAGTTTTTAATTTTAATGTTAATTTTATTTGATATAAATAAGTTTAAATTATATAAGGTCATAAAATTATATTTAAATATTTAATATTTGATTTATATTATTTAAAATTTTGCAAAATCCCACACTCACGTGGGTTTGAAGATGTCTAAAAGAGACTTACTCCTATATAATAAAGAGATTAATTAATATCATAATAACGAGTAAAATATTAGATTTGAAATATATATTATTACGAAAAATAATACAAAATAGACTGATATTTTATAAAAGAAAGTAATATGGAAAAAATGCAAAAAAGCACCCAAAAAAAAAAAGGAGATAGATGAGGACTGAGGGCGTTAATGGAAAAAGGAGGGACAAAGTAGCAAAAAGACTTGCATTAACAAAGCAATCATGGAAATGGAGTCGGAGAAGAGATGCTCCCATGCGAGCCTCATTCGCGACCGCCGTGTTCACGGCGGCTCTAATTGTGGACAGGACGTTAGGACAAGTTGAGTTATAGAAAGCGGGAGATAGTTGTGCAGAGGCTATTCGGATTCTGACCAGAAACAGGAATGTCCCTAGTCGGTAAATGAAGGAAGAGGACAAAGATGCCATGATCAAGAACTGATGCGTATCTGTTCTTGGAACAAAAGATTAGACTGAAGAGAAAGGGTTGGAGGTGCTGAGAAGATTGGAGAATCCATATTTATAAGGGGTCAAGCTATGATTGATTACGCCATTTTTCTGGTAGTTGTTTGAGTCAAACGCTAAAAAACAAGAAAACACGAACAACGTATAAAAATATGCGTACATAGGAAATGAATTGTTCAAGGAAGATGGAGGCCATGTGTGAACAATTAAAAGCTTGAATTTTTAAGCAAAGTATAGCTGTAAAACGTACGATTGGCTTGTCAACTTCTCCACACTCGCCAATATCATATTGAGCAATGAGTCATACTTACAGCAATCATTGTTACTTTCCGAGTATGTTCCGAATCCGGATAGATAAATTGTTGCATATAATACTTTGTAAATCACACAGTTAATGTTGGGTTGAGTTAAGACTCGTTAAAGCATGAGTTTGAACTCCAAAAATCTGTGTCGGTGTTGAATGTTCTAGTTTGAAGATAAGATGAGGTGCAGGGGACAAGATCTTGTCTAATATTACGTAACTTGTTTTATTCTGTCTCATGAAATTTTAGCTATTTATTTTACAGGACTTAAGTGGGATCTACGCAGGATCTACATAGGACCTACATAAATAAATAGCTGATATTTATTAAATACAATAAGACACTATAATATTAAACAGGAGATCTAGACTCGGTGAAGCATATAAAAAATAAGTGTATATCTGGTTGATTCATTCCCAGGAAAATAACAAAACAACTGTTTAGCCGACCTAGGTTAACGCGTTACCATTCCTAGAGGTAACTAATATTAGCAGGCTCAACGTATTTCCACTTTCTACAGAGATGTCACACATTAAACCCTATAAGGGTTGCTAGGTGTCCTGATTTCCATTTATCGAACATGTTCCAGAGATACGTGCACTCGACATAATGTTTCAACTTTTTACGTGTGTGATCTAAACATAGAGTATATCTATCCTTTTGTTCACATTATTCTTGACTTTGTGCTGGTCTCTCTATCGCTGTCTTGTCAACTTCTATTTGACACTAACATAAAAACGCGTTTGTAAGGACACTAAGACCTAACTTTCCTGCATGCATGTTGACGTTTTAACGAATTAAAAGTAAGAAAACGCTGAAATTGTTCACGAAAGACAATAAATATAAACATGAGAAGAAAATAACAAACCGGATTTAAAGGCGCAACTTAACTAGGCCCAAAACACATCATCATGTCGGTGGAAGCATGATGTTCCAAGTTCTTGGAGGAAAAGAGATGCGTTTTAATCAAATAGATTGATGTGAGTCGTTCAGCACTCTCATTCTTTAATTAAAAGTTTCGAGTTCGAGTTTTAGAAATAGAAAAATTTGTTTGGTCAATACTTTATCCCTTATAGACTGACCCGGTACGAGCGAAGATTAGTCTAAGAGTTGACGACTTAAAGGCGTTTTCTCATAGTTAGGATCCTCTTAGGATACCTCATGGGCTAACGATTTTTTTTTAATGTGTCTGAACATTATTACCAAGCTGAAATTGATTATTTTTTATCATGTCTTGCAATCAATTAATTAATTTTTTATAATTTATTAATTTAAAGAATGAGATTACGTCCTAATTTTTGATATTATCTTCGGAAGTAGAATGGTTTAAGTAAATGTTTAGGTTTAGAAGATATTTGATAGTATTTGATAACAACTTAATTTGTATTTAACTATATACTTGTAGTGGTTAGGATATCCTCCAATAAAAGTTTGGTTCTTCAAAGAACAAGCTCCTCTGTTATATTTAATTCATACTTTATCAAGGTTGGCTCAATCCAACGAGTATGTGTGTGTGAGCAGAATATTATTTTGAGAATCTTTGTTTTTGTATTGCCAAAACATGATAGGGCTAAGCTTTTCATTGCCACCTAGAAGATTCCCAAGATAATGTTTATGATAGTGATATTTAATTAATCTTAATGAAAATACTCACATAAACATATAAAAATTGAGGGACTTAGAGATCAAATTGAAGGCAAACTACACTGTGTGCAAGGATTCTTGGTACACACTTCCTTATAATTATGATCATATCTAATTTATAATTATGCACTCATCATTAATAATTATTGCAATATTGTAGTATAATTCGTAATTTGTAATTTAAGATCTTAGGTATGATGAAGTAGTAATATATTTTCAAAAGCAATCATTTAAATTGTCTAATTTTATTGCATTAATAATTATAGTTTTATTTAGTTAATATTAAGAAGCTTTCTCAATTATATATTGTTAAGTGACCGTTTCACCACAATAGATTAAGTTGTTGTGTGAGATTAACTTAATTGATTTTATATATTTACTAGCACACCTCCTTTAAGTGAAAGTTTTTTGGACTTGAAACTTACACAGGCTCACTCTATCTTTTGCTGAATAATAAGTGGGTGTAAGGATTTAAACTCACGACCATTTAGTCACAAAGGTTCTGATACTATATTAAGTAACTGTTTCACCATAATAGATTAAGTTGTTGTGTGATACCAACTTAATTAATTTTATATATTCACTAACACACGCCCTCAAGTGAAAGTCTTATGGGCTTGAAACTTGTACAAGCTCACTATATCTTGTGCTGAATAGTAAATGAGTGGTAGGATTTGAACTCACAACCACTTGATCACAAAGATTCTGATACTATGTTAAGTGACTGTTTCACCACAATAACTTAAGTTGTTACGTGAAATCATCTTAATTAGTTTTAATATTCACTAACATATATATTCTTAAAAAATTGTTGTGTGTTATGAATTTGTAAAGGGTCTAAATTAGAAAACAATAATAATAATAAAATTGCAAAGTCTATGTAATTACTTGATTTATCTTAAAGTAAAGCCTTATCTATTAATTTGGCATTCCCCGTCAAGAAAACTAAAAGGGAGAGCAATGATATAGACAACCAAACCACGTCTGTGTGAAAGCTATAATTTTCCACATTAGCGATCGACCCCACACGTTTTGCCTAAACATGCAATCTTCAGGATTTGATGCTATTATTTTATCTTATGAGAATACAGAAACTTTTATAGCTTCAAACTGCACAACTTTGTCAACCAAACGCGCTCTTTTTGATTGATTAGCTCCTCGAAACCTGCATCGGCAAGGAAACCCATATACGCGTTGTGATAATCTGGACTTTCAGTGATGAGTGAAAACTATGATTAGGCGTAATAACACTAAGAACCTATTTAGTTGGATGTTAATTAATAGAATGAGATATAATAGAATGGAAAGGAATGTAAGGGTTTATAATAGAATGGAATATAATATAGTAAAAAGTTGTTTAGAAAGAATGGAAGGGTTCATAATATAATGTAGTAAAATATTATTTGAAATATGGATAGAATGGAATGTAATGTATAATAAATGACATTTATACCCTTTATATTAAAATGGTTGTTACAAGAGATTTATTATTTTATTATTAATTATATAAAATATTAGTATTAATTATTTAATATATTTTATTTTATATGATTTATATTAAAATAATTTATTTATATAAAAACAATTAAAGAATATTTTTACATATTTTCTATTTTCATTAATAAAATTTTATTAAATTTATTATTAATTGTATACAATTTATTATTAATTATTTAAAATATTATTATTAATTATTTTATTTATTTTATTTTATTCTACGTGATTTATATATATATATAATTTATTTTATTTTCATTTATATAGAAATATATAGAAACAATTAAAAATAATTTTAAATATATTTTCTATTTTTCATTAATAAAATTTTATTTATTAATTAATTATATAAAATTTATTATTAATTATTTAAAATATTATTATTAATTATTTTATTTATTTTATTTTATTCTATGTGATTTATATATATAAAAATTTATTTTTATTTTCATTTATATAGAAATATATACAAACAATTAAAAATAATTTTAAATATATTTTCTATTTTCATTAATAAAATTTTATTTATTAATTAATTATATAAAATTATTATTATTAATTATTTAATAAATTTTATTATATTAATTTTTATTTATATAAAAAATTTATTTATTTATTTTATTTATATAGAAATATATACAAATAAGAATAATTTTAATATATTTTATTAATGAAAATAGAAAATATATAAAATTATTATTTAATTGTTTTATATATTTCTATATAAATAAAATAAATAAATAAATGTTAAATAAAATTTTATATTTTATTATAAAATATATATAATTTATTATTATTAATATAAATATATTATTATTAATTATTTAATAAAATTTATTATATTAAATATTAATATATACAAACAAGAATAATTTTAATATATTTTTATTAATGAAAATCGAAAATATATAAAATTATTATTTAATTGTTTTATATATTTCTATATAAATAAAATAAATAAATAAATGTTATATATAAAATTTTATATTTTATTATAAAATATATATAATTTATTATTAATAATATAAAATATTATTATTAATTATTTAATAAAATTTATTATATTAAATATTAATATATACAAACAAAAATAATTTTAATATATTTTTATTAATGAAAATCGAAAATATATAAAATTATTATTTAATTGTTTTATATATTTCTATATAAATAAAATAAATAAATAAATTTTAAATATAAAATTTTATATTTTATTATTAAATATAAATAATTTATTATTAATAATATGAAAATATTATTATTAATTAATTAATAAAATTTATTTTATTAAATATTACTATATTCTATTTGATATATTAATATTATGATTTGGTTATTAAGAAGAATTATTGAGGGTATATTAGGTAGTATGTATTTATTAGGTTACGTTCCATCCTAAACTTCCCAAATCGGAGGTTTCTTATTTTCACTGTTTAGGATGGAATAGAACGTAACATGAAATCCTCCGCTTCCATCCCATTTCATTATGAAACCTTTAAACAAACGATGGAAGTGTATTATGTTCCATTACATTCCATCCCTAACCCTCGAAACAAACAAAGCCTAAGGTTTCGGGTTTAAGTTGTGGTGTAGAGACTGTGTAGGAATCACGAACTGGAAAGTAATTGTTAGTCAGATTGATTTCGTCACTTAATTACAAATCAATAATGAACAGAATTACTTAAGTGTTTAATTACATGATTCAACCTTTGAAGCTAAGCATAAGGATTTGTCTACTGAATTGTTGTTAATAGAATATGCATTTTTTCTATTTAATTGCTATTAAAAATCACATAGTGATTGCTGAACTGATTACGACTTTTTTGAGTTTATCTATTGAGATGTGAATTTGTCAAAAGAAATAAGTTGTCCAATGTTTAAATAGTTAGTCAATTTAGAGGGTGACCACCGAGTCCATAAAACTACAAAAGAGTAAGTAGAGATGATAGATCCATGAAATACATAATTGATAAGCACTAAGAATAAACAAATCACATTCTAATCACGCACTGAAAAAGAAAGAGTCTGGAAGCTTAAGACCACCTTGAGCTAAGTTCAACATTGCGAATTGTATATTCAATAATCGGGCACTTTGTATATAATATATTGCAAAGTAAGGGAAGAGTTGAATGCTCCTACAAACTTGTTGAAATCTATGCATCTCTAAACTTAACTTATTAGTAGAATTCATAAAATGGTTCGGATGGATTTGAATTTGACCAATAGTTAGACTAAAATCGAATTTTTTTTAAAGAACTTAGGTACAAAAAGTTTGATCTAATCTAAATTGGTATGAAATTAAATTTTAGCTTAAACTTCGATCTTAGATTGGAGTCCAACTCGATTTATTAGCAAACTTAATTATTACATGATGCTAAAGTTGTCCCACTACTTGAGATTAGTAATGTTACTGTTCTGATCCTTTTTACAGCCCTTTGTTCCCTTTGTCTCTATGGATGGACTAAGAACAAAGGACTCTTTCAACATGCAATGTATTTTTTTTAAAACAGAGAAAGAACAAACAACCATCTAGATTAATCTAGGATACTAATCCCAGCGATGTCCTCAAGGAGGATCGATTGACACCCGTAAGATGCGGATACAAAAGTAGTAATTCTTATCCCAAAATTTACAGCAAAATTGGCGAGTCAATCGACACTTTTGTTATCCTCTCTGTAAATGTGGTAGGATAAAACTACCCAGTTGTGATTGAGTAGCTTGTTGATGCCCAATATGAGCAGATTAAGAGACTTTATGAGATTAGTAGAATCAGAGAGAATACTAGATACCACTTGACAATCCAGTTCTAATTCCATCTTTCGAAATACTAAATTCCATGTTAGATTCAGCCCTGAGTAGACACTCCAGAGTTCTGCTGCTACTGAGAAACACCAGTCAAGATTCTAGACAAAACCTTCGAGTCAATCACCAACGTTGTCTCGAATAAGACCCCCTACGGTGACTAAGCTGGAAGAACTTTTGCGTGCCCCATCTATGTTCAATTTCACTCATCCAGGAGCGGGTCTACAACAGTCAATTAATTGTTTCTGTCGAGGTCGGGAGCCATGAGTAGTCGTGCTTTGCCGTTCTCAAGCTTGTTGGATTTGGCAGACATATTCTAAAATAGTGGTAGCAGGAGAGACTGGCTAGGAGAATTGGGCCTAAAAAAGGGATCGGTTTCCCCAAGACCACAAAAACCAACAAGCTATACTAAATATGAGAAATCAATCTAGGCCACTGATTTGTCAATGCATTTGGAGGTTCATATGGAGCCAATCATATAGAGGAAGGTCAAAAAAATCGGACAAGATTACTTGCAAAGGAAATGTGTATCATAGTTTTCTCACTTTGGGGTAATCTCTCATAACGTAGATGGAGAACTCATCTGCCTGACATTGATGACACTCTGCAGTCCGAATCAAATGTCGGCGAAGCCGTTGCTGATTAGTTAACAATCGATCATGAGCAAGTAGTCAAAAAAAGGATCAAAAGCATTGAAGGCCGGTTCAGTACGATAGAGTCATCCAGTGGGTAGGAGCCTCCTGGGGGGCTTGTTATAGTATCGATTGAACATACGAAGTTTCTTAAAGACTTGTAAACATCTTCTTCTTTTTTTTCAATTACGAGAGGAAGGCAATGTTTTTCATTTCTTTTTTGACTTGGGACTCGTGAACTCCACTTTTTTTTTAATAGAATGGAGTTACATAAAAACCTTAATGAACTAAATAGGGGAGAGACGCTCCCGAAACATTCTCTAGGAAAATAGATAGATAACCTACAGGTGAGTTTTGAAGTATATGGATGCCAAGGTCTAGTGAAGTGACATAAGTAGCTAACCAATCCGCAACTCGATTGGCTTCTCGATATACATGTCTAGCCTTCACAACTCATTCTCTAGCTATTAGATTTTGAATACCTAGTAATAGCGAATTATACTAGATAGGGTGATCACTCGAGGAGGATAAGATGTTAATAACTATCAAGGAGTCCACATCCAACTCTATTTGTCGGTAACCAAGATTCCAAACAAGTTGTAATCCTGTAAATACTCGCCAAAGTTCTGCACAAACGGCGGGCAGACGCCTATATTGTGTGCAAAGCCTCCTATCCCTATATTTTGTATGTTGTGTTAGGAAGCTTCTGCTCCTCCAATGGCCACTGGCGTTTGTTAAGAAAAGAACAAAGTGATCTTACTCTTAAACTATTATGGCCTGCTACTATATAAATTCACGACCTCCAACTTAATTATGGCAAGTAGAGTGATAGTAAGAGACCACTAAGGTAGACACAGCCAATTACGTTAACAAACTCTGTTCTGTCTCCAACTTATTAAACGATGTCATCATGGAAAATTCATTTGGGTCTGGGGTTCTTGAGTTCACCTTTCCTTTGGATGGCTCATCAACGGTGTTCGAAATTTGATTGAAGTTGGACCAAAGCCAGGAGCTATTTGAAAGTCATGAAGACGCTCCAAGTTCTGCTAATTATAGTATAATTAACATGACAAATCGAAACAGGAAAAGGCTAAAAAGGAGTTTCGTTGGGAAGAGTGATTTAATTGGGCTCGGCTTAACATTTTCTGCGGTGAGACCTTTGAGTTTTCAGGTGAGATAGGCATGCAGAGGTCCGATTGCTAATTGAGCAATTCATTTTCTTATTGAAATTTCAATCCAATCAGCCTAGGAAAGGAGAAAATTGAAAATAAAATAAAACAAAACAATAAAGTCTTAACCTTAAATTAATTTAGGAATTATGTGTTTTCTTTTATTTTTAATTAGTTTAATTAAGTTTGACGTGTAAAAATAAATCCGTTTTTAATTTTATGTTTTACGTGGCTTTTTACATTAATAACATTAATGGAGATACTAACATCGAGTTAGATTTAAAAATTAAAAATTTGGATATTTAATTGTCATTTTTAGAATTGAATTATAATTATAAAATTGAGTAAAGTTTATAATTTTTTTGTAATTAACCCTAAAATTTATAGTGATTATGTTTTTAACAACAATTGCTTTAATGTTAGTCATGTGGAAATGAAATGAAGTTATGTATTGTAATTTAATTTGTTTCAAGCTCATTTACTATCAAATTATCTTTAATGCTTCTGAGTTCAAATAGCAAACAAATTGATTAGGATGAATAAGAAGAGAAAGTCATAGAGAGAAGAACAATCATAATATATACATTTGATCCGATTTAAATTTTGAGTTTGGAGTAAAATTTAGAAACCTAAATACTCGAGTCAAATTTGAACTTGATCTGATATCTTTTTTTTTAAACGGAGTAACCTGTAGTTGTTATTATTTAGATGTACACTAAGTAGATATTTGAATTGACGTAATAACCTGCAAGTCACGTTAATTGAGTATTTCGTAATAGATAAGCCCTATACGACCAGCTCGATCGAGAGAGTTTAAGTAAGAAAAATCGAATGCAAGACTTTTTGACTTATACCCCTCCATTCTACCAATTCAACTACTTAGGAGGCGATCATATCTATATACGTAACTTGATTGCTCAAAGCTCGGAATAAATTGTAGTTAGAGTTTGTTTATTCAAACCTAACGTTTAAGTTTGCTCAACTAATTTTCTTTCCTACTTGTATAGTATATTGTTGTTTTTCTTTTGCTTAGTTGATACAAAAACGCGTACAAGACGGTGAAAATGGCTGCTTAGTTGAAATTAATTTAACTGAAAAGTTGTGCGGTAGCATACATTGATATGATTATGGATCCCATTTTCACAGGATTTGTGGAGGAAAAAGTCCTGAAATCATGCTCTAGCTCAAGAAAAGACAAGGATCGAACAAAGGATTTTGCTCTTTCTATTCCTGCTAGTTATTCAATCGCCACTTATTTATAGCTTGAGCCACTGCCTGTTTCACCACTTGAGCATCTATACTATCAACCTGCTGGCCTTCGTTCTGCAACACCCAGAGCACCAGTTTTTGTTCAAATCCAATCCATTACTTGATGAACTAATTGTATTAAGTTCTCTAAATCAGATGACAATGACCAAAACTCCATAACTTGTGAGTGATTCAAAAAAAATTTGGAAAAAGAATGCAGTTTCTTACTTCTCCTCCAACTGCTTCGAGTTGGAAATTATCTGCACATGAAACTCGAGCATCAAGCACTGCTAGTCCCAGTTCGTCAAAGGCTTCCAATATCGATACAAGCAATCCAGGACAGTTTTGTTGTGAGAACACGTTGATAAGGAAACCTTTTTCTAGGGTTTCAACTGTAACCTGCTGAAATGTATAAGAACAAGAACTTGAATAGTTTTGAGAAATTTGAAGGTTAAGGAAAAGAATAAGAAACAGAATCGAATGTACCATAGGTAATTGACTTTCCGAACTTTGAGCTTCTGAAGTTCCGATTTCTTGGTCAAGTGAATCTAGTTTTCCCTTCAACTCTTCTATATACTTTGATGCATCTACTATGATTGAGGTTCTATTTACCTGCCATCAAAATCATAAGTTAAGGACTAGCTTCTCGATGGAATAAGAAATTTTCAGGATTCAGTTTTCAAGATTCTTGATCTTTCAGGAAACAGCAACAAAACTGGAAACAGAAATTTTCGAAACTATAAAAGATGGAAGAGTTTGGCTTATATATATATGTACAGCAGTAGAGTGTGTAGCAGCACGAAGAGACTGAAACTTCTCGTGTAGAGAAGCCTTCTTCTGCTTCCTGGAAGCCATGAATGCTTCTGAATCAAAATTTTCAGCTAACCCTTTTCCTGATAGGTTTCGCTTTCTTTTTCACCGCATGTTTCATGCGATCTTATAGAGTAGGACGCACCTCTCGAACCTACAAGACTCCATTATTTGCTTAATTTGTTCGTTTCCTGCATGAGTTCCTCGTCTTCACAGAAAATCGATACAACTTTTTGTTGGACTATTTATGTGTATTTACTACAATATTAGACTTGTCTAATTTGTGTCTTTTGATATCTTTTCTATTTAGTAACTCCAAATTAGAACAAACCATAATTTAATGAAATAACATAATTAAAAGTACTTAATTTTTTTTATCACATCCAAAAAAAAACATTTTAACTGATTTATAGAATTTTAAAATCTTGGTCAAATTAAATTAAAATTTAATAACATTAAAACTATTTCAAGCGATATTTAGTTGCATCTTTCTTAATAATTCCTTGAAATTGAGATTTAACCTATATGAGCATGCATTATAATCTTTCTATAAGAATCGTAATTACAACAAGTTGAATTGATAATAATGACTCAAAGTTTCAAACCTTGAAGGACGACTACACGAAATACATCATGACATGAGGGATGAAGAGGAGACAAAATGGATGACGGCGGTAGAAAAGACAGAAGATGGAGGAGTAGGAAGTCCTCCCGTGAGAAGTGTTTTGGAGGGACACGTACATTGCATACCTATTGACAGCTAAACACACTTTGACACTTCACTTTCGCTTGTTTCGATGTCCCTCTTCGACACTGTAAGTACTTCCTCGATTGGTTACTTCCAATACTTTTGTACTGTATCATATTCAGGTCTCAACATGTACTCAATCACGAGCAGATTCTCTCCATCGCCTCTCCCACACCCTACATATGTTGTATGAAAAGATTGATTTATGCAGATTTTGGGTTTGTATGGAGCCCTTTTCCTATACTCATATATCATATCAAGAGACTTGCACCAGTTGTTGCCAATAGCTGGCTAGGTCACATAATTCCTAAAATTCGAGTTGGAACTTGAAAGTTTAAACCCTACCAGTAAACTTCGCAGGTATCAAAGCATCATCAACAGCAGATTAGTAACACAGTTTTCAAACAAACTCTTGAACCAAGTATCACACAAACACGTGAATCTAGGTTTACCTTAACTTGATTTGAGAGTATTCCCAGCCCCAAAGAAAGCCCTAGTTTTGTCTACTATCATAGTTTGTTCCTTCAAAACCAATGAATCAAAACTAGGTTTTAGTTACCCTCTAAAAGTTGTAAAACCATATATGTTTCTTATTTTATTATTTAATTAGTTCTTGAACTTTCTTTTTGTTCATGCATGAAATTTGTGAATGCCGTGTGTATCCATCTTGAACGTGACATAAGATTTTGTTCGTTAAGTTGAATGAGATTAGTGAAATTTAAAGACTAACTTGAAAGGTTTGAATAGTTAGAGAAGTGAGATTAAAGGGGAAAAAGAAAGAAAACATTAAGGTTGTCACTATTCCAAAAGAACAATATCTCAACGCTACCCACCAATTCACATACGTTGCCATTAATCATCACAACAAAACAATAAATATTCGACATGCATACATAACCAGCTCCTACCTTGTTGTCATTCTGGTTAGGCTTTTAGGTTTCTTGGAGCCAAGAGTCTTGGTTGCTATGATTACATCTACATTCTACAATGTTCATCTCTTCGTTCTAGGCCTAGGACAACCGATTAAAGTTAGGCCAAGCCTTCCCAAATTTCGAATATTATTGCATTTATTATATATATATATATATATAACATAAGATAATAAATTAATTAGTGATTATTTTTTAAATTTTTTGAAATTTTGTCATCATCATCGTTACACCCAATTTGAAGTCTCACATGATTTGATTGTACACTTTAATTTTATGCAATAGAGTAATTTTGATATTGGCGTTCTAATGTTTAAAGTCAATTCCCAATTTTCTACATCAAAATTGTATTATTTATTCACATGATAAAAAAAAGACTTTTTTCTTATTTATATAAAATAAGTGGTGATTAAGAATTTCAACCACCTCTCATACGTGTCAAAGTTTTAAAGAACCCTCTACGATCATGAGATCCCATGAGTTTCCAGGTTTAAAGGGACTCTCTACAAGCATGCATGAGAGACATTTCTTAACCGAAATATAATTAGAGAAGAAATATATATATTCAAAAATAGGAGAAAATGGGATATATTTGACTTCAAGAGGTAAATTTATATATATAATCATCTTCACGTGTTCCCTTTTTTCTTTGACTGTAAAATGAAATCATCGTGAGTGTTTGCCATGCATGGCTGCTCATTGAATAAACAAAGTTAGGACAAATATCATCGTAAAGTGTGAAAAAATTCTTAAAATCTTACATAATCCCTAGGATTCGGTTTACATGATAATGAATTAAACTTTGATTGATCTTTTAAGAAAAACGGATCTTCGTCAATTTTAATTTAAATTTACTAATTTTTGGTTCAATTTTAAATATTCAATCTTTAAAACTTATCACGTTATGAATTAATTGTTAATTTTTATAAATTAATAAGTTCTTATAATCTAAAATAAATCATTATTTTTAATTTATTTTAATAAAATTTAAATTTTTTATTTTCTTTTAATTATATTTCAATTTATTTAATTTTATTTCATTGTTAACCGATTTTATAACGGTCTAACACCCGATTGAATATTTTAAACTTTAAATTTCTTATCTTATCTATTTAACTTCTTATTAATATTTAAACAATGACATGCGCTAACATCATCTTCACAATCTTGTGAAGAATTTTCGTGGAAAATCAAATTCTAACACTGTTGAAAGATTTTAAGTCTACTCTCATTACTGCAATGAACAATTAATATTTATACCAAATTTTAGTTAATGTATGAAATAAAATATAGGTTTGATGGGGGCATTACGTGTGCCTTCCTCTTTGACCGATTCTTGTACTTTATGGTTTGGATTAATTAAAATAATATGAGATGATCTATACTACTGGACCGTCTCATATTTGGTCCGTACTATTAGACCATCTTATATTAAAAACTCAACTAATTCAGTTGATTTAATTATAAAAATTTAAATCATTCAAATTTTCGGTTTAATGTGTTTTAATAATTTTATTGTTAAAAATGATTAATTTATTATTTAATTATACAATTTTGTAAATTAATAAAATTTTATAAACTAAAATAATTCAATTAATTTTCATTTAATACTCTTTTTAATTAAACTTTAAATTTTATGAACAATCTATTCAATTATATTTTAAATTATTTATTTTTATTAAATCTTTAATCGATTTTACGGAAAGCTAATACTGATTTAACTTGTTAAACTTTAATAATTCTCTTATCTTATAGGTTTAACTTCCGGTCTGATTTTTAAAATATTGTTAAATTTGATTAAAAATAAAAATCAATCATAATTTTGATTCAATAACAATCTTACAAACGTAACATTTTGCATATACAATATATGGAGGTTTATAAAAATTTAACACTTATCCTTCACCAAAATCAAGAGTTCGAAGATAGATATATAAATAATAGAGGAACATGATTGGATGTCCTATCAGACGGTACCTATCTTCATACCAAACAGTGCTGAATTTGGAAATGTGTCCCGTGACATAGTCTAATTCTGATATGCCATGGAAAAAAAAGAAAAAACCAAACCGATTTCATTTGTAAGTAATCATACAAAATTACAAATCTTGAGAAAGAAATAGGTCCAGACGGTGACCCATCTTGTCTAACTTGTATAGAAATTCAAAGTTATAGGGATAATCTTCGAAATTTTGATAAAAAATAAATAAATTTATACTTATTTCAATTCGTTTGGCAAAAAAATATTCTTTGTTTGTTTTCGTACTTATTAATACATGTTTAGTTGACGGATTTTCTTTCTTACTATCAATTTTCTTGTTGTCAGTATTGACTTGTATAATGAAACTCTATATTTATTCTCGTCCGATTGATCAATTATCTACCCGACAACAGAGTAAATGATTTGATCAATCTTTCTAATCTAATTACTATTTTGACTTTTTGTACGATGAATATCTTAAATCAATCAAAAAATAATACAAATTGAGATAACAAAATTATGCAATTCACTTATTTCTTATCGTATTATTTTTCTTTTATTATTTATATAAAATTTATAATAATTATAAATTATAAAATAACTCTTATGAGTGTTTAAATTTCTAAATTTTATGAATTTAGCAAATAAACAGAACGATCAATAAGCATTATAATGATACATTTTAGGCAAAGATAGGATTAATTTGTAAGACAAATTGGAGATTAAAATAAAAAAAAGTTAGTTAAATGTGTAAAGAGGTAGCATAGGGTTCTCATCAACCTTTTAAACAGATATTTTCATACATGCAGCCAAACTAAAGACATGTTGCACGTAAACGCACACCACCTCGACATCTCTTGACAGCTATGAAAAATGAGACAGTAATTTAAGGTTCACGGGCTCAGTTTGTAGTGATACGGAAATGAGACAGAGCACTGCCTAAGAGAAAAATATACAACGAAAGGAGAAGAAATGTGATAAATGTAAGATTACTACAAGGCGTCCTTGTCCAAATTCCTCACATGTGGGATGTGGCCAAGATGGAAAAATCAAAAATCCACAGAACAGAATGAAGAATCCTTCCATGTCAAGGATTATGTGTTGGACCTTTCGTTTCTCTAGCTAGATATATAGCTAGACCACTAGAGAGGTAAGATTATTACTTTGAATTTTATCAAATGCTTAACCATCCCAACAAAATAGGAGAAAGATAAGACCTAATAAATGGGAAAAAAAATGAAATAGGAAGCTAGACTTTGTGGTGCATTTCCTTATTGTTAAATAAGAAATAACACATTTGAATGTGTTTATTTTAAAAGTTAATTTAATGTTAAATTTGTAAAATTTTAAATTTAATAACTATCTTTCAAAATCAGTACAAATCAAAACTAAAATATTTTTATTCTTTAAAATCTTAAAGTTATCACATAATATCTTGTATTTATTGTTGATTTTAAAATGTTCTTCAATTCATATTACCCTTTTTAGATTTCCACAAACCCAAAGCCTTGTGTATGAAATTTGCAATGGACCTACACGAGAAGAAAAGTTAAACCACATATAAATTCAAGTGAGGTTTTATTATAAAATTAATTGACAATAGGTGAAGTAACCCACTAGATTTATATGTCAATCTTCTTTCTTCTACTTTTTCTAATATGGGATACTCACATATGGGTATTCTCAACACTCCCCTTTAAGTACAGTTGAGACTGAAAATCCAGTTATCACATGAAATAAATACAATGGTAATCAAATCGGATCATTGGGATTAGACATTTATACGGATAATTAGAAAATTAATAATCTAGATCAAACCTATTATGATATTATGTGAAATTTGCAATGAACCTATGAGCGCACATGCGAAAGAAAGTCAGAACACACGTCTCTTTTTTCAATACGAGATACTCACACATGATATTTTAGGGCAGTTGAATTTCAAAATTTTAATGGTTAAAATAAAATAAAGGTTCAAGACTTTTTATGTTTAAATAAAACCTTAATTAAAAAATATTATGAAAAACAAGTCATATCAGAGAACGATATGAAATGAAAGGATAACCACTCCAATGGGAACTGAGCGTTTGTTTGTTTGTTTGTTTTTTAACCTTGAGCAATGATATGGTTATTTTCTTTTACTTTTCAACGTAGTAATGATGAGGACTAACTAAGCTAGAAAGCTAATGGCTATTATCAGCTTCGTTTCCTATGATAACTTTTGTTGACTTAGCAGATCAGTCAAGGCAGTATATGTCGAGTGTCTATGCACTACTAGACTTTATTAAGAAATTCCAAAAGAACTGGAATAAATAAAAGGATAAAATACATAGACACTTCAAAATTTTATATTTTATTTTAAATTTTTTAAAAGCTTCTTATAATTTTCAGTTTTCTAATAAAATTGTATCTAAAACGTCAATTAAAAATATAACAAACCACCTACATTTATAAACAAATATATCAATAATATAGTAAGTTCATATGAATCAATTAAATTAATAATTTAAGATAATTATAATAAATTATTAGTTTGAGTTGGATTCAATTAATTCGGTTCAATTTAAAAGATAAGTTGAATTATTATGTAAATAAAATTTGATTAATCCATATTTAATGTTCATACTATTTTTTAATCGAAATTTAAGATATGAAGTTCTATGAAAGAAATAAAAGTTTCAAAATTTTAAAGATTGTAAAATTTTAACCTAAATTAATTTGGATTACCTTCTAAAGTAGTTCGTATAAGATATTTTTATATCTAAATTAATTTCAAATTGAAGATGATATAAACATGTTTTATTTCAAAATTAAGAAAATGGCATACATCATTTTGGGTTAACATCTCCTTTTATATTAGATGTAGGGTATTAAATTTTGTTAAATTCTAATTAGGAGAAAATTAGTAAAATTATAATGGACTTACAAATGTGAACGCAATTAGAGTTACGGTTCGTTTCACTTAAAAATTTAGATTTGGATCAAATCGAACTAAACATTCCTAGTTTAATCTCAATCTAACACTTAAAATTTTGAAAATAAAAGGGTCTAAACTCTAATTGAAGTTCATTCAACTTATGTCGAATGGTTAACTTTAAACCAGTTTAGGTCGAACAAGTTTTACTAAGCCTACTTACTTAATTTGTTACTTGATTTTTAGCTCTTATTTTAGTATGTGATTATGAAGGAGCACACATGTAAGAAGAGAGTTTGGAATTAATACACTTTTAGGTAATAGTACTTGAAAATTTACAAGTGGACGAATATATCCTTTTTGCTCAATTAGATAGTTTAAGGTACAAATTTGAGACTTTAAATCCAAGAAATAAGAAATGTAAAGTTGGATTAGACTTATATTTAATGCTATTATTTTTACAATTTTCTCATGATCAACTCTCGTTGAATGGATCCTTAAAGTTGCAAAATTGCACTGGGACCTATTTGATGTTGAATTTTGCATACCTAGGTTGAGAAAAAAAAAAAGATAGCATATATTAGCTCTGGCTAACCTCTCCTTTTGGATATTAGAGAGTGTATTAGGTTTGACATCAAGCTATATATTTGAATTCGAACTCAAGTTAAAGTCTGATCGAGTTTAAATTGCTTGAATTTTTATTAAATTTGAGTTAAATTTGATCAATTTTCTAATTTAAAATTTACATGCGGTGTCGTTATTTTATTTAATATATTTGAAGTTCAACAGGTCAAATTTATCATCTAAAATGAATTGTCCAAAAATTGGAAGGTTAAATCTGAATAAGGTACAATTCCAAATGGTAAATCCTAGGGAAGAGAAAGATACTAAAGTTGGGTGTCTGTGGAATGTGTATAGAGTATGGGAGTACGAGTAAAGATGACAACAGATCGAATCGGATTGAATTCAACCAAAAACTTGGTGCCTGAATCGAATTGTCAAGAAGGTTTAAGATAAAAGAGAGGAGGAAGAAAAGAAAAAAGAAAGGGAAGTAGCAGTAGTATCTCCAGAAAGGGTCCAGAGATTGTAGTTGGCTTGGACCATTGTCTTGTGGTCCTTTTCAGCCCATTATACTTGGTCATCTTGACCTGAGACTCTCCCAGGTCAACATCAGGAATCTTCTGTGCCAGGAATTTAGGAGATGACATGACAGGGCGGTTGAGCTATCTTTGTCTGATTCCAAATTTGTCTGAACTTTCATTATTAAATTAAAATGAATTTTGATGGGTCAAAGTACATGCTTTATAATCTTGTAAGACATTGTATCTTGTCTTCATTTTGTGCGATGACAAATCCTTGGAGCTAGGTCTTGGCAACAATAGCTCTTGTGATCTTCCTTTCCACTTTCCTTCCTCAATAGTGTTGGAAGATAGGGTTGTTAATGATACGGTTTTGTATAATTGTCAATTTGGTTAATAAAAGATAAGATTTTTTTTTTGTTGTCCTTGAAGTATTCTATGAGGATCTTAATTATGGGAAGACACATTTAAGCTATCCACTCCCAGACTAATCCCTGCTCAAACCGTATAGGTCCTTTGTTGGAAGTAAAACTCTAACTTCAAGTTTTAAACAACTACATATATGAGGGCGGTTTAAACCCATGATCTCACTTAAATCAGGAAAGTTCCTTACCAACTCGCCTGTGCCTTAGAGTTATATAAAAGATAGAAATGTTAATAGCCCGGTTCTGATGCAAACTAAATCTAAAATCCATTTTATCTTAATCAGACTCGTTAACTTCAGATCCATACTTGCAATACTCGTTTTATGAACAGTAGCCGACAAAAAACATGTAAAAGCGTGTTTTCTTGAAAAACAGAAAAAGAAGTTGCATATGTCCTCCTAACATAAGATTCTCTCTTTTAACTGTTGTTCCGTGTAGTTGTCAAGTTCTTTCTTCTCCTCTGAATCAAGTAATACCCAATTCCTGCTAAAACAACCAAAATGATCAATCCATCGGCAACTCCTACTACAAGAAACACCCATTTTTTGACCTGAGACTTGCCCTGACTAACCTTTGTTCCTCTTGGAACTTTAACCATATAAGTCAATCCTCCTGCTTCTTCGCCAATCTGTTTCACACCCATTACCATTCCATAGATAAAACATTTTCCCAAGTTTTTATCTTCCTCTCCTGAAGAATATAATGCAGCAACACATGTACAATCTGCTAGGCAAAGATCTGCACAAGCTTCTTTGCTGCTGTTAACCTTCTCAGGAATAGCTTTCAGGACATTGGTAAGACCACCTAGTTCTAGCATCTCCACCTGATCTTTACCACAAAACCCTTCAGGAATCCCTGCATTGCACTGATCTCCCTTGGTTAAAACCTGTAAGCATGAACAGGAGTTGGAAATTGTGCAGATCCCGTATGGTCTACAAGCCTGAGGAAGATCGCATGTGTTGTTAAGTGCTTGAAAAGCAGCACCAAACCTTCTATCTTGAGGAGAATAAAAATAGAGCCCCAGGTTTCCTGTCTTATTTCCAAGTGCTAAAAACCTGAGGGGCTGAATCGTTTGCGAGGAGATGATCTGCGCGATTTTTTTATGTTTATCATTGAATAACTCTAACCCTTTTGGGCCTAATTCAATAAAAGAGATGTTTCTGTTCTTGGAAGGCTTAAATTCCCAGTAAGAATAGTTCCGCTTACCAGAATTCAGGTAAAGAGCAATCTTTGAGCGTAGGATTTCGAAAGAGTATAACACACTGGAGTGGCTGGGAAAAGAAGTCAAGTGAGTGGCAACGTTTAGTCTCTGTCCCCGGAGCATAACATCTGTCGGAAAATTGAAGCTCTGCCATTTGATACGGTTCAAAGCATCAAGTAGAACCAAATTACCTGTCCTGAGAATCTGTAGTCTCTGAATATATGTGATGAAAGAGAGACAAGTTAGTTCGGAGACATCGTGTGTAGTTTGAGAGAAAGAACTGGAATGTTGATGTCTTTTTAGTTTACCTCCACACCTTGTCCTGAAGTCCCAGTTCTCCATCCAACTCGCTCTTTTGGTCCTTTCAACTGTAAGTCCCCATCACTTGTCAGCTCAAGAACGCATTTCTCTGTCAAGTAGAACTTGGAACGATGACCAGAGCTCCACACCTTCACGTCTCCCAAGAAGACCTCCAAAGAGCAGGAATAGTTTCCATTAACAGGCTCAATGCTCAATGCAGCTTTAAAGCCAGGCTCTGCTTGGGTATTCTCCATAAGAAATGCTCTTCCAATGTTACTCTCGTTATATTCTGTTGGGACTGCTATGATGAATCTGTAGTTAATGTGAATGTCGGGTTTGGATTGGCCATAAGAAAACAACAGAACAAGAAGGCTGAACAAGTGAGCTTTCATGACACAATATCCTGTTCTCTTGTCACGTTCTGTTTTCTGGGAAATTTTCCGGGAAAAGACCAACGGAAAGAAAAGGGTTGGTTGGTTGCTTGGCAGATTTGTTGGAACCCGTTTTCCAGGTTCCACTGCACTATCAAAAAGGACTATCATCATCTTTGATTCAGCCTTTTGCGGTGTTGATGTAGTGGGGTAACTCGTGCCCGATGGGATTATTGTTCCAGGAAAGATTGTTAATGTCAGTTGCTTTCTAGTGATAAAAAATCTCAAAGACTTGTCGGGAGTAAATTGTTATAAAAATAATTAATTGCAGCTGAAACTCAACTGTTAAGGTTGTTGAGCACAGGCTGTCCATGTGTGAGTGTCATTAGGACAAAACTTGAAGAAGAAGAAGAAGGGGAGACAGTGAATTGAAGGACAGCATTAGTGTTAAAGACATTGGATCAACTGTTAACGGATTGAGACATTCGGGCACCGCTCAATCAACACATCTTGTTGGGAACAATCGATTACTTTTCTTTATGGATCACGCAGGCGTAAACTTTTGGAGTGGGTAACGTTTGGCCACTTGTGTCTGCCACGTGTAATGAACCCACGGAGCCCACTTGGTTAATGCTGCGTTGCTGACACAGATTTCACGCATGTCTGACGTGTTTGGTCAGGAAACGTGGTCGTTTGTTCACAATAACCGCAACAGTTTAAGGATGTAATGGGCAATATAATTAATTAATTTAAATGATTTTATTTTAATTAAAATTTTTAATATAATATTATTTTTAAAATGTTATTTTGAGATCAAAATGTGGTACTAAATGAGTTCATCTTTACATCAAAGTATAAATCCTTCATTAATATTAAAAATGGTGAATTGTATAAAGTTTGAATTAAACCTAAAGGGTATAATCTCTTGGATTCGATTACATCCTTAATCAAGGTCGTGATATGAGTGAAAATGAGAATATTTGATTGGATCATTCGGATTTTTTTTTTATTCGAGAAATCCAGAAGCGGATCAATGCAAGACACCTCTCGAGGCCTAACTCTGCATGACCACCCCACAAAGTGCCAAGCTATCCATCTCATCATTAAGGGTCTAACTAGTTCTCCATCTACAGGTGAAACATCGATCGTCTCTGTGCTCTTAAGAGAAGCTAGATTGAATCAATCTGAACCCAACCAAAGCCAGTTCTCGCCTCAACCATCGAACACACTCCTTGAGTCTAAACATTTTACGTATTAACGAGATTTAAATTAAATTGTTGTTATTATTAATAAATTAGATATAAGATTCGATTTTATTAATAACTTGAATCTAAATATTTTATTTTGATTTGAGCTAATTAAAAAAATAAATTTAAAATCACTTTTATGAAATCAATTTTAATTATAATTTTAATTAAACTGATTTCAAAAAGGCTCTTCTTCTTCACGAAAGGGCTAAACAAAGTCTGTCTTGTCGGCCTATAACAGAAAACCCGATAACAGACACTTGGGCTTTGGATCAAGACGCAGATTTCAGACCATGTTCTGGTTGTTGAAATGGTTCGACAACTTTTGATTGGAACGTCTCATGTAAGTGCACAACTACTTGACCCTGAAATGTCGAGTGTAAAGTGCACGAGTTTTTGAAGCCAGCGGATCAAGTAAAACTAAGGAAGGAAGAAATTGGAGGCCATGACTTCTCGTATAGAAGTTAGAATCGTTATTATATTATGTTCTCCAAAAGAAAAGTTCATGCACTATAAGCATTATAAAGTAATATTTTAAACAAGAGGTTTAAAGTTTAGAAAGTTTAATTGGTACTAAATCCATATAAAATCAGTTAAAATTTAAATAAAATTAAAAATTTTGAAAAATTATTAAAGAAGAATATCTTTGTTCATTTAAAAAGAAGTTTAATTAAAACAGAAAATATTAGACAAAATTAATTAATTTATTTTGATTTATAAAACTGATTAGTTTATAAAACTGGTCGATCAATTAATAAATTGATTAATTTTAACAACAAAAATCATTACTGTTTGATTTTATTTCTTTTTTTTGTAGTTTTAGTTTCAATTTTAATTTTAGTTTTCAATTTTTGTTTTTTTCTTTCAAGTAAAGACAAAACTTATTTAGTTGTTAATATTAATGTAGTTATATTTTTATCACTGATAATAATTACATATTACATAAAACTTAAAGATGAATTATTTTAATTAAATAAATTTATTTAATTTCTTATATAATATTTTTAACAATTTATTAATAAAATTATGTTATTTTAATAAAATAAATTTTTAAAATCAAAATTTTATTTATAAATTAATATTTATTTGAAATATAATTTAATTATTAAATAAAATTTTATTTGAATATTTCTATATTTTAAATTAAATTATTAATAATTGTTTATATTTGATTTTAATTTATTAAATATATAGTGTTGAATTAAATTATTTATAATTTTATTAAAATTTAAAATTAAATAATATATTTAAATGAAAGTAAATCATATTATAAAAAATAAAATTACTTTATATAGTTTTCATAATATTTGCAAACTGAAAAATAAAAACTAAAAATTTAAACAAACATATTTTTTACTAAATTTAAAAGAAAATAAAAGAAACGCTCCTAAACAAAATCGTAATTAAAATTGAAAGCTTAATTAAAAAATTGAAAATATATACAAGTATTAAACAATGTCAGAAACATGAAATGCGAAAACATGGATAAGTGAATTATTTGAGAGCTCCCATTAAACAATGAGTGGAAGATGCAGTCATCTCTTTTGTTTCACATCAATCAATTTTGCTGTGTTATGACCATACATCTCATCTGAAACTTGCTTATCGCTCTGATATTTGATCAAAAGCTGTTGTCTTCGAAACTGAGAAGGCAAAGCATCAGTTCGAGGAAGTGGAAATCCTGTAGAGAAAACACGAATGTCATTATCTGGTTGATGTCAACTTTTGTCCTTAAACAAACCGAATGTTTGGATACAAACACGTTGTTTTGTATCACTAGACTCTGAAGCATAATTATATTTAAACTGAATAGGCTGGCAAGTCGTTTGTTAATTGTTTCTTGATAGGTATGTGGCTATCATCCAACGAGAGAAGATAGTGATTTGGTTCTAAAACATGGTTAGATGCATTAAAACACAACTTGATTGTTCTGATCTGTCCTTGATTTGTAACCAGATACATTGGAGGTGACTCTACTATTAAATAGGAACTTATCAGAGGTCACACAAACTCTATTCTTTACATGCATTATCATCTAAAACAACTCTTGGTGGAGCATGTACCAAGTTCTCAACTAATTCTTATTCTGGTAAGTTATATATATAGATATCATTAAAATTAGGTTAATAAATAAAATAATAATTTATAATTTAAATATAAGATTTTATTAAAGTTTACAATTCTAATTTAAATATAAATATATATATATAATATACCGTAAAACATGAATTTTAATTGAGATAACATTAAAAAAACTAATTTAATTATTTCTTGAATTATTGTGTAGTGTTATATATTATAAATAAATTTTCCAATATTTGACTATGTATAGTTTTTTAATTGAGAAAAGAAAAGAGAAATATAATTTTAAACAAACCACTTTTATGTTATGATTTTTTTTACTTCAAATCAAAGTCACTTATTAATTGGGCAAATCTAGTACATAAAATTCTCCGCTTTGCGGGAATTAGGTGATGTTATCAATATATGCAGTTTTTTAATTTTATAAAGAAATTATTTCTATAGCTCAAATCCGTAATCTTCCCATCACAAAGGATTATCCTTATTACATATTAATTATTGTAACAAAATAGAAAAATATAACTGGTTTATGATTCTATGGTATTCTAAATGTCAACAAAGTCATAAACTTTTAAGATAAAATAGGAAAATCTACAAACTCCTCTTTTTTCATTTTAAAATAATTCCAAATTTTATAAGTATAAAATAAATAAACAACTTTTATGAATTGCTACTCACATGGGCAACTTTACTAATTGCTCCAAAGCCTCCTCTCCTTAAACAATTATAAATGAATAATAAATTACAAAAATAAGTGGAGTTTTGAGAGATTTAATAGTATGCAATCTTATTTTTAATTAGTAGAGAGATAAATGAATAATAAATTAATTATATAAGAGAAATATTCAATGACTAAACAATACGTATTTTCTAACTTTTTCTTAATTATTTTTCATTAGTGATAAAGATAAAATATTTATAAAAATTAGAGAATTGTATACTTAATTAATTCAATTTATTATTTCTTAAATATAGAAACAATAAAAGAAAATTTTATTATTTGAAAATTTATTAAGAATAATAAAATATATCCTACATTCCTTAGAAAATCCAAATAAACAATATATACATATATATGCTTTTCAACTTCTTTTCTTAATTATTTTTCACGATGATAAAGATAAAATATGGAAAGAATTTAGAGAATTGCATATTTAATTATGCAAGGATAAGACTGCGTACTATCAAATTTTTTTAAACCTTATTTTATTGCAAAATTTCGGAGTAAGTGTGATGATGACGATAATTATTATTTTTAAAATATGAAAATTATGAAAATAATTAAAAATAGTATCTATATTCCTCGGAAAATCCAAACAAAACCAACGCGGAATCCAAAGTTCTACGTATCTGTACTTTCCCATATACGTGTATATATATATATATAAGGCTTCCATTCTCGGACCTCTATCGCTTCACCACTCAAAAGTCCCGCTTTTTACGAGCCAAGGTTCGATTACACAACGATAACCAGACCAACCCCACATTGAGAAAAACAAGGAATCAGAGAGATCTTAGGGAAGAAGAAGACGGAAGATGCAGAGATTCATGGCGAGAAGCTTGCTGCTTGGAAGAAGCAGATCACAACGCTGCTTCTCTCGCGCTGTCCAGAAACAAAAAATACCACTTCTGGGCCAACAGGACGGCGCTGTTTTTCCCTCAATGCCCTCCTTCGACTACTCTCCTCCGCCCTACTCCGGCCCCTCAGCCGACGAGATCATGACCAAACGGAAACAGTATCTCAGCCCTTCCTTGTTCTATTTCTACAACAAGCCCGTGAGTCCCGTTTGATCGTCTCTCTGTTTTCTTGATGTGATTGGAATCAAAATTCACTCTTCAATGTTTCAGCTTCACCTGGTTGATGGGAAGATGCAGTATCTGTTCGACGATCAGGGCCGCAGATACTTAGACGCTTTCGGAGGGATTGCTACGGTGTGCTGTGGCCACTGTCATCCTGAAGTGGTGCAATCGATGGTCAACCAATCGAAGCGCTTACAGCACTCCACTGTTCTTTACCTTAACAATGTTATCTCCGACTTCGCCGAGGCTTTGGTCTCCAAGATGCCTGGAAATCTTAAGGTACGAGAATTCCTGTCATGACATGTCATGTCATGTCAAATAGCTTCGTAATCGCATTTTGATTCGATTCGTAAGCTTTTTAGGTCGGTATCGTCTGCAGTTGTCGTAATTAAGTTCGTTTGTTATGCAGGTTGTGTTCTTCACAAATTCTGGGACTGAAGCCAATGAGTTGGCTCTGATGATTGCTAGATTGTACACAGGTTGCCAGGATATTGTTTCACTGAGGAATGCTTATCATGGGAATGCTGCAGCAACAATGAGTGCTACTGCACAATCTAATTGGAAATTTAACATTATACAGGTACAAGAACAATAAGTTTCCATTCAACTCTTCATTGGTTATTTATAGTATCAGGCTATAATATTTGATGTAATTTTAAAACTAATCTAACTTTAGGATACAAAATTATCGGAAATAATGATAAATATTTGCTTAACAACCCATTTTATGAAATGGGAAAAATTGGATATGAGTTTCAGTGGGGGCCAATCTATGAACTGAAGAATCTTCTGCTGATTTCATGTTTTTGGAGTATCAATGTTGGTGTCAGGACTAACGATATATGGTATCTCCACATCAGTTCAGAATAGGTGCATGCTTCAGTACTATCTACAGTTTCAGAAACATCATCAGAAACATATGGGTTGTTTTGATCAGATGCTTGCAAAATTGATTCGTTCTCTTGACACGTTATAGTTTAGTCTTTATCACAACATTTAAGGGCAAGAAAGATTTGATCCTGTTGCAAGTCTTTCCCAAACTGTGATAACATCTTATCTTTATTTGTCTACGTATCTTGTTGCTAGGCATAAGCAAGTTTGGGTTGGGCCGTAGACCTAATTCCTTAAAGCAAGGCCTTAGAAAATTACGTCGCTTTAGAGTAGAGCACGTAGACACACTACCTGATTGCCTGTGTTCTTATCTTGTTTGTTACATATTATTCTTGCTACATATTTCTGAACATCTCTTCACTGGGAAACAACAGAGTGGGGTGCATCATGCGATGAATCCGGATCCATATAGAGGTGTTTTTGGCTCAGATGGAGAGAAGTATGCAAAAGATGTACAAGATATCATTCAATTTGGAACTAGTGGTCAGGTTGCAGGATTCATTTCTGAAGCTATACAGGTTTTTCAGAATCAACTCTGACTTGTAATTTTTCCTTCAGAATTAGTATCTTAAGTAACGTCTTTTAGAATTACTTGATAGGGAGTGGGTGGAATTGTAGAACTGGCTCCAGGATATTTGCCTGCTGCATATAAGACTGTTAAAGATGCTGGAGGCCTTTGTATTTCTGATGAAGTTCAGGCTGGATTTGCTCGAACAGGCACTCATTTCTGGGGATTTCAGGCCCATGGTGTTGTTCCTGACATAGTGACAATGGCAAAGGTTAGTTCTTTTTGTTTTAGATGCATATATTTTCTTATGTTTTGGCTCTGACCTGGACTGTTATCGCAATTCTTATCCTGGAAGCTGCAATTTAAAACTTTCCTGCATTTTCTGTTCGTGCAGGGAATTGGAAATGGCATTCCTCTAGGTGCTCTTGTGACAACGCCTGAAGTTGCAGAAGTCTTGACTCGTCGAAGTTACTTCAATACATTTGGGGGAAATCCAGTGTGTACAGCTGCAGGTCTGGCAGTTCTGAGAGTCATTGAGAAAGAAAATCTCCAGGAAAACGCTCTAGCTGTGGGGAATTATCTGAAAAACAGACTAATTGCACTCATGGATAAGTACGAAAGTAAGTGCAATTACGCTTGTATCGTTCACAATTATCGTCAGCAACGGCAGTATAACCTGCAATCCACAATTTAAAACCTGCACGCTTTCTTTGATTTATGTGCTCATTTCTCTTTTCCAATGTACATAATGATTACTATTGTTCTTAATTTTTAAATGTTCTCTAGTAATTGGGGATGTAAGAGGAAGAGGGTTGATGCTTGGAGTTGAGTTTGTGACTGACCGCCAACAGAAAACTCCTGCAAAAGCTGAAACCCTGCATGTCATGGACCAGATGAAAGGTCTGAATCTTCCCCACTTTCTCAACTAAAACTGAACCAACTTGTTACTGATCATATACTTTTGTTACTGTAACAGAAATGGGAGTTCTTGTAGGAAAAGGAGGATTTTATGGGAATGTTTTTAGGATCACACCTCCCCTTTGTTTCACCAAAGAAGATGCAGGTACATTACATGATCAATGACTCCATCAACAACTTTTTTCATTGCAGCTTCAAGATTTACAAACATGGCTGCTCTTCTGACAAGTTTTCAATTTTGATTTACAGATTTCCTCGTCGATGTAATGGATATAGCAATGTCAAAGTTGTGAAGAGGAAGAGTTTATGCATGAAGAAAAATGTATATTTTGTGATCCAGAAAACGGTGAAATGAGTCCTGTACCATCTCATTTCTGATGTGTCTGGCAATTATAATATAAGCAGGTGTTTCTTCCATTAATGGTTGCTCCTAGTTGCTTACGTACCTAGAAGCTGCAAAGAGCAGTGAGAGTCAACATCTTGTTGTCTCTTCCCTTCATTTATCTCTTCTGGGATTTTGGTTCCAGGACTTTTTCCCTGGAAGATTTGATCACACTAATATTAGAAATTTGCAGGGACGATTCATCTCCTTTTGCTCTTTCACTCTCTACTTCTCCTTCTCCCTCTCAAATGGTTTTCTTGACATTATACACAAAAAGAAGCATTTTGTGATTTCGAATGATCGATAAAATTGCAGAAAAAATCATGGTTGTTACGAACATTTTCAATTTCAATGTAACTTGTCTTAAAATTGTTCATTAACTGTTACGAAATTTTGAGGAACCTGCAAAGTTGGAGGAGACAAAGTATTGACATATCCCTAGTAAAAGCGTTTTTTGAAATCTAAAGTGTATTTAATGGATTGGATCAATCAAAATAAGATTTGTTTAAATTGTTATAATCATTATTATAATTAAATTTATTTATTTTGAGCATATTTGATACTCGAAACAGAAACAATCTCGCTATTATGTAAGAGTAAAACTGTATACTATTAGATATCTCTAGATCCTGCTTTATTGCAAGACTTTAAATTGAGTGTGATGATGATAACGATACCTTAGCTGTCAATAACTTTAATAATGTAATTATTTGTTATCTTATATTCAATCTATTGACTCTAGTACACCCTCACCAGAAGAGCTACTATTCTTATAGATGAAGGCCATGACTCAACTACCTGTCTACAATTCCATTTTTCTTCTTGTGCCACTTAATCATCATTTTGCAAAATCTTATAACTTCCTTTGTTTTATAACATAATCAACATTAATTTTACCTAACTGGGTTGTTCTGACTGCTCGAAGTTAGGTTGCTAAAACTCTGAAACGAGTATAGGCCTTTAGGCCACCCAATAGTTTAGTTTGTTATCATGTGACTTGAGTTCGGTCTGGTTTATTGTTATCCTCAAATACTTATTATGAGATTAGTAGCAGCATCATAGAGTGATCAAATACAATAATGTTCATGCCAAATGTGTCTTCCATGATATGCAATTTCAAGAACACTTCATCAAAAATTTTGTCAAGCTCACACGAAACTGAAATCCCGAAGAGATGAGAATTGAAGTTGGCTCTCTTACAAGAGTAGCGTTTTACTTCCCAGACAGAAAATTTCACTATTACGAAATTGTACTGATGTGAATCCCATGGTTTCTGAAACTTATTTGCCTTACACAGATTTGAAGAAACAATTGAACTTTCTTTAACATGATATTATACTAGAAACAGGTTATTCCATCCGCAGACGAAGATTTCTAATCAGTTCAAGTAATGAGAATTTAGATTCCACAGTTGCTGTTGCATTACAATTTTCAAAAGCTGATAGAACTAGTTAAGATTCAGGTATATGAACTAACATTGAATCTGTACTGCATTTTTTTCTTACTTCGCACGTGGTTTTGATGATTGGAACAAATCCCTTCAATTTTCATGCGATGAGCTTGTACTTGTACTTAGAAGAAGTAAATAATGGATGAGCCTGAATCAACTTCGAAATGATTCTCTAATTTGGCTCTTTTATTGAAACAAAACCAGATCTTTAACTACCACAATCATCAACAAAGCGAGAAAGATCAAAACTTTGATGTCAACAAACCATAGTGATGCAAATTGCATGCTAAGAGACAAGCAAGATCAGGAACCATAAAGGTAAAGCCAGACAGTTGATATTGTACCAGTACAATGAAACGGAAAATAATAAAACCCAGATAGCTCACCATGAAAGAGCTCCTAAAGGAGCAGGATGTTTCGAAGATCATCACTAACGATCATGTCTAGCAGCCATGGACAACATTAGTGGGGAGTATGTGATGAAACCTGTGGATGGTTGACGAGCTCGCATGCTAATAGTGTACCGAATAGTTGAGACCATAATCGAGAGCAAGTCCATGAACAAGTAAGCAACTTCCTGAAACATGCTTATGCTTTTCCTTAGGAACACAGTCATGAATATCGAAGTCGGGTTGTGCTCAAATCTAGGCATGTCTGAACACCGCTTCCGTTTCTCGCGTATTCTAAGGTAAGACCTAACCGATGTGCTGCCTAATTGTTTTTTTTTTTTTTTGGTCTCTATAGAGTATAATATTATGAACGGAACCTTCAATTTACGAAAATGCCTTTCTTTATTTGTGATTTTATTTATTTTAACTATATTTTAAATTTTAAATTAATTTTAAAATTAACCAAAATTTTATTTTGGTCTCGTAAGAAATATATAACTTTTATTTTAATATTTTCAATAAATATTATATTACGAATTGAACATCTTAATTAACAATATTCTTTTATTATAACTCTTATATAATTTTAGATTTGAAATAGAATAATTTTATAATATTGTAATTCTTTTAAATGTTATAAATTATAAATATAAAATAAAATTTGAAAAATATTTCTTTTGCCATAAATACCAAAGTGGAAGAAATAGGCTAATGCTTGTATGTTTTACTTTCTTCAGAATTTTCAAGGGTGAAGGGTAGTTGAGTAAATACGTTATAGTAAAGAGGGGCCGACAATTATAAATTGTTAGGATGAGGACATAGTGTGCTCATCCTGCAGACCATGCACCCAACAGTTAGCAGTTTAGTTCCTCCACCGTTTCCTTGTTTTTATTCAATATGTCGACACTCCGTCCCACCGCCTCTCCCGTACGATTATGGTTGTGATGGGACGATTTAATTTCATCCGAAATTAATAAATTTTAAAAATTCAATCAAATGGTTTGAATTTAAATATATATATATAATTACGTTAGTTTAAAATAAGTTTTATAAAATTCGTCCGACCTCATTTAAAATTAACAAATTTAATTTGAATATGTTGAGTTTCAAACTTCAAATCAAGCTGAATTCTAGCTAAAAGTTTTTAGATAAAACGTTACTATTTTAATTTTTTAAATAAAAAAATCTTAATTAGACCTCCCACTCTACTGAGCTCAGCCCTAGAGCTTAAGGTCTAATTGTGCTTCAGGCAAATTTGAGTTTACATAGCTCTTATTTTTGTGCAACAATATGTGCCAAACAAACTCTCCCTTTGACAAATAGCTGGTAGCCCTTTTTCTTCCATGACTTAGACATTAATTTTCTGGCTACATGGGTCATATTTTTCAAAGAGATTCAAAGATTTAGTCATATGGTCTGATGCACTTGCGTTTACAATTTAAAGATTTTGACTTAAAACTTTCATAATAACGATTGACACAGGTTACCTTTATATATTAATGTTGCAGTAGAGGTTTGTTGATCATGTGAATCTTTCTCAGTTGTGATTTTTGTCTGATTCAAGAGTTAATAGAGTAGTTCAAACTACTGGAGGGACAGATTTAACCCTGTGGATTTGCTAACGTCGAATTCTGCTACATATGTTGCTTCACGTTTTTTTTTTTACTCTTTGACTTATAAGTTTCCCATGTAATTTCCAACAAGTCTCAAAGGTGCGGTAGGACTTATCAATAGTTATCATAGTGGTCACACCACTACTTGTTCTTAGTTTCTTGCTCTCGGATTTGATAAGTAGACTCTGTTCGAGAGTTTGCCACTAAAGCTAAGCTCTGAAATATTTGTTTAAAAGTATGTGAGATAAGCATAGCCTTTTGTCCTACTCTTTTCTCAACGAACCTTAACAAACGTTTCTCAAATTGATGGCAATAGTTTTAAACCGAGTAACCTTCTTCATACTTCATAAAGTCCAACATTGAGTCCCTGCAACAAATCAAAAAAGGTCTCTCCTCTGATAATTTTTCATACTTTTTGACATCAACACTTTAAGGTCTAAGGAAGCATTTGGTTTACAAAGAGCAATGAGATTGAGAATAGGAATGAATATAGTGAAGAACGGGAATGGATATAATCATTATAATTATGATGGTTCATTAAGACGAAAAAATGATTACCATTATCATTGATGATGGTTGGTTTATTAAAAATGTTGAAAATAAAATTTATAAAATTTTGTTTTATATCAAAATTTAAATGATTATTTTAATATATGCACCCTAATTATAATGGCATAATGTTTAAAATCAAGTATATTGCAATTTTTCTTTTCAATAGCTAATTGAAGAAAAAATACTCTAGTATTTTATTGCATTAACATATCGTTAGTTATATGATATCTTTAAAATATACTTTAATAATTCAAAATATTGTGCAATTCATCTACACAACGATAATATTCACCATTCTATTGCTATAATAAAATCAAGTAACATAGTTTAATACAATTTACATTCATCGATAATACAAATGATGTTATATTTTAAGCAATTAATGAATAATATTTTAATTAATTACATTGTAATTAACTAATTAATTAATTACATATTAATTAGATATTAATTAATTAATTAGATATTAATTAATCATTTAATTAATTATATTCTAATTAATTAATTGTATTTTAATTAGACTTTAATTAATTAATTAGATTTTATCTTGATTAATTATTTTAACTAATTAATTAATTATATTTTAATTAATTAATTATGTTTTATCTGAATTAATTTAATTAATTAATCAATTATATTTATATTTTAATTATATTTAATTAAAATTAAAAATATTAGTGTTGGTAGGAATCAAACCCATTTCTCCCACACATGAAAGGTATGATTCATTATCTAAAACTTAGATATGAAAAAAATATTAAATCAATCATAATAACCAACTAATTATTACCATTCATTCTATTTCCGTTGATTTATTCTCACACTCCTTAACTAAGCACCTTCTAATTGTGCTTTATGCAAACTTGAGTTTGGGCTGTCTTATCCAACTTTAAATTTAGTAAATTTAAAATTAAACATATGATTTTTTTAATTAAAATAACATCATTTTATTGCGAGCGCATCATTTTAAAACGTCATTAGAGTGTATTCGTGTGAAGAACACTCTGGTCTTAATTACGGGTCTTGAGCGAGTACACCAAAATCCAACTTCGTCTTTAGCCTAAGAAACCAACAAATCCATCATTCAGAAGGCCCACAAAAATTATAGTTGGTCACTCCATTGTAGGCAAATTGATTTTCTTTTTATTTTTTATATAATTGGACCGATGCTTTCATATATTTTCGTGTATTTAAGATTTTGTAATATAAAGTCCGTCCATGTGTTGATGTTAGTAACGATCGAGGGCAAATAGGGGCACTTGCCCCTATTATCTCTAAAAATTTATATAAAAATTATTATTTTAAATTTTGATTTTATTAAAAATAAAATTTTGTTCTCATTAAAATTTTGTCCAATTAAAATAAAGTTTTGCCTCTATTATAATTCTGCTCCCATTTTAATTTTTTAGATCCATCCTATAACAATAACAATAAATTAGAACAAGTTTGGGTTTATCAACTAACAATGGCCACAATGAGTACAATTAAAAAATCAAATAAGTTTAGGAAAAGTTTGAAATTCAAGCATAAATTAATCTTTTTTAATAAGCTATTTAAATTTTAAGATTTTGAGTTTTGGATTAATCCAAGCCTCTTGAGTCTAAAATTCATTATTTTAAAGATAAAATTAAAATTTGAAGAATTTAAACTTATTTATTGACTTAAAAATAGAGATTCTAAATGTTTTAAAATTTAATGTGAAGAATCAAATTTTATTTATTAATTGAATTAAATTTAAACTAAAATATAATTTGTAAGAATTAAGAAAAGGCACTTTTGATTGGTTAATAAATAATATTTAAATTGATGGAAGTTTAAATCAGATTTAAGTTTAGAAAATCAGTTCAAACTACTTTGTTAAAATAATATTGTTTTAATGTAATTATTTAAACAATGTCACTTTTAATTTGTAATTTTGAAATTTTAAAACCAAATTAATATCATTTTCATATAATTTTGATGTTGTTTTGTGACGGTCCATCGTGACCCCATTGTGAGACCTACCTTTAACAATTTGATAAGTGTTGTAACCAGTGTTTTGAAACCCGGATCGGTTATCGAACCGAAGGTCTTATTAGTCACCGGTTTGATCGATTAAACCGGTCGAACCGGTGTGATGTCATAATTATACAATAATTATATTTAATTATATATAATATTAAAAATATTAAAAATACAAAAATATACCAAAAAATTAAAAAAAAATAAAATTTTATTGAACCAGTGGTCAGATTGACCCGGTTTGACCTGGACCGATCGGTCAATTGATCAATTTTGACCGATTCTTACTGATTTAATTAAGAACCGATTTTAAAGAATGAACCAAATCAAATAACTGATCGGTTATCGATCGAACCGATCAAACTGATCAGTCCGATCCGATTTTTAAAATAGAGGTTGAACCCTGATCCATGGTGCCTTAAACAACACAAGATGCAACTGACAGGACCAAAAGATCTGAACAGGAAGCAGGTGTAATTCCCAAGGAACCAAGCCCTCATGATTCCTTGTATGTACACTGCATCAGGGGCAACGCCATTAGACTACCCTTTTTATGCTTCGTGATGCCAAAGATGGTAGGCTGGTTGGCAAGTCATGGAAAGTTCATGATTGGCTGTTAAGCACAAGACTTGGCAGCCCATCATTCGTCCTTAAACACCCAATCCTCTGTTCCCATATAGAAAGCTTATCTTATATACAACCAAAATTAAAACTTTTAATCAAAATTTTAAATCTCATTTCTTATATTACCTGGACACGAAAATATTAAAGAATTTATAAATGGTAAAGGTCAACTATCCAAACAACTAGTTCTAGTCATTTGGATAATAGTTGACCCAAGTTCAATTCTTATTAGTAGACTCTACACTCTGTATATTAAAAATTTTATATGATATCAGAGCAGGTTTGATCCGGATTATTAATTTTTCGATTATGCATCATGTATGTCATCCAAATGACCAATCCAATCCTTCTTATTACAGTATATTTTAAGTGACAACTAGATGTCCAGCTCCAGTTGCATTTGAAGGAGAATATTAAAGTGTCTCATATTACCTAGACATGAAAATATTAAATAATTTATAAGTGGTAAAGATCAACTATAAACAATAGTTGATTCAAGTCTAATTTTTGTTAATAAACTCTACAATTTACCCATAATGAAAATTTAATACCATTTAACACCTATTAACCTGTAATTTACTTATAAAATCCCACTCTTGGCCTATCAAACTTGTGGAATAAACAACACTGACGTGTGGTTCGAAGCCTTGGACCGCTCGATATCGTTGAAAGGATGGTCACAAACTAGGGTCTAGGCAACAATCACGGCTTAGGGTCTTTCTTCAAACGGAACGGCTATGGCTGCATACACCGTATAACCTTGTACCGGGTGAGTGTTTATTTACGTCATGGATGATCTAAGCAAACATGTTTGCAGCAAACAAGTCATTATTAACAGTTTCGAGCCAAGATTGAAGAGGGTAAAATGGCCGAGGAGCCATGGAATGGCATATGAAAGTCATACGACAAACCCAACAACGTACGAATGATGTGTCCCATCATCCAGAAAAACACGCAAACCTTAGTTTCACAGCATCCTATGATGCTTATCAATCTTCCTCTTGACTTGGATAAGTTAATGCAACATTATTAGCAAATTGCGTAGGTGAGCTTCTCATCTATAATTTCGCAGTATTTTCATGTTACACTACACCGAGTCTATAGAAAATGACTTTTCGATCAATTAAAGATATGTTTGCGAATGATCGAAAATAATTCTCGACCTTGATGTCGTTTTTTAACGTTTTTATAAATATATAAGGTGAATCTAATTGGCCCGCCGGCTCGCCTGTGATTCATCTAACCATGAGTTAGTCCTAATTCGGTCCGACTCAATTTATTGATATTCTTAAAAGAGAGAGGTATTAGTAACTAATACATAATCTTTTTTTTAATATTTTTACAAAAAAATAGCTTTTATGAATTAAACCTATAATCTTTGATTATAAATGAACAACTTTACTAATAAATTTACTAATAAGTGATTCGAAAAGGCTACTTGTAAAAACCACATACATCTTAGTAGCTAGAATCCACCATTCTCTCGAACTCTCCGTGACCATGTCGTGTTCATGACATTTTCAACTTTGAAGCCACTCAAACGCGCCCATTCATGGCATTGTAGGCTCGAAGGCCATCTTGTAGGGTCATCCATGGTCATCTGGTTCACTGGTTGGGAATGTGTCCTCTCACAAGCTTTGTAGGTGCTTTTGGGGTCTTTTATAACACACTTTGCTTCTTTAGTGTATCGATGATGGCACAAAAAAGCAAATGGAGGAAAAAGGTTGGCTTTGATGCTTACTTTATACTAAAATTTAGCACTACGAGGTCAACCATTCTCCTCTCAAATAATAAACAACTTTAAATACTACTAAAATGGGATAATGGGTTGTGCTTTGGTTGAGGATTCGATGAAAGATCTAATGGAAAATTGTCTCCAAGTTTCTTAAATCGGTAATGAAGGTTTGAAACTTCCGAGGTCTCTTTCTCCTCCGATTCCTATAGACCCACATGGCTTATTCCACTTCTCAGGTTGGCCAACTCGATCGATTCGGGTTCGAGTGGTGAGTAAATTTTCTCACTTTAATGATTTAACAAATGACGAATCAAAGAATAAAAATATATTAGACCTCCAGTCTATCACTTGCTTGTGAGTTATTCTTTTATCAAGTAACTTAATCAAAAAATATATTTTATAAAATATTTTACATATTCAGTAATTTATTCAAAATAAGTGTCAATTTTATTTTTCGTGTTTAATCTAAATGACACAATCATATATTGTTAAGAACTCATCATTGTCTTCACCGATACTTAGTATAAGTCCGGTTAATACACGATTTTTTTTTCGAAATTACGTGAGGCGGCTAAGCGCAAGACACTTCTCTACTAATTGTGCTGCACCTTGCTCACAAAGTAGGCAATGCGTGCGTCTTTTATCATTGAGGTCCAACTAGTTCTCCATCTACAGTAAACCTCGATTGCCTTGCTTACTTCTGAAATTTAGCGTGGAATCGAACCTCAGACCTAACCAAAGTCAAGCTCCGCTCTCAACCATCGAGTCACACCCCTTGAGGGTCGGTTAAGACACAATGTTTGACATATGTTATCAAGAACTAATTTGCTTAAATCGAACTTAGGTCAAAATGCCAAAATACATGGTCCTGAGGTTTTACATGCGTGCTGTTATTATTGGAGAGGTGTTTACAATTTTTCCACGTTTTAATTGTCAAAAGATCATGAGATAGTCAAGCGTTTTCGTAGGGATTAAACTAAATAAGACCGTGTGGATTACGTTTTGCAATGATTCGAGTGAGATAGGACTGAGGCTATTTTGATCAAAATTAGATTTATTTCAATTTGGACCGGGTTAAATTCATAACCTATGTCCTTGTCTGTAATAATCACAAGAGAAAATGAACCGGATCCAAGCAAGTCTATGTTAAACTTTCTCTTTCAAATCTCAAGGTGGAAGTGAGAAAAAAAAAAAAAAGAAAAGAGGAAGCAGAATCGTGTGATATGGCCTTGGCATAGGAACACCGACATATCTTTGGATCTCATGAGTGAGTTGCAAAAGTTCTTTGTGTTTGTGCTCTTTCCTGCTCCAATTGGACAGATTGAATTTAGCAGACAGACATGAATCATGAATGCATCTCGAGAGGGTGCATTATCGTTGTTATTATGCACATTATGTGAATTGTGTACGAGTCAACCTTTGTGTGTTTAATGAACCAACTTTTCATGAGGTCAGATCTTCTGTCTAATATTATCTTGTTAAATATTATATAATAAGATATATAGAATGACATGAATTGAATTCAATTGCAGTATTAAATATAATTTAAGTATTTGAAAACAAAAAAAACGGATGAGTTTAACCTATCATTCTTTATAAATTGAATTCACGTGAAAAAGTATCGGAATTGAATTACAAATTAGAATTTCAATTCTTCTTTTGAACATTGAAAATACATTCCAATATACTCATCTAGACCTATCATATATCTCTTCACTTCAAGCAGCCTCTCTCACCACAAATAGTCCCTCCCATTAAGAAACGAAACAACAACACATTCTCTACTAATCAATACCTCCCATTATATCCAAGTTTCTCTTTTTTTTGTTCATGAATGTCTTTTCCTTTTTCAATTTTTTTTAATCTATGATCATCGTTCTTTTTTAGATCCTCGTTTGATTTAGCTTTTCCTTTTATTTTCCCATCTTGTCTACATTCTTTTGCATTTCTCGATTTTTTTGTATATATCTAATTTTTTTTGTTTGTTTATTTTCGGCTATATTTTAAATGAATCTTGTTCCATTTGAAATCTTTAGTATGAAATTTTATGGATGATATAACTTGCTCTCTGCAAATATGAATATTTATTATTTAATAAAATTATTTTTAGTCAAGGGTAAAAATGTCATATGAAATAATTGAATTCATTTTGATTGTGTTCAAATATTATAATTGAATTCATTTCTAATATTACTTGAGTTTATTCCAAATAGTAAAATTGAATTGAATTCAATTTATTAATGTAATTGAATCAAATTCGTTAATAAATTCAATTCAAAAGTTTCCAAACACTCTATAATGCTTATAATAATGTCATTTTGACCGTTATATACGAATTTAGAAACTGTTTAATCTTATTTAATAGTCAAGATGAGATAATTTTGGACATTAAACCTTGCTTCCTTCCTTTCGGTTCCAAAGCCAAAAGGACAAGCAGTGGAGCGCTGCCGCTGGCTGGATCATGGACTCATGTTTGTTGTCATTTAGAGCTTTGAATTTGAGCAATTTGGATAAGGAAACAGTACGAGTCATTGACTCGAATTAAGACACGTTTGACCATGATGTTATATCATTTGATGTCTTTTCCGGTCAGTAATTATTAATAATTACTCTTCCTAATTGGCACGTAACCGTTTATGCTTACCCCGAAGTTTAACAAGGTAAGCACACCACCCTTTTTGTCACTTTCCAAGAACATTCGGCACCGTAAAAGTAGAGGTTGATTAGTGTCTTCAACTTTTGAATGTGACCAACTACACTTGTTTTGTTTTGTATTTTTCTTAATAATGGTCAAACTTATTTTTGGTATTTTTCAAGTGTACATTAGACACCAAAGACAAGCTAACCTAAACCTTACACGCCCGAAAATTATGACGTTGTTAAGATGACAAATAGAAGTATGTCAAATGTTGTTAAAAAATGAGATGTTTTTTTAAAGACAACGAATGGTTCGAGACTGTTGCTGAAAGATGTCAAGTACATTTCTGATATGCGTCTGAACTTGATTTCTGTAAACATGCTAAATGATGAAAGTTTTCGAAATGCTTTTGAAAACACAAAAATAGAAACTTACTAAAAGCTCATTAGTATTAGTAGTGGCCAAATGTGAGAAGCATTCAGGTTAAGACTTAAATTTATTTATAATTTTAAGCTTTAGATTGAACTTGGGTTCAAGCTATTCAAACTTACCTAAAACTTGAATATTAAAAAAAACAATGTTGTTTGAAATAAAATGACCTTATTTTAAGTATAATATTGTTTTCTAACCATACTTGACTTATAATTAATCAGAATTTTGGTTGAATCTAGGCCAAAGTATAAATTTTGGATCGAATTTGCGTCTTCTATTTAGATGTGGGTTAGTAGTGTTCGGTATAAATTAATGAATAAAAACTTGAATTGTTTGAATTTTAAGCTTAAGAAAATTGAATTAGGCTAGGCTAACAATTTGAATTGATTTGATTAAAAGATCAACACGATTTAATTTTGATAAAATAATATTGCTTTTGTTAAAAGTTTGGTCAATTTTGGATCGCCTTATTATTTGGACCAAACAATTCAAAATTCAATCAAATTTAATTTGACCCTTCCGAATCTTAACATTAGGTAAATCATCAGGTGACAAGTTGAATCAGTTTATACTAACATTTTTTCACTTTTCATCCAACCACGCTTGAAAAGTCTCGACACTTGGACACGAGATGAGACACTAAGCCCGCACGTGGACGACTTACAGGGCAACTCAGTGACTTACAAACATTTAAAAATTTGGTCACTATACTTCAGGTTTTTTCTTGAAATACAAATGCTTAATCATGGAGCTTAGACCCTGGAAGAAGCCACCAAGCGATCGTGACCCATATAGTGTCAGGACACAGGACACAGCCTGTCACAGCATATTCGTTTCCTCTTAATTCGCCTGGCAATATTCCTATGCTACTTCAGGATTTCTAGATCCTGGGATTTGTTTAGAACAGTCGGATTTGTTGTACTTTGTTCTGGAACATTGGAATTTATGTCTTCCATCTCTCCCAAACTCTCCAGGGAAATTTCCTCAAGGCTTCCAATGTTTTGATGTTTCCATCAATTGCTTTCTTTTGGTCTATCTCCATGATATGCATATATAATATTTTTCCAGGGAAAAAAAAAGAGAGATTGAACTTGCAAAATAATGATCTTTGGATGGAGATGTTGTTGTTTTATCCCACCCCTTTTTGTTTTGTTTTGATAACAACAATGCATGCAATAACAATTCTATCTAGACTTGGTATTGAACCCATTTGGCCAAAATCTGACTTGATATGGTATCAATTCAATTGATTTTATTTAAAATAATATATTTTATTTGAAACAATTTCATTTTATTTGTTACATTCAAATTTAAGGTCAAAAAAGTTTAAATTTGATCAAGAACTTAATTTAAACTGATCAATTTGAAACTAAATCATATTAAACAAAAGTAATATCTTTAACAATTTTATCCCGAAATATCGAATAATCTCGATTTCTTATGAATGGTTTTCTAAATTAAAACTTGTTTTGTCTTTTTGTTTCCTATCTTAACATTAGTATTAACATGTGTTTTATTCTTTGTCATGACCTTTTTCCCATAACATTGGAGGCTTTTATTTATTTAAAATCTCATGTGTGGTTGAAGTAGTTCACTTGTATTGGGAACTTGAAACAAAATCATAGAGATAAACGGGAAGCTAATCAATCATTAAGGTTTTGTTGGATACTTATGTTCTTAATTTTATCTTTACAATGTTATTAGTTATCACACAAAATTTATATGTTATATTTCATTTCACTTGTATTGATACAAGGGTCACTCCTTTGTATATTATATTTGAGGGAAAGATCGGTTGCTCATTCGTGATCAAAAGGTTACGGTTCGAATCACGGAAACAACTTATTTGTAAAAATATAATAGTAAGATTGTATACATCGATGACCTTCTTTAGATTTTCATAAAGCATAAAATTTATGTATTGAGTACATTGACTTTTGTACTGATGTCATGAAACAAAATTATACATATAAACGTTTTAAGTTTTTTATCGACACTTATATTTTTGAAATGTTTTAAATTTACTTATTACATTAAAAATTTTATTAATCTTTATCGTATTATTAGTTATAGCATAAAATTTGTATTATATTTATCTTGCATATTATTCAAAATGATCTAATAATAAAATGTTATTTATTTATTATATACTTATTCTGTAGGATTATATTAATTTTTATTTAAATTAAAATAATACAATTTAAATTCAAAATTAAGAGTCCAACACAATTAAATTTTCTTTTTAATAATCAGCCGTTCAAACTTTGTACAGGACATATCATTCCACCTTCAAATCCAAGTAGCTTCAAATTGATACACAAAACGTACCTTCTGTACTGCCAGTCCAGTCCTACTCCTGCCACAACTACTACACTTGTAGGCTGTAGCTGAGCTGTCCATTAATTGGCCGAGCGTTGCAACAAGCACAAAAAGCAAACTATGTTCTAAATCCTGTCTTCCTCGGACCATTAAGTGCAATTAAGAGCTTATACAATAGGTATTAAAATAAATTCACAAATTTCTATTCTAATTGTGATTTTTTTATTACTTACAATCCTTAAATTATTATAAAGAAAGTTGTGAATATAACAAAAATTAAAAAAAATACAAAATTAGTATAATTTGTTTTTAGTTTACACTACCGATATCTGAATTCACTGAGCCGACTAATCCGAGTCGGGGCTTAGTCACAATTAAGGTCGTTCTCCTCTTCATGTAGGTGTATTTAAACAAATTAAGGGATGCTTGATTAATTAGTATATGAGAAATGAAATGAGTAAGGAACAAAAAAGAGATGTTTGATAATATATTACGATTAGATGGACAGTATTTCTATATAAACTTTTGGGGCAATATTGCATACTCTCAATTACGAGAAGAACTATTTAAATTTTTATCATATTCATTATAAATTTTATTATCATTTTCTAAGCAAACTAAACACACCATTATGCTTATGTAATAATTATTGTTTAGACAAATTTATTAATAATTTTAAAATTAAGATTTATTTACAATGCAAAAGAAAATTTAGAAGTATATTACTGAATTTAATGTGTTTAAAATGTCTTATTGCAAATTAATAGATTAAGGACTAATTTGTAAATGATTAATAATAATAAGATATGTTTTCATTTAAAATTAGATACATTACAAATTAATCTCCACCTTTTTGTTTGAAATTTAAACATAAATAATATTTTCAACTTTATTTAGATTTCTAAAATATAACTTAACTCTAAATTAAATAATATTTTCAATTAAATATTAAAATTAGAAAATTATAATATTTATAACTTTTTTTATATATTTACAGAAAAGAATGTTTATGTTTAAGTGAAGATATTTACCTTCACATGCCACTCACCATCTAATTAATTAAAGAGTGAAAGGAGGAAAGAAATTATAGTAAAAGAAAATAAAAACGGACAAAAATAAATTAAGAAAAAAGAAGAGAGAGAGAGAGAGAAAGACACCAACCACGCGCGCACACACACAAATGCCCATTGCATAGCCTTTCGATTTCTCTTTCTGTCTCTCTCTATCTATCTATTTTACGCTCTCTCCCCTCATTTTTCTCTGTTTGTTGTGCCGCCACCACTCTATGCACCTCCACTGTCGCCGCCGTCGAGCTTCTCCTTCTGCAGCCACTTCCTAGGGTTCCGGCATAGTTCTCACACCGTCCGAGCTGGATTCTCTTTTAGTTCTCTCGAATCTCCAAGAGCCGCTAGTTCAGCGGTTTTGTTGATTAGACTTTGTTTGTTTGTTTTTTCTTTTTTTAAATATTTTATTCGATTTCTACACTCTCTCACAGTGCTTTTCTGGATCCCAAACCCTACCGAGCTTATTCCTTCTAGAACAACCTAGGGTTACGAGAGAGAGGGGAGGGAGGGAGGGAGGGAGGAGAGAGAGAGGGAAACAGAGGGAGAGAGAGAGCTCTCCGTGATTGAGTGTTTAGGTGCTTTCTCGGTTGAGGTGGCGTCGAAGTAATTTCTATAAACTGTTGTTGCGCATTCTTCTGTGGTTACTTTGAGGTGGTTTGAGGGATTTGGATGGCATTGGGGGATTTGATGGCGTCTCGGTTCTCACAATCTCAACTTGCTGTGGTTTCTAACCACTACGACGACTGCGTTTCGACTCACGGCGAAGATTCCGTCGATTTGGTGTCTCAGAGAAGAGATTCGGATGGTGCTAGTAGTAGCAGTTATAACAATGTCGCTGCAACTACTACAAGTATGGCGTATTTGCCTCAAACAGTTGTGTTGTGCGAGCTTAGACATGATGGATTTGAAGCTTCTGTACCTACTGGTCCGTCGGATAGTGGCCTTGTATCGAAATGGCGGCCTAAGGATCGAGTAAGCTCTGAGTTTCAACATTTTGCGCTATCTTTTACTGTACTGTGGTTGGCATTGCTGTTTGGCCGCTGACAACTATTAAGTATAGGATGCTTTAAGTTTGATATTCTGTTGTTGTTGTCTTTTGCTATACTAGGGATTGGTTGATGAAGGAAATATGACTCGTTGCTTTAATCTTTTGATGGACTACTTAGTGATGTTTAAGATGAAAATGCCAAATTTCAATCACTCATTGTTAGGGTTGCGAAGTGCTAGAGTAACGCTTCTACTATAAGGAACTGTTAAGTATAGATCTTCTTGGCGATTCTTAAAATTAGGCTAGTTGTTCCTCAGTAAGACTTAATTATGCTTGTTTCACATTTTCAGCTTGGTTTCATAAGGAGAATCTTATGTGAGAAGGTTTTGAATTATAGTGTTGATGAGGAGCTTTGATATTGCCTTAAGCAGTAGTGGATTATGATGCTTTAACTTTTTTATCTGATTGTGATTCTTCACTGTATTGTTATTAGGAATAATACTTCTGTCAACATAAATATGATGTAATATACCTGAAAGGAAAAGGACGCATGAAATGATTGATAGTCCTCGTAGCAAGTTTCAGAACAGATGCTCTTGTGGTATCAGGGGATAATGGGTATTTATTTCGTGTCAGTGCCCATTATAATTTTTATTTAATCAATAGCTTAGGATCATAAGTACATCTTGTGTGGAACTGAGTGTTGGGATTAGTGAATAAATAAAAAATACATTGTTTGCAAGCATCATGGTTATCAGGTCTTGATTGATCCATGAAAACTGTGTATAATGGCCTTGAATCTTCTGGTTGAGCTATTCTCCCTCGTCAGCATTAAAAAGTTACATTAGTTTGGTTGAACCTGCTTTTTTGGCTTGAGAACTCTTTGCGAAGGGATTCCTATCCGACACATAGAGTAGCTGTTGGTGTTTTGTATCTATAATTGTCCGCTTTCAGATGGTTCTAAGCATTTGTGTTTTTGGAATGTCATCATATTTGGATTTAACAATTGCAAAATTTCTGGTGTCACTTCAAGCTCTCTCTTGCTATGATATGTATAAATTTTATGTTTGTGTAGATTCTAGAGCTTTCTGGAGATGATAATCAGTTAACATGTTTTCTAGTTGGAGACTATTCAATTAACCACTTAATTCATTTATCTTTCTGGTTGGTCTTAATAATAAGATTTTCTGTACCAAAAGTAAATGGGCATGGGCAGCATGTTGACAAAGGTATTGGACGGAATGCAATTGATTCAGTTGGCCTTGTGTTTCTAGTAGTCATGTCCTCCTGACTAGGTTTGAGACTATACCCCAAATCCTTTGTCTTGGATATTAGCTATTTTGTTGATTACAGGTTTCACTTGGGTAAATTCAGAGCAATAGTAAGTACATGTTGAAAAGAAAAACATTAAAGGAACGTGAGTCTCTACTTACATTATAATCTTCAAAGAAAATACTTTTTTTATATGTTGAATTCCTTAATGTGTTGATATGAATATCATGAGATACTTGGTTCTTTTCTTTCCATGTTCTCACTTGAGCTATCCTTGATTAATGCTTTGTTGTGGATGGTCACAAGTTATTTATCTACACATTTGTCTTTTCTTACCTTTCTGTCTGTGCAGATGAAAACAGGATATGTAGCTCTAGTTTTGTGTTTAAACATCAGTGTTGATCCTCCTGATGTAATAAAGATATCACCTTGTGCCAGAATGGAATGTTGGATAGGTGAGTCTTGGAACTGCTGGTTCTTTCTTGTTGGAATTGGCATAATTCTTCAAAAAGGCACTCTCTCTTGTTGATAAATCCATCTCCCTATTCAAGGTTTTGGTATTATTCTTCATTGGCAGATCCATTTTCAATGGCACCACAAAAAGCTCTTGAAACGATTGGGAAAACCTTAAACATTCAGTATGAAAGATGGCAACCAAAGGTTTGATGTTTTCTCATGCGTTTTGCTCTGCGATATGACTTACATTCTTTGATAATTTACCTTGGTGATTTATGAACAGGCTCGCTACAAAGTTCAACTTGACCCTACTGTTGATGAGGTAAAGAAACTTTGTAATACTTGTCGTAGATGTGCCAAGTCTGAGAGAGTACTATTCCACTATAATGGACATGGAGTTCCAAAACCAACGACCAATGGTGAAATCTGGATGTTCAATAAGGTTTTCACTTTCCCTTTTGGTAATATGCTTTCTGTGCTGGTTACAATTTTCAAGTACTGAAGTTTTGTCGTGCTCTGGCATTTTAAGCAGAGTTATACACAGTACATTCCTTTGCCAATCAGTGATCTCGATTCCTGGTTGAAAACACCTTCAATTTATGTTTTTGATTGTTCTGCTGCTGGGATGATTGTCAATGCCTTCATAGAGGTATTTAATTCCACAAGTTGTCATTTCTGGAAATGGTGAAAAGGGCTGTGTCTAACACAATATGTTTTTTGCAATTGTTTGTCTTATAGCTTCATGAGTGGAATGCTTCTAATGCTGCTGGTTCCACGAGGGATTGCATTTTGCTCGCAGCATGTGAAGCACATGAGACCCTGCCTCAGAGTGCTGAATTTCCTGCTGATGTCTTCACTTCTTGCTTGACAACACCTATAAAGATGGCACTGAGATGGTGAGTTTTGCCTCCTTGTCTTCCATTATTATTTTTTCGATATTAAACTTTAGTTTCAGCTTTATCTTTGAAAAGCTTGTTCTTATAGTTTATCTTTGGATTGGATTGGTGGGTTCCTGTTTACACTTAACTGCCTTGCTGGTGCAGTGCAAACCATAATTAAAAGCCTGTAATTGAGACATGAAATGCACGGAATTCTTTTGCAAGTCATACTTGCTAATCAAGTAAGGCCTTGCTGGTGCAGTGCAAACCATAATTAGAATCCTGTAATTGAGACATGAAATGCGTGGAATTCTTTTGCAAGTCATACTTGCTAATAAAGCAACGTACAATGATTTTATGGAAAGAAAGGGGTTGATGTTGGCCACAGCAGCAAAGGGTTTATGGGTATTCAAATTAGTTATTGTATCATATTTCTTCTGTCTAGTAAGGTTTCTACTTGTTTATTGATGGGTAATCATTCTACAATAGATTGCTTGTATTGAATGTTTGGCAGTTTGGGCCAATGTTTGATGTTAGACTTTGTGTTGGATTGACTTGCTTGTAACTGCTAGTAAGTTGCTGTTTGCCATAACCTTGTGAAATGTTTGTTTTGTGCACATTGTCAGGCTTGCTAATTGTGTGATTGTTTCTCCACTATTTTAGGTTCTGCAAACGCTCACTACTTCACGAGTCCTTTGATTATTCACTAATAGATAAAATTCCTGGCCGTCAAAATGACCGCAAAACACTTCTTGGTGAATTGAATTGGATTTTTACAGCTGTAACAGACACAATTGCCTGGAATGTCCTCCCTCATGGTAATATCTTTCAGTTATAATCAACTCTACTAATGGTCTCTTTTGTGATTTACCTAACCAAGCTTAATTTTGCATTACAGATCTTTTTCAGAGGCTTTTTAGACAAGATCTGTTAGTTGCAAGTCTATTCAGAAATTTTTTACTTGCCGAGAGAATTATGCGCTCTGCAAATTGTTCCCCATTATCTCACCCAATGTTGCCACCAACACATCAACATCACATGTGGTATTATGGTGATACCAGTCAAGTTTGATATTTCCAAACCTTCAAGGCGTGAGTTATGACCATCTTCCTGATTTTCAATGCAGGGATGCATGGGATATGGCTGCTGAGATTTGCCTCTCTCAGCTCCCTTCTTTAGTTGAAGATCCTACCGCAGAGTTCCAAGTATGTATTAATAAATTTTTCTTGCAAAGATATCTGAAGTTACAATGTACATGATGTCACTTCAGTCTTATGTAGTTATGTTCACTATTTTAACGCGATTCTTCTTCTCATCTGATTTTTTTTAATTTTTCAGCCAAGTCCCTTTTTCACTGAACAACTAACTGCTTTTGAGGTTTGGTTAGATCATGGGTCTGAGCATAAGAAACCGCCAGAGCAGTTGCCTATTGTTCTTCAGGTTGGCTGCTTTTGTTGGTTCATGCTGTAATGTGAATAACCATTAAGTTACTGCTAGGTGCTATTGATTCACAGCATCCAAAGGCATTTAGAGGTTCTTGTTCATGAGCGTGTTTGTACAGGCTTTAATATATGTGGCTGTGTGTAAATGCATTATTTAAGTGGTTAATTGGGGCTTTCAACCCATCAGAGATTTTGTTACATGTATGGAGTGCAAAAGGGCTTATAGACTGATGTTAATTTCAATTGGTGGACAATTGGTTACTTCCAATTGGTGGATAGTGAAATGAATCAGTCCTTTTCGTACAGGCTAGTGTTATTCATTTGGATTCCATTGACGGAAGTGCTATCTGATTATTCGACTCTATATATATAAAATTATCTCCCAAATGCAACAATATTTTATATGTTTCTCTTGTGAAGGTACTTAACTTGATATAAATTAGGTTAAGCACCTTTTGTTGCCTTTGTAACTAGGTGGTCTTGATGAAAATCTGCTTTTTCAGTCTTGATTTTTCCCCATTCATGTGATAATCATTGATTTTTTCCCCCGTTTATGTGAAGAGGCTTAACTCTTGGCATTTACAGGTTCTTCTTAGTCAATGCCATCGATTTCGAGCATTGGTTCTTCTTGGGAGATTCCTTGATATGGGTCCCTGGGCTGTAGATCTGGTATGCTTGTTCATTTATTTTCTCATCATCTTTTTCATAGAATATTATGAAATTAGTGACTGGCTATCTTACCTGTAGGCATTATCCGTTGGAATATTCCCGTATGTTTTGAAGTTATTGCAAACTACAACACCAGAACTAAGGCAAATTCTTGTGTTTATATGGACTAAAATTCTGGCTCTTGATAAGGTATATGTTCATATTCTATGTGGCTTGATATCCAAAGACATCAGCACATTTTCTTTCTATATATGGTCTTTTGCTTAAACATTATAACCCCTTTATGAAGGTAATTATAAGTTTAAATCTTGTCGATTGCAGTCATGTCAGGTTGATCTTGTTAAGGATGGAGGACACATATATTTCATTCGCTTTCTTGATAGTATGGAAGCATATCCAGAGCAGCGTGCTATGGCTGCATTTGTTTTGGCTGTTATTGTTGATGGGCATCGTCGGGGCCAGGAGGCTTGCATTGAAGCAGGTTTAGTTCAGGTGTGCTTAAAGCACCTTCGAGGTTCGGTACCTAATGATGCTCAAACTGAGCCCCTGTTTCTGCAATGGCTTTGCCTGTGCCTGGGAAAACTGTGGGAGGACTTTGCTGATGCTCAAGCGATAGGTTTGCAGGTTGATGCCCCTGCAATATATGTTCCACTATTATCCGAGCCACAGCCAGAGGTTTGCCCAATCTCCAAATAAGTTGTTCTACATAGATTTGTTTGTTTTTTGAAAAAATTTACCACTTATTGAGAAATCTGTTCTCTTCAGGTTAGGGCTTCTGCTGTATTTGCCCTGGGTACCTTGCTTGATGTGGGAGGTGATGCTTCAAGGGATGGTGTTGGAGGCGATGATGAATGTGATGACGATGAAAAAACTAGAGCTGAAAGTAGTATTATCAGAAGTTTATTAAATGTTGTTTCAGATGGAAGTCCATTAGTGAGGGCAGAGGTTGCTGTAGGTAGGCAATTTTGCCAAGTTTTTTCTGATTTTTCTCTACAATTTTGTAGTTGAGTTGAGTTTTTAAGCATGACACTTCTTGATTTTCTACCATAGGAATTGATAGCTTCTTAAGCAGTACTTTGCTTCTGTAGTACTACAATTTCAAGCTTGGACTTGACTGCCGAAGTTATTTGAAGTTGGTCATCCTAATCTGGAATTAATTCTTCAACAGCCTTATAACTGCTCAATTCCTTTCTTATTTATGTAATATTTACTTTCTCTACATGTTTGCAAATAATGTAATATTTAGATATATACTATGTTTGCTATGTCCTGCTTCTTCCTTTGAAATAGCTATTTTGTTATATCCTTCATTCATCTTTTTCCAAGTTGAGCCATGGTAAGCGAGGGAATGGTTTTTTGGGCTGGTGGTGGATATTAGTTTTTGTTTACTCTGCCTCAAGCTTCTCATTTCAGATGTGAATGATTTCTCTTTTCACCTTCACAGCTCTGGCACGTTTTGCATTTGGTCACAAGCAGCATCTCAAGTCAATAGCTGCTGCATATTGGAAACCCCAGTCTAATTCTCTTCTGAATTCTCTGCCTTCTCTGGCCCATATAAAAGGTACAGGCGGTGGGGTTACTAATCCAAGCATTGTTTCATCCCCAATAGGACATTTGACAAGAGTGGGTAATGATAATTTGTCAGTGGTTCGAGATGGGAGAGTCTCTACTAGCAGTCCTCTTACTTCATATGCAATGTTGCACGGGTCGCCATTATCTGATGATTCATCCCATCATTCTGATTCTGGAATTATGAATGATGTTGTCAGCAATGGGATCCACCACTCGAGGCCAAAACCACTGGACAATGCCATGTATTCACAATGTGTTGTAGCTATGTTCACCTTGGCCAAGGATCCTTCTCCACGTGTAGCAAGCCTTGGTCGTCGGATACTGTCCGTTATTGGGATAGAGCAAATTTTGACTAAACCTGTGCGTGCCTCAGTAAATAGCAGTCGCCCTGGTGAGCCTATTTCCCCAGCTCCAAGTTTTGCTGGACTAGCTCGCTCATCGTCGTGGCTTGACATGAATGCAGGTTTTTTTTTTTTTTTGGGGTCTGTTTTTAATGGGTATCACATTTGTTATGTTTTAGATACCATTGGAAATCCTTCCTCAATATTTTCTTGTTTTAAGTATTCAATTGAAAATTAGCTTTAATATCTTTTTATTCCTAAAATTTTTGACTCTTTCTATGGCTACTGTTTACAGGTCATCTACCGTTAACATTCAGAACTCCTCCTGTCAGCCCTCCTCGACAGAATTACCTAACTGGAATGCGAAGAGTTTGCTCTTTAGAATTCAGGCCTCATTTAGTGAATTCTCCAGATTCTGGATTGGCTGATCCTCTTTTGGGTTCTGATGGATCTTCTGTGGGTTCAGAACGTAGTTTACTCCCTCAGTCAACAATCTACAACTGGAGTTGTGCTCACTTTTCAAAGCCACTTCTTACTGCTGCAGATGACAGTGAAGAAATATTAGTCAGAAGAGAAGAGAGAGAAAAAATTGCTTTGGAGCATATTACAAAGTGCCAGCATTGTGCGTTTTTTAAAATCTAGTTTTAGTCTTGATTAGTTTTTATTCTCGTTTTCATTGATTTATGTTTTTTTTACTCATCAGCAGCTGTTAGCAAGATAAACAGTAATCCAATTGCTAAGTGGGACACAAAGTTTGAACTAGGTGCAAAGACGGCACTGCTGCAGCCTTTCTTGCCCATTGTGATTGCAGCTGATGAAAATGAAAGGGTTAGGTATGCCTGCTTAAACATTACATGCCCGCAGAAGCATTCTCTCCATGTCTACATGGTGTCTGTTTGAATTAAAATTTGTGGAGTTATGAATTATGAATTAAATATTTAAAAGCTTAGGTATAGGATTGTTGTAGGGAGAGAGTTGGCGCAGCTAGTTTTGAACAAAAAAGGACTAGAATATAAATCACAAACCTCCTTTAATAAAAATCTGAATAGAAAGGATACTGTTTTCAGGAAGCTCTTCTTTGTATGTCTTACAAGAAATCTTATCAGTAACGGGAAAGACAAGTCAACAATGACTTGAAAAGATGTAAAACTGAAACAAGAGGGTATAGAAAATATCAGAAGAAAACTTGCTTTATTTCTCTGATTGTGTGTAATTTACCATGAGTATAATCTATTCTAATACTATTGAACTACCGGATTTTTCGTATATACTAACTTATCCTTTCTATAGTATATCTTATCTTATCTACTAGAAGATAATCTCCTAAGCTAACCAAACTTATCTAAGATAATTATCCAACAATTCCTCTCAAGTTGAGGAATAGATATTTATTATTCCCAACTTGCTTAGAATTGTCTCGAATCTACGCGTAGGCATGATCTTTGTGAAGATATTGGCTCCCTGTGTTTCAGTAGGTGACATAGCATAGATCAATGCCCCCTTCTTCTATATCACATTTGATAAAGCTTATGTTAATTCTAACATGTTTTGTTCTATCATGTTGAACTGGATTCTTCACTATACTGATGGTTGATTTGCTATTACTGAAAACTTTGGTGGAAGAGAAAGTGGTGATTTGTAAATCCTGCATCAACCTCTCTAACCAAATAACTTCACAAATTCCTTATGCAAGTGCTCTAAACTTTGCTTCTGCATTGCTTCTTGCTTCTCCATGTTACAAGATTCCCCCATAGTTTAGTACAATAAGCATATGTTGATCTACTGTCTTAATACAACCTGCCCAAACTGCATCCGTGAACTCTTCTATGCTTCTTTTCTCAATTTTCCGAAACATTAATCCTCTACATGGACTGCCTTTGAGATATCTCAGAGTATGGTTGACTGCCTCTAAATGTCTGTGGGTTGGAGAGTGCATAAATTGGCTAACAATACTCACAGAATAAGCAATATTTAGTTTGGTTAGTGACAAATAGATAATTTTTCCAACTGACCTTTGGTATCTTCCTTTGTCAACAGGAGGTTCTTCATTTTTCTTGAATTTCCAGTTTCTCTCCAGTGAAGTTCCCATAGGTTTGCAACCCATCTTTCCTGTTTCGTCCGGTAAATCAAGAACGTATTTTCGTTGAGATATTAAAATACCTTCCTTACTTTTGGCAAATTCCATTCCAAGAAGTGTCTTAATGCTCCGAGGTCTTTTACCCTAAATTCTATCCTCAATTTTTGTTTAAGATCATTGATCTCTCTTGTATCATCACCTGTGATTATAATATCGTCCACATACACAATCAAGATGGAATTCTTTCCATTTTTTCCACACTTCACAAACATTGTGTGATCAGCTTGTCCCTGTTTGTATCCAAACCTGCAAAGAGTGTCATTGAACCTCTTAAACCATGGTCGTGGAGACTATTTGAGGTTGTATAAGGATTTTTTCAGTTTGCAAACTCTTCCCTTCCTTCTTCAGTTTCAAAACCTGGTGGTATCCTCATATATAGTTCCTGAGCTAATGCATCATTTAGGAAGGCATTTTTAATGTCGAGTTGATGGAGTTCTCAATCTAAATTTGCAGCCAATGATAGAAGGACTCTAATTGTGTTTAAATTCGCAACTAGAGCAAATGTCTCCTCATAATCTATTCCATAGGTTTGTGTAAAGCCTTGAGTCACTAATCTAGCCTTATAGCTTTAAATATCTCCATCTACCCTATACTTCACGATGAACACCCACTTGCTACCAGCCACCTTTTCCCCTTCAGGTAGATCCACAATCTCCCATGTTTTATTATCAAGTAAAGCTTTCATTTCTTCAAGTACAACTTCCTTCGTAGTGCAATTGACACATCTAAGTCACTTACTATAGTCTCTCTAGGAGCCAGTTCCTAGTACAATGATTGGCCTTGTTGAGGAGCTTTATGCCTTCGAGAATACTATAAGGTTGGTTTTTCAGGAATTGGTTCTCCTGCTAAATTGGACTGGACAGTTTCAGTTCAATGGTAGGTGTTTGCGGGTTTTGTGGGAAGGTTTGTGAGATAGGAAGTGATATACTTGGGTCCCAATAAATCTCTTCATTGGATGTCTCCCTCTAAAGAGAGGTATTGATGAAGTATGGTTGTTTTTTAAAAAAAATGACCATATGAAACAAAGAATTTGTTTGTAGAAGGTGAGAAGCACATATAAGCCTTTTGAGTGGGAGAGTACCCAACAAACACACATTGCATAGCTCGTGGGTCACGTTTGCTTCTGTTGGGTTGATTGTTATGTATGAAAATAGTAGACCCAAAGACTTTAGGAGGAAGAGAATTAAGGAGCTTAATGTGAGGAAATTGTTCGAAAAGAACACCAAATGGGATTCAGAATTTAAGAGTTTTTTGAAGGAAGACGATTTATGAAGTATGAGGTAGTTAGAATGGCTTCTCCCCAATTGGAATTTGGAACAAAGTTGATAAACATCATAGATTGGGCTACCGCTAAAAGATGACGATTCTTTCTCTCCGCTATCCCATTTTGTTGTGGGGTATAAGCGCAAGAGTTTTGGTGAATGATCCCATTCCCACTGAGATATTGAATAAAATCAGTTGAAAAATACTCTCATTGTTTGTACGCACTACTTGAATAATGGTTTGGAATACATTTTGGATGAGTTTGTGGAACTGTTTAAAGATATGATAGGCTTAAGATTTGTCTTTCATTAGATATACTCCAACATACCCTTGTATGATCATCAATGAAACTGATAAACTAACGAGTACCGATTAGACTTGTAACTCTAGCAGGATCCAGATGTCACTATGAATTAATTGGAATGGTTTTGAGGGTATGTATGAGTGTATGGGATAAGCATTTTTGCTTTGTTTTGCAAGGACACGTTGCTCACAATATAAAGAAATCTGATCTTTATTGATGAAAAGGTTTAGATATGAGATTTTCAAATATGGAAAATTGGGATTTGGATTCAGTAGGAGTACACTTTCCTGAGAAGTAGTAAAGTCCATCTTTCTCCTCAGCACTGCCAATTATCTTTCCCGAACACTGGTCCTGAAATTCACAATGAGATGGAAAGAACTTCACAATGCAATCCATGTCTTTGGTTAATTGACTGACAGATAGTAGATTATAAGTTAACTTAGGCACATAGAGAACAGTATTTAATGTCTGTTTTGGCAAACAAACTCTCTCTTGACCAATAGCTAGTGACCCTTTTTCATCCGCGACCCAGACATTAATTTTCTGGTTACGTGGCTCATATTTTTTAAAGACATTCAAAGACCCAGTCATGTGGTCTGATGCACCTGTGTCCACAATCCAAAGCTTTTGACTTAGGGACTTGGATAATAATGATTGACACAGGTTACCTTTATGCACTAGTGTTGCAGTAGAGGTTTGTTGGTCATGTGAGTCTTTCTCAGCTGTGATTTTTGTCTGATTCAAGAGTTGATGGGGTTCAATCTGCTAGGGGGACAGGTTTAGCCCTATGGATTTGCTGATATCCAATTCTGCTACATATGCTGCTCCACGTTTTTGTTGAATTCTTTGGCTTTTAGGTTTCCTTTCTCATGTGATGTCCAGTTGGTCTCACAGGTGGGGTAGGGCTTATTACATTGATCACACCACTGCTTGTTCTTGGTTTCTTGCTCTCGAGTTTGGTAAGTAGACTCCTTTCGAGAGTTTGCCACTAATGTTGAGCCTTGAGAGATTTGTTCAGAAGTGTGTAAGGTAAGCATGACCTTTTTCCTACTCTCTTATCTACGAATCTCAACAAACATTTCTCGGATTAATGGCAATGGTTTTAAAAAGGGTAACGTACCTCGTACTTCATCTAGTCCAACATCAAGTCCTTGCAAGAAATCAAAAACTCTCCTTCTCCAATAATTTTTCGTACTTCTTGGCATCAGCACAATACTCCCAATTTACTCCGTAAAATAGATCCATCTCTTGCCATAATTTAGTGAGTAAGTTATAATACTTGGTAACTACCATATTACCTTGTTGAGTATTTCTGATTTTTGATCTGATTTCAAAGCATTGAGAAATGTTTTCCAAATCAGAATATATTTCTTACACAGCCTCCCAGATTTCTCTTGCAATTTTGCAGAATAGGTAGGTTCTTCCTATTTTTGGCTCCATTGAATTTATAAGCCAAGCCATGACAATCGAATTCTTAGCTTCCCACACCGTAAGTGACTGTTTATTTCGTGTGGTTGAGGAATTGCCCCTGTTAGATAACCAGCCTTGTCTCTTCCTTTGATTACGAGCATGACTGATTGGGACCATTTTCGGAAATTCATTCCATTTAATCTATGTTGCGTGATTTGCAACGAAAGATTATGAATAGAAGGAGATGGAGTTTGGGCTGATGGTATTATGTAACTAGGTGTTTGGGATAAGGTTTGGGACTCGTCAAAGGAACCGAAGGTTGGTTGAACTCCGGCCATGATGTGGCTGGAAAAATTAGGCTACCAGAATACCATGAAACAAGAGGGTATAGGAAATATCAGAAGAAAACCCATTTTATTTCTCTAATTATATGTAATTTATATAAGAGCATAATCTATTCTAATACTACTAAACTATTGGATTTTTCGTATATACTAACTTATCCTATCCATAGCATATCTTATCTACTAGAAGATAAACTTATCTCCTAGAAGATAATCTCCTAAGCTAACTAAACTTATCTAAGATAATTATCCAACAAAAACAAATAGGAAACCTTATAAGGACTAATTAGATGAGAAAATAAAGTTGTTAAAATGAAATATGCTTATGCATGCTGGATGCTTGCATGAGTGATCTTTACTAGATGCTTCATAGTACTTCAGATGGAATATATTTGTGGTATTTCTTCTCGTTTATGTCATGCGCTCGATGCATAGTAGATTTAACAATGTTTTTAAGTTGACCAGTGTAGTGATTTATAATTTTCATATTATTTATTGAAAATATATTAAAAAGTATGAGTGAAATATGATATCATACAGTGCTATAGATAATTTTAAGATATTGTTCGTGTCAAAATTCAAAGCTTTGAACAAATACTACTTTCGAAACATCGATATATTTATGTCTATGCATACTTGAGTAATTCATTGATATGTGTTAGTTCAATTACGCAGTCCTTGAACATCTGATTATTCGTGTGGTTGTTTCTGTGCTTCAACGATCTGTTTATGACTGTATTTTGTGCTTTCTTCTTCATAGGGTATGGAATTATGATGAAGGTACACTTCTCAATGGGTTTGACAATCATGATTTCCCTCAGAAAGGAATCTCTAATCTCTGCCTGTTAAATGAGCTTGATGACAGTCTGCTCCTTGTTGCTTCATGTAATAACTACTACCTTTGTTTTCTTCGTCTCATAAAATTAGAAATTGTTTATAAGTTAGTTCAACAGAATATATTTCCATGCTCTGTTATGTAGGTGATGGAAAGATTCGGATTTGGAAAGATTACACTAACATGGGAAAACAGAAGCTTGTTACTGCATTCTCTTCAATTCAAGGACATAAACCTGGTGTTCGGAGTTTGAATGCTGTTGTAGATTGGCAACAGCAGTCTGGTTATCTGGTGCATATCATTGTAATTTTAGAATGATAATAAGTTGCTATGCTTGTTACTGATGTTCAAGAATGTTGTCTGCATAACTTCATTGGCAGTTTGCATCTGGTGAGATATCATCCATAATGTGCTGGGACCTGGATAAAGAACAAGTGGTGAACTCTATACCCTCATCATCAGATTGCAGCGTTTCAGCATTGGTGAGTTTTTGTTGGATTCTTCTGTCTTATTTTGTTTGACTTGTATGTTAGTGTGATGGGCCATGTTGTTCATATTCAGGTTAGAACTTTTAGTTCCTGGTTATCCTTTTTGAGTTGTGATTCTTCTATATTTTTCATGGCATCTTCTGTGGCACTAGTTCATCCATATTTCTTTCCCAATTCAAATAGCTGTATTTGGTCGAATATAACTTTGTATGAAGTTCCATCTTATTAATTTTCTTTTATTTGAAGAATACTTAAAATTGAGGGCATATTTGGCAAATATGTGCTGGTAGTGAAACTGTCGCTAAATGACAAGATTACCAAATACGGCTTGAAAAAATAGCTTATGCTCACTTTTCGTTTCTTGGTATACTGCTCTTGCTTATTTAGTTCACTTTATGTGCTGCTAGTGAAACTGTTGCTAAATGACAAGATTACCAAATGCAGCTTGAAAAAATAGCTTATGCTCACTTTTAGTCTCTTGGTTTATTGTCCGTGCATTTTTACTTCACTTTTAACATCTAATAGCTGAACATAGGACAGTGTTGCACTATCAATACTTTCTTGCAATGACAGTAAGTGAGATCCTAAGCAATTCTTCCTAACGACAGCAAGTGCTACCCAATGCGGAAAATTGCTCAGAAAGTACATTTAACATGGGCAAAATTATATTTAAGGTTCTTGTGTAGTTCAGGAGTTTTCTGCTACTTTAAAGTCTACTGTACAAGATTCTTTTTCCATTGCATTAGTTGATGATGTACTGTCTCGTGTCTGTTGACGGCATTTGATGGTGATCAGCTCTTTTTAATGTTTATCTAGTCTGCTTCTCAAGTTCATGGAGGCCAACTTGCTGCTGGTTTTGTAGATGGCAGCGTCAAACTCTATGATGTGAGGAAACCTGATATGTAAGTAATATACAGATATGGTTCCTCTAGCATGGAGCAGATGTCACTTTTCTCTCTACAATTTCAGTTCCCTTTTCTCTTTTAATGATTAGTTGCAACTTGCTTTCTAGAACCTGGATCTGCGGAGCCTGGCCAATGCAACATCCTTCATTTTTTCTCATTTTTGTCTAACTGTCATTTAAATTGCAATTTGTAGGCTTGTTTGCTCTACACGGCCTCACAAGCAGAAATTAGAAAGAGTTGTGGGGATTGGTTTTCTACCTGGACTTGATCCCGGAAAGGTAATCTGGAATCTCTAAATCCTTGTTTGAGTTGCTCATTTAATATATATATTTATTGCGTGCAATATGTAATTTTTGTGTCCTTGATTCTTCTCCTCTTCTGTCCTCTTTCAGATTGCTAGTGCATCTCAGGCTGGTGACATTGAGTTTTTGGATATCAGAAACAGTAAAGATGCATATCTCACGATCCGTTCTTTCAGGGGCTCGCTTACAGCTTTAGCTGTTCATAGGCATGCCCCAGTGATTGCTAGTGGCTCAGCAAATAAAATAATCAAAGTATTCAGCCTGAAAGGCGAACCGCTAGGTGCCATTCGGTACTACCCAACCTTAATGGCCCAGAAGATTGGTTCTGTAAGCTGCCTCGCATTTCATCCATACCAAGTGCTTCTTGGTGCTGGCGCTGCAGATGCTTGGGTCTCAATCTATGGAGATGAAAATTATCAGGCAAGATAAGCCACTCTTTAACTTGAGTTCACGTTACGGTTAGCCAGGCAGCATCGGATGCATGAGGACTGTTGTTTGATTGATTGTCATGGGAGTGCCAACAGAAAATGGTACATTCCGCATTCTGCTGGGCTCAGTTGCTCTCTTTATCGAAACATGGCACGCTGAAATACAGATTCATTAGCCTCCAATGTAGAGAGATGTTCACACAAGATAGTAGGGGAACAATCCCTGTGGTATTCACTGGTGGAGGCTTTGGCAAATAATTCTTACCATGGTAAATGTGTGTAAATATCATTCCTCTTTTGGCATCTTCTCTTTTTCTTTTCCGTCTTTTCACTGGTGTGTTCTTCCATCCGTCCCTTTTGGTTCATTTTGTGTAAAAGCAGCACGGTTGTCCGTTGTCATAATTAAAAGCATTGCAGATAGATGTGCTGAGAATAGGGGTTTTAGAGAGTTGGCATGGCCCCCCAGGGAATGCGGGGGACGTTTCAACTTGTTCATATCCTTTGGTTCTCTGTATTTAAAAAAAGGAAAATGTTATTGGTTGTAGGTCTTTTCATTATCTTCTATGTAACATGTAATTAAGAAAAAAATGTGGAGAATGAATGAGCAAATCAATAGCTAATTCCTTACCCTATAGTTTCTCCCGATTTCAAAATATGGTTGGCAATAATGCTGGTCTGGGCTAGTCCTTGTGCTCAATTTTGCTTCATTACTAGGTTCGGCTGACTCAAGAAAATTCCAAAGCCTGAACATGGACTTGGCATTGCCCAAATTTCCAATAATAAGACAAACCTAAATTAAGCAAGTCCGAAGCACTATTGGGCATTCTAGGAAAAGCTCAAAGACCAGAATGCAACTAAGCCCCTATGGCTACGAATCAAAACCCAACTGGAAACCCAAACAAGTGTCCAAGACTAAATCAAGATTGGGCAACACTACGGTAGCCCAAAGACCAAAACTCAACTTAACCCTCAGTACCCAGAACAAAAACCATTTGAAGCCCAAACATGTTCAAAAACCAAAGAAAAACTGGCCCATTGTAAAAAGCCCAAAGAGGGACTTGAAAAACATAAAGGTCCAAAATGGATACAAGAAAAGCCCAAATATCGAAATGTAATCGGGCTCCTATAGCCCATAAAACAATCCAGCTTGAAATCATTAGTCACAATTGGGCCATAATAAAAAAGCCCACCAATGAGAACTGGGCAAGTGCTGGGCCATACTAATCCTTATAGGCTATAGCCCATAATAAAACCCAACTTGAAACTCAAAAAGATCGACTGAGCCACAATTGGGCCAAACTTTAAAAAGCCCAAAAACAAAAACACAACTGGGCCTCTGAAGCCCATAGCTAATTTTAGTCTGAACTGAAACTGAATCAAAATTGAATCCCGTCCAATCAAATTTAACTTTGTTAAGTTTAGCCTCTCAGTTGTATGTTACCTAAGCTTCAAATTGTGCAGGTGACAATCAACATAGCAAAAAAGGTTGCAATCTCAGCTCAATACAATTCTCCAATCAGTAGCAACCGCTGAGCAAGATATTAGCAAGCCATTTTGAGACAACATTCGTAAGATGCCTGAAAGCAACCAAAGACAAAATACTAACCAAATTAACTACAATGGAATTGAAACGACTTAACTAATGAATCGGGGAACATCCAAAAGCTACAGTTCCCCTGCCCTGCCACTAATGGAAGCTCTTGCAGATACATGGAAAACAGACAGAAGAGAGCAGTAATGATATCATATTATCAGAAAATACATATCCAGAACTAGTAATCACTTTCTCCCATCCATCATACTTGGCCCAGACAGACCTTATGATGTACCGTTAGTCGTCTTATACCTTCCCTCTGCTCCGCCAAGAACATTTAGATCTTCAAACAATCTATACGACTGAGTAAAGGTCTTCTGTCCTGCAGGGCTTGCAGGGTACCAAGGTACAGAGCTTCTTGAAGGATCAGTATTACCAGTGCTCACCATTGGGAAGGAGTTATAAGTTGTTGTACTAACTTGAGAGGTTGAATTCATAGTATTAACAGTAGAACTATTATACTGCCCATTAGCATAATCAGACGTAGACGCCCAAACTTGAGAGGTTGAATTCATAGTATTAACAGTAGAACTATTATACTGCCCATTAGCATAATCAGACGTAGACGCCCAAGGTGGAGGAGGGTAGCCAGAAGAAAATTGAGGATACTGTGGCTGCAAATGTGGCTGAAGCTGTGCTTGTAATTGTTGCTGACTTTGAGGATATTGTGGCTGGGTTAGGAATTGCTGCTGGGGTTGAGGCTGCAATTGGGTTTGATTTTGAATACCAAATTGCTGTTGGGTTTGAAGATGAGTATTGAATTGCTGTTGGGACTGAGATTGTAATTGTCTTTTATGATGAGCTTGGAATTTTTGTTGGGATTCAGACTGTAATTGTGTTTGAGGATGATGAGTATGGTATTGATGTAGGGGTTGAGGCTGTAATAGTGTTCGATGCTGGGTACGATATTGCTGTAGGGATTGAGGCTGTAATTGTTGTTGCGGCTGAGTATGGTATTGCTGTTGAGGCTGAGGCTGAGCTTGGAATTGTTGCTGAAGTTGTGACGATGGCTGTAATTGGTTTGCGGGTTGAGACTCTGCCCACGGAACAACATAACTGTTGTATGACACCTGCCCTTGGTTCCCATTGCATCCTTGAGAAATGTGAGGATATCCTTGGGTAGCAGAGGAAATCTGTGTTTGTTGCATGTTGTCATTGGATGCTGGAGGCGTTGAAGGGGGGATGGAATTGGGTGAGGTTGAAGTGTTAGCTAAAGTGAGGTTAAGGAACTCAATCATGTCCAGTTCTTTTGTCGTTTTAACAGATGCAGGTGGATCAGGAAGAGCCAATGCATCGGATTGCACAATATTTGAGGAGCTCAATGCAGATGGCATCATTTTGCTAGATTCTACTGGCATCAGAGCTCCGCAGGTCCCATCTGTGCTTGGTGCAGGACTAGATAGAGTTCTGGAATGCCTGCATTCACATAAGAAGAGCATTGATTATTCAACTCAATCCATAAAACCCAACCGTCCAAAAAGTTGCACAATTAATCAAGTGGACAGGTAGGTTACAAAACAGACAACAAAGGGAAAAGTTATAATATGTCTATACACGGCAATGGCGCAATCTCTCTAAACCGCTTGGGTAGAATGTTCAGATCCAAACTCAATACCCAAAATTTCATTTCTTTGCGCATCTCACCATGATGAAAAAAATACCCCACAAATCACTTATATATCAAATACTTACCATCACCTAGAGAACAAATATGATAAAAGGTATCATATCCTACCTTCGAGCTAGCATTGCAAAATCATCCTCCTCTTCTTCCTCTCCATCCATATGGCCCCTTGTCACGTTAGCGACTGGCACAATGACATTGTTGCTAGGCGTTGGGCTGGAGACGTTTGTTTCTTCTGATGGTTTGCCATCTGAAAGAGCATCGATTGATTTAGGGCTTATGCTTGGAACTTGAGCTGGCATTGGGGAGCCAGAAGCTATAGCATCATATTTGGCAAGTAAGATTTGCATACTGTCATTCAACTCAAGCCCCTGATCAAGAAGTTCTTCATCACTGAAACGAGAGCAAGTTAATTCAACACATGCAAACACCAGTTTATGCAAGTGCAGGGCATGTGCAGTCTGCCACAAGCAAGTATCCTTCTACATGGCCATGCGAAAGAAACAAACTCTTTAGTAGTTATCACAGAACTAACCCAGTTGTTGTCAACATTTGCATCAACATTTTCTGGTTTGACCGACATTGGTTGACAAGGTCAATGATAATTTCATCTTTTACAGCCTGAAAGAATGGGCATCATCACATGATAAGATTAATTGTTATACTTCTATCATCCAGGGGAAAACAAAAGCCTTGACATTTTGCACCTCTCGATCGTCAGGTCTAACAGCTTGCAGCATATCACTCAAAAGTTCCATAACATTCCGCATGGAATCCAAGCCTGATGAACTAATAAGATAAAAAATAATGATAAGGAGATTGTAACAGATCAAGTAGTTTTAAAGGAAAAGAGTATGAAATGATTCTGAAATGCAAATAGGTTTGTTAGTCCTCACCTTAAACCCCCAATATCTGTTGCCATTGTTTCATCTAGTCTCCTAGAGGCATTGCTAGGCATTCCATATCCAGCTTGGGGAGGGTAAGTTGCTGGATGGTTTGCAGGTGGTGTAAATATTGGTGCTGTATCTCCAGAACGCTTTGGGAATTGTACTCCTGATCGCTGCACATTTCCCCAATCCAACTGATGAATTAGTTATTTAGCAATTTATGCCATAAGCCATCATGGGCATCAGCTATTTATAATCAGAAAACAGACATGTCATCAATGGAATTTCTGAGGCTGCAGCAGCACATCATCACCAAATATGTTCCACATATCAGAATAATCACTCTTACAAGGAGATCAATAAACTACTTTCCCAGATATATCAAATCAAGTAGATTATCAAGCATATAACTTTCACGGAATTATCACAAGCAACTTATTGCTGGCTATAATACCAAGCCATACTCGTGATGGACCTATAAGCTGACCATCAACATTACTTGTACAATAACTCAATGACCTATATAGACAGATAAGAACCTCGCACTCAAACCCCATCATAGATAATCGAAAGGACAGAAGCAACATAGCAAATAATCAAATGATTTAGTTAAAAAGTTCACCCTAAGTTCCTCATAAGCCGAATAGTACTGAGGAAATTTGCATCCAGGCCCACCAAATGCCTCTTGCCAGGAATCCAGCAAAACTAGGATCTTATCTCTCACATGCATATCTGTCTGCAGAAATAGAGCCAAAATCAATATATCATGTAATGCATAGGAAATCAAGTATTGGCATGAGAAACAGCATAGAACAGCATGGCCAAGAGAATCTGCTACATTTATTGAAGATAAGCAGGAAAAGGCATTTCCAAATGTCAAAATGCAAAGAGAAAGCATAGGAGGTATGGTCATAAATGTCACAGATTTAGATTTAGCTACTGATTTATGATTTAATTAGCCGATTTGGTAATGTAATTAATGTATTATATGTACTTTTTTATTTAGGTAGTCAACTCTATGTTAAAGGATCTGATTTTTAGTTCTTCCTTATTTAGATAGGTCTCTTCCTGTATATTCCTTATCGAGGTAGTATTTCTTCTGTATATATAATATTTTCTTCTAATAAACATACGTTTTGGTCCTCAAAAATCTCTAAGTTTGACTTGGTATCAGAGCCTCGGTTCTAAATTTCCATATGTCTCTTGTTCTTTTGCTCTACACAGCCCTAGTTGAGTTTCTTGTTCCTAGTTATTTTGATCAAGTTCTTGCAGCCTCATGTCTACAGACAAGTACAATTCTTTCTCGGTTCATTTTAATGGCAAAAACTACTCGGCGTGGGTATTCCACTTCAATATATTTGTCAAAGGCAAAGATCTACGAGGTCATAATAATGGCAGCAAACCTGCTCCTGACAAAGACACCGATGAATATGCCAAGTGGAAGGTCAAGAATGCTCAAATCATAGCATAGATTCTAGGATCTGTCAAACTCAACATCGTTTTGAATCTCCGATCCTCCAACACTGCAGCTGAGATGTGGAATTTCCTAAAGAAAATCTATAGTCAGCAAAACACTACTTGTAGATTCCAGCTTGAACATGAATTATCCATTCTCCCCAACTGAATCATGTCTCTCCCTTCACTCAGATATTTGGTCATCCCAATTATCTAACCTTCGTACCTTTGGCTGTGTATGTTATGTTCATCTTCCTACACACGAACGCACAAAACTCACAGCTCAGTCAGTTAAATGTGCTTTTCTAGGTTATTTTGTAGATCAAAAAGGATTTCTTTCTTATGATCCCAATCTACGTCGTGTTCGGAGTCCTAAAAAATGTAATCTTTTAAAAAAATCGGCATTTTCTTTCTAATTCATCCTCTTTCTCCTTCATTTTCTGTATTGCCTATATTTACTGGCTCTGCTGCAAATCGAAAAACATCTAAATTGGTGCATCATAGAAGTTCCAAAGCCATAATAAATCAGGATTTCTCACCTCCAGAGCCTCCTCAAGATCAATCTTGTTGTTGATCTTGTTACATCAACTGCACCTGCCACGAGTTAGTAAACCCCCATATAAGTATGGTTTTCAAAATCCTGTATCCTCGAGAGCCATCTTGTCTTTAATTCCTATTTCCTCATCTTATAAATGCAATGGAGCATTAGTGATGGCAGAAAGCTATTGAAATAGCACTTCTTGCACTTGAAGAAAAACAATTGGAATTTTGTACCACAACCTCCATCTATCAAACCTCTTCATAGTAAATTTGTGCTTTCTACCAAGCTTCTTTCTAAAGGATCCATAGATCGTTACAAGGCTCAGTTGGTGGTTCCTAGGAATAACCAAGAGTATGGCCTAGATTATGAAGAGACCTTCGTGCTGATAGCCAAGATGGACCACCGTGCAAACATTTTAGCACTTGTTGCATCTCAATCATAGACTTTACTTCAAATGGATGTCAAGAACACATTCCTATATGGTGATCTCAAGGAAGAAGTTTACATAAACTTCCATATGGTATGCCCACTTCCTCTCCTAATGATGTTTGCAAACTAACATGCTCTTTATATGACTTGAAACAGGTATCATGTGTAAGCTTTGAAAAGTTTTGATCCACACTCCTTGATTTTTCTTTTACTCAAGAGTCAAATATGACCCCTCTCTGTTTCTCCAACAAACATCCAAAGGGATAGTTCTTCTTCTTTTTAAGTGAACAACATCGATATCATTGGTTCTCGTCTCGAGGGGATCTGTAAACTTCAAAAATTGTTACACTCAAGTTTCCACATGAAAGACCTTGGCTAGATCATCTACTTCTTAGAAGTTCATCATAGGCCTCAAGGTATTTTCTTTAATCAACACAAATACATCCAGGATTTAGTAAAGTTAGTCAGACACAAATAATACTTCTGCTGAAACTCCAATGGAAGTTAATGTGAAATGCCAATGTAATAAAGGCAAGATTTTTAAAGATCCTACTTTATATCGTAAGTTGGTTGGTACTAACCATTACTCGACTAGACATCTCTTATATTGTTCACAATGTTAGCAAGTTCATGCAATCTCCTTGACATCTCCACTTATATACAATTCGACGCATCATCGGATACACTCTTGGCACACCTAATTGTAGCCTATTTTTCCCTGCTGGCTCTTGACTTCAACTGCAAGCCTTTAGCAATATTGATTGGGTTGGTTTCCTAGACACAAGGGAATCTACTGCTAGATCGTGTACGTATCTTGATGATTCTCTTATCTCTTGTAAATGCAAGAAACAAAATTATGCATCCAAGTCATCCACTGAGGCAAAATATCGTGCCATGTTTGATGCCTATTCTAAAATCTTGGTTATGTGGTCTCCTCACAGAGCTTGGTTTTTTGCAACTTCAACCAACTCCATTACATGTTGACAACATTAGTGCTATCCAAATTGCTGCCAACTCTGTCTACCATAAGCGTACAAAGCACATAGAGGTTGATTGCCATTTCATCCAAGAGGCCTATGACTGTCAAGTCATTACGTTACCTCATATCTCCACTACTACACAACTTGAAGATATTTTCACAAAATCCATATCACGACAATGCCATAATTTTTTATTGGTAAATTGATACTTGTAGACTCACCAACATCAATTTGAGGGGAGATGTTAGAAGGTTTAGAATCAGCTACTGAATTATGATTTAGTTAACTAATTTGCTAATGTAATTAATTTATTTCATGTACTTTCCTATTTAGATAGTCAAATCTAAGTTAAAGGGAACTGATTTTTAGTTCTTCTCATTTAGATAGGTCTCCTCCTGTATATTCCATATGGAGATAGGATTTCTTCTCTCTCTCTATATATATGAATGTTTTCTTCTAATAAACACAGAATTTATTGCTCAAAATTCTCTAACAAATACATAATTTTCTAGTAGTATAAGTTCTTGTCTAATATTCACATTTGCGTCTAAAACATCCCATATGAATGGAGACCTTCAAACTCAAAAATGATGGGCAATTTGACATGAACTGTCACTTCATATGCACATTCCGTGAAGGTTGCAGCAACTGTGCTTTTACCCATATGGACCTTACTTTCTATTTCCACAGGTAAATATTTTTCTTATCTTCATTTCTATATATGAATGAAGAAGTTCTAGAAACACAGAAGCAGTGACATGCATATTGTGGGAAATTATGACTAAAGAATTTCAAAGTGTTACCTTCTTCTTCGCAATTTTGACCATTTCTCCCAATAGATTCTTTTCAGCAATTTGAAAATGAACAAAATCACCACAGTTTTTTACCATTGTTTCCAAAAGCTGCAAAGCAGATTTCATACACAATCAATCAATAGCATAGGCATGATAGACAATAGCTCCACTACTATTAACTTGGTAATCGCTACGCACAAAAAAAAAAAAAAACACAAGCCAATAACACGAAAACAATGATAAAATGAAACTGTAATCAAATTACGGTCAAAGCCAGTAGCTGCACTCTAGGGTTCTTGTGCTGCAACCTTTTCTTCGCAGCTTTCACTACGTCTTTTGCCGCCCTGAGCAATTCAAAACATGCTTATCAATGTACACAAAATTTACACTCATAGATTATGCTTCGAAAACACATGTGATCCATAACAATTCAAAAATCACAAATGAAAAATAAAGCAACTAAATAACTGGTCTGATCACCAGTACCAAAATACTACGCTCTACGCTCAACGAATATGCTGTTCCGTAAAAGAAACTCAAACATCGGTTCACCGAAAGGATAATAACCTAAACGTCCTCCCTACGAGAAAATTTCCATCTAGATTTAATACACCAGTGTGAGATTTGATCGTTCCTTAATTTTCATAATCTACAGATTATCACCTTATCAAACATAAGGTCACGTAGAAGAAAATTCAATTAGAACTCCACACAGAATTTCCTGTAACTCCGACAAAACATAAGTATAGCACAAAATTCTCTTGAGAAAATCAAACAAACAAAAACAAAGACAACAAGAGAATAAGAAGCGAAAGTTATGAAGCGAAAACCCAAACGTCGACTCCGAAAACGAAATAAAGCGGAAAAACAAACAACAGTTCAGAAGAACAAGAACAAAATGAAGAAACAAGTACCAGTGCGAAGAATTAACAGAATCGCAGATATCGATGTTCATGGTCCAATCAGGACTCAGGAGAAGATCGCTCGTCGCCTTCTCCACCGCCACATTCGCCGACGTCCAAGAAGAACCCATGGCCATGGCGTTCTCTTGCAGTCCTCTCTCCAAGTGTTTGTTTCTCGAAAAAGCTGACGGTTATCTTTCCTTTCTAAAAGAATCCTTCTCTCTCTCTCTAGCTTTGTCTTTTTCTGTCCGTCTCGTAAAAATTTGCAGCCATTTGAGATACTCTGAGAAAGACAGACGAGGAACAATAATAATAATAATTATTATTATTATTATTGATATTCTTTCACTTTCTCTTTCTTTCTTCGGAAATTCCGTTCTTCTCTCTCCCTCTTTTTAAAACCTTTCTCCCGCTTCTCCATCTCCCCACGCGGCACTCTTCCCGTGCAATCCACACCCTTACACGTGGATAAATCCTCACCGATTATCTGCTGATACTTGTAAAATAGATATAAAGTAATAACATGAATTGTTATTAATTGTAAAATAACACTCTTAAGGGTGTGACTAAGCATTGAGCTTGTATCAATAGAATTTTTAAAAAAATTATACAGTAGATAGTTTAGAATTTTTTAAAAAATCATACAGTAAATAGTTTGACAATATAAAAATAAAAATACTTTTAATTTTAATTATATTTTATTTTGTAATAAAATTATTTATGTATATATATATATTATTTAAAGTATATTAAACAATATACAAATAATAATATATTAATTATTATATAATTTTAATCCATATGAAACATAAATGAAAATATATATTACCAAATCTTTTAGAAAATATGAGTTTACAAGATTTTGTATGTATTGTGAAAATTATGTGTAAAATATAAGAATAAAAATACTAAAATAGATTCACTAATTAATATAAAAATTTATCCGAAAAAGTCATTTGAAGATTTTTTAAGCTCCAAATTTAAATTCTTAAAAACTGTATTTTGATTACTAAAAAGTTTTATCTATTATAAAATACTTTTTATTTTACAGTTAAATATTCATTTTTTAGAAAAGATTTCGTGATGAAAAAAGTACTTATTAACTTCTCAAAAATCGATTCAAACATGAATTAAGCTATGCAAGATAGAAAAATACTAAACATTCAATAGTTTACAGATTTTTTAAGCGTAATTAATATCTTTAATTACGAGTCTTGAGTTCATCAAATAACTTATGTGAAATCACAGTTTGAAAGTTACAGGAAGAGGTGGGGACGAAGGTGGTGATAACAACTTAAAATAGTCAAGTGCGATTCTGAGTAAGAAAGAAAAATGGCTAAGGTGAGGGACCTCGTTATCAATGTAGCCCGGCAATGGCTTTTGTCTTTCTCACTTTCATATACTATCCAACCCTTTATTTTTAAATACTAGGCGTCACATAAACTATACTATCAATACTAACATACTATCATTACTCTTTTACCAAGTTGTGTGATTGAGGGGACCTTTTCTTTAATTTTCATACCCTTTTAGGGAACCATTGCACGTATCTTTTTCTCTTACCCTTCTTTATAAAATTAATGAAGAGTGGCTATCCCCGTAGCTTAAAGGCTCTGTTTGAAAATCGGATTATACTAATCGGTTTGATTGGTTCGATCGGTGATCGGTCGATTGTCCGGTTCGGTTCACTCTTAAAAGTCAGTTCTTAATTGAATTAGTAAAAATCGGTTAAAATCAGTCAATTGATCGGTCGGATCGATCTGGTTTGACCAGTCCGACCACTGGTTCAATAAAATTCTTATTTTATTATTTTTTGTTTTATTTTGTTTAGATTTTTTTAATTTTTTTAATATTATATATAATTAAATATAATTATTACATAATTATAATATTACATCTGTTTGACCGGTGATTAAATTGATTAAATCAATTAAACTGGTGATTAATAAGACCTCTAATTTAATGACCAATTTGAATTTTAAAATACTGTTTAAAGGTATGCATGAAGCCAAGTGGAATGTCGAAGCAGAAACGGGAATGTGGTCTTGCAAGCTGTGGGATGCGTAGATTCTCGATGCAAGTTGGAGTGATTCCACCCATGACGTAGACCACCACTTGCCTCATGGCGTTGACGTTCTACCTGAATTATTAGTCGAACAAAGTACTTTTGTCTCTGAATATGCCTCTGACAGAGTTTGTTTGCTCCTACGTGGCACACATAATGGGTCGGGACTCACTCTGAGTTGGATACTAAATTATGGATGAGTTACTGTAAAAGTAGATTTTTTAGAAGATAGACCTTTATTTGAAGAGCATTTTTTGGTGGTAGATACCCATTGATTAATCTAACGAATTTGAGAGGTGCAACTTTAACATATACATCGTGAAAGAAACTAGTGTGTGGATCATTTGACCTTAATTGTAGCTTAGTCAGTCTAAGAATATAAACTAGTGTGTGGATCATTTGACCTTAATTGTAGCTTAGTCAGTCTAAGAATGTATATTCTCCTGCAGAAACGAATTCATAAATTTTTTTGAATAAAATGAAATTTAAAACTTAAAATAATATTTTTTCATGTGAAATTTTTTGAAGAAAATTGGGACACTTGCCCCAATATAGCTCCGTCCCTGTTCTTTAGGATCCTCCGATGATAATAATGGAATTCATTTAGTGAGATAAACAAGAGGGTTGGGTTCTACCGCAGAAATATGCGCTAGTTAGCTTGTATTTGGCCTTTGGCTTTTTTTCTTTGTAACAAAATAAATAAATAAGTTTTATAAAACTTTAAATTCAAATAAATTTATTTTAAAAAATTAAATTGGTTTAAATTAAAATAATCTTAAATTAAATATTATTTATTAATTTAGATAAATTGTTCGTGATATTTTTATATAATTAAATAAAACTCTAACATTTTAAAAATATTTTATTAATTACAAAATCATTATCTTATAAAAATAAGAATACTATTTGTCAAATTTATATATTTAATCAATACAAAAGGAATAATAAAATTATTGAAAATATATTTTATTTTAAATCTAAATCAACGCATGATCTTAATAAATAAAATAATAAGAAATATATAAAATATATAAAATTTGAAGTTTTATTAATTATAAATTTATAAAATTTATTATTTCAGTATAATTCGATCAGTAAAAAAAAAAAATCAATTCGTCTTTTTTTGTACAAAAATGGCTGAAATTATATTTTTTATTTGGAATCTGAATTGATCGATGTGGTTAGTTTCTAACCAATTAATGGAATTTCAGTCATCCTCTCCGAAGATCCCATCTCCGCCACGGTCTGCGTTGATCTCATTGAGCACCACGACAAGTGCAACTATAAAGGCGTAGTCCACATTCTCAGACACTGTAACCCCAAATTTATCCGAGTCTAACGCCAGAGTCTTGACAGTATGTTCCTTGTGCATCTGAAAGTTTAATCAACAAAACCTGGTACTTATTCTTCTGTTTCAAGACATTGGAAGGCGTTTTAAGAACTAGTGGTTTAATGGGTTTCGATCAGAACTTTACCTGGGCAACGATAGTGTTGGATTCTCCATCTCCAGAGTATATGGTGCAGGATCTCTCGAGCCAGTTACCTTTGATTTTGAAGTTTGGAGCAGTCTCTGAAGTGTTAGAGGCTAGAAACACATCTAACTGAGTCTTGAACTGGAAGACTGAGGACTTCTTGACACTGAAGAGTAAATCTTTATCGTCCATGCTGTCTCCTCTGAATGCTTGCCACCTTCGGTGAATGGTCCTTATCTAATGAAGAAATCGGTAAGTTATGATCCTATACAATTTTTTCTGCTGTTGTTGATTTCATTAATGGAATGATCACTTGAATTCCCAAAGGTTATTAATACCATTAATTCCTGGACAGAAGAGATATCAGACTGCAGAAGCAATTATATATTTTGTGAAGATTCTAATGCAGACTTTGCCCCAATTTAAGTTTCTCATAGGTTAATCAAGAGGGATGATCTAATTAAAAAGAAGATCCAACTTTCTTGGAACATAGTTTTGCTTCTTATCAATACAACAAACCTTCTGCTTCAGAGTAACGAGGGTGTTACCAGCGGCGTCTTTCAGGTGACGAACATCGCGGATGCTCGCCAGCTTACTCTTCACCCTGAAAATGAGTGTACCATTAGCATCACTCACTGAAAAATCACTCTCGCCGAGAGTCACGATCTTGGAGGAAATTGTGAGATCTACTGGGTTCTCCGTCAAGAACTGTGGCCCAATCACCACCACCGGCGACTCCATTGCTTTGCCCATAGCTATTGCAAGAACAGGATTATTGCTTGGTTGGTCAGCCATGATCACGGACGAAAAAGAAAAGAGGAATCAATCTCAAGAAAAGGGTTTGTGTTCCGATGATCTTGGGACATTGACATGTTCTTCTGTTCATGATAATCGGCATTGTAAGTTGTAACCGGTCTGAAATGGCAGGTTTGCATGGATTACGCGTGCGAGATTGTACGAGAAAATTGATAAACACGAAATTGTAATAAATTGCAAAAAATGAGGAACTTACGCATGGATTAGTTCAGCCCATTACTTTTATGAAATATAATATTTTGTAGGGAGTGCTGCCACGTCGTACGGTGGAAAAAATTATAAAAATATGGCATAAATCATCTAAATTACATTTAATTTCAAGTTTCGCAATAAAGTGAAATTCGAAGATATATAATAATACATACTTTTATTCATACATAATAAAAAGATTAATTTTAATAAACTCACATATAAATATGACAATAAAATGCAAAAGATTACTCAAAGGTGATGACTACAAAAGAAGAAGGATCTGCAAAGACAAAAAAGTGAAAGTAACTAACTTAAAAGTTTAGATTATACTCAGGGACGGAGCCAGACATGTAAAGTAGGAGGGCCCAATGTTTAATTTTTTAAATTTTAAAGGGGCCCAACTCCCAAATAACTTCATATATATATATCTATATATATATATAATATTTATTTTTTTTAATTTTGGGGGGCCCAGGGACCCCCTGGGCCCCATCTAGCTACGTCACTGATTATACTTATCGAGTTGATTTTAGTATTTTAATAAATTAATTTATTACTAGTAAAAATATAATTATTATTTTTACATAAAATTGAAAAAGGGTACATACTAATTTATTGATTACCTAGTCTAAATAATTAACATAAATATAATATTGATTGAGGAAATTTGATTTAATAATTTAAATGATAAATTACATCAAGTTAATTTCAAATTTTAATTTTAAAATTTAAATATTAAATCCAATTGAATTAAAATTAATAATTTAAATTTTATAAAAATCAATCCAAGTTAAATGTAATCAATTTAAAGTAAACATGTTAAATTAGATTTGAGCAAACTTAATAAATATTTTAACTTCATAACGAAATATTAGAAAATATGAACCTAAATTGATAAATTATCAATATTATCTAATGATTAAAAAGTCGAATTGGGTTTAACCATGAAACTTTTGAACTAATCAATTTTTGGTTCAATTTACTTTAATAATTTTTGTTGTTAAAAATCGATCAATTTATTAATTAATCGATTAATTTTTATAAACTAATAAGTTTTATAAATTAAAATAAACTAATTAATTTTTATTTAATATTTTAATTAAAGTTTAAATTAAGGACAATCTTTTTAATTATATTTTAACAATTTTAATTTTATTTAACTAATAATAATTCGATATTTCAAATCTTAAAATTTATATCTTATTCGATTTAATTTTTAAAATATTTACTTTATCATTTAGGATACAAAGAGTATATCCACGTAACGTAAGGCTGAACTCGGCTTGAAATTTTGTGTCTGAGTTTGGGTCCGATCCCATATATACATATCTTACTTTGTGCAGCTTCATATTTGAAATGCCCCATATATTCCATTGCAGCGTAGAGTCCTTAAAAACACCACATGAACGTAGCTATTGACAACCAAATTAGAGACCCATCCAACGATTCATACTTATGTAAGCGTTCGGGCTTGTTGTGAGAGTGGACTCCGGCTTGCACACAAAGTGTTCGATCATATGCTTCTTAGAGAAAAATCGACATGCAAAGCGACTTTACAACTTCATTAACTGGCGGAATCAGTTGCTAGCAGCGAATTTTGTATATGGGTAGGTCCTTAAGTTTCAAAGGTGTTGGCTTTTTCTTGAGGAAACATAGAAGGTGGCCTCACTCACCATACAAAGCCAGATGGCACCTGATGCTATGTGAACAACAAGCCATGCAAACCCTTAAACAAGAAGCTAAAATTCCACCATCACCATCACCATCAACTTCAGTGCAACATCAAGGTCAAAGCTTTAACAACAAACCCCATCTTCTTTCTTCGCTAATTCATTCCTTTAGCATCTATAACTGTGAACCAACACCTCAAGCATACCTCCTTGTGATCAAAACTTTGGCTAAAGCTTCCCAACTTCACCTCATTCCTTCAGTTCTCGACCACCTTAAACAAATTGAAAATTTTGAGACTCCTGAGTTCATCATCGGAAGTTTGATTCAGATTTATGGCCATGCGGATAAGCTTCAAGAAGCCATCGACTTGTTTTATAGAATACCGGAGTTCAGATGTGTGCCTACAGTGTACTCTCTCAATGCATTGCTCTCAGTTCTTTGTGAAAGTAGCGAAGGTCTCAAATTGGTTCCTGAAATTTTGTTGAATACTGGGGTTATGAATATTCGACTGGAAGAGTCGACTTTGCATGTATTGATTACGTCCCTTTGTAGAATTAAGAAGGTTGAGGGTGCTATTGAGATGTTTAATTGCATGGTAAGTGATGGCTTTAGCGTTGATGACAAGATATGTTCTTTTTTGATGTCATCATTTTGTGGACAGAAGGATGTAACAAGTGTTCAGGTTTTGGGGTTTTTAGGACAGTTGAAGAACTTAGGTTTTTCTCCTGGAATGAGAGACTATACTAATGTGATTAAGTTTCTAGTCAAATCAGGAATGGGTATGGATGCTTTGGACGTTCTTGATCTGATGAAATCAGATGGAATCAAACCTGATATAGTCTGCTATACTATGGTCTTAAATGGAGTTATTGCTATTGGTGATTACTTGAAAGCAGATGAGCTATTCGATGAATTACTTATATTTGGTTTGGTTCCTGACGTGAATACCTACAATGTTTATATAAATGGCTTGTGTAAGCAAAACAAAATTGAAGCTGGAATAAAGATGGCTGCTTCTATGGAGGAGTTGGGCTGCAGGCCTAATTTGGTTACCTATAATACATTGCTGGATAGGTTGTTTAACGTTGGAGAGGTCCGTAGGGCAAAGGAACTTGTGAGGGTCATCAGATCAAAGAGCATTGAACTTGATGTTCAGACCTATAAGATTATGGTGGATGGTTTGACTAGTAATGGTGAGGTTAATGAAGCTTGTGCATTGATGGTTGACGCACTGGATAAGGGTTTATGTGCTCAGAGTTTAGCATTTGATGAATTAATTTGTGGGCTGTGCCGGAGGCGTTTGATTTCAGAAGCATTTGGGCTACTTGATAAGCTGGTTGAAAAGAATGCCTCTCCAGGTGTCCGGGCTTGGGAAGAACTTCTCCTTAGCTCTGAATTAGACCTTGATATTATTGATCATACATTGGCTGATTTGGCAGAAACCAAATTATAGTATGGTGTCATATGAGCCTGTCTGCAAATAAGGCTAGTCTGTCTTCAGGTAACCTTGTATATGGGTTGCATTACTTTGTATTCTCATTGAACCTGAAAGGAGAAATCATCTGGACGTATGCTCTATTCATACCATAGTTTGAGACCCAAAAGGGTTTCAACAATGACCCTGGATCATCCAGAGGAAGATAGGTTATTCAAAGTAATGTGAGAGTAATGTCCTCAGATGAAAATGTAAAGGGCAGGCTTAATTCTGTCTTTAGTCATTCAAGCAGTCCACTTATTGTTGGGGTTGCTCAAATGATACCGAGGGATTTAGATTACGTGGTTGATGGGCTATTATCTACTTTAGAAAATGTAATCAGTATGCATATAAAGAAAAGCTGCGGTGATTATGTGGTTGATAGGCTATTATCTACTTCAGAAATTACGATCAGGTACGCATATGAGGAATATCTGTGGTGAGTTCTTGTATTAGGAAAAGAAAATATAGAACTTCTTATACAATAGCCAGTTCTTCAAGTTGGGACCAGGCAAAGTTGCCAGCCAACTTTCGACAATAAGATCGGTTAAACGAACAAATCATTAAAGGAGAAAATTTGGCAGAACCTTTTTCTTTTCTTCAAGTTCTGATTACTTTGGATAAGTATTCTAATGATTATGCACCCAGATTTTTGTTGATTCGACTCAATCTGAAATCCAATCTTTTGAAATAACCCAGGCCATGTAAAATCTGTCCAGATATGTGGTCCTAATGACACATTCTTTTGTGCATTGGCTATTGGCAGGCTTTCAATTCAAAGTAAGATCACAAATAATTCTGAAGACAAAAAGTAATAAAGGTTTATGCACTGGTCACTTTTTCAGTGATATCACTGTCAACGAAGCATCCTAGGTGCCATTATATGTCTATTTCGCATTCCTTTCTTGAAGCAGACATTGTTTGTTGAGACAAGGACTACTGTTTTGATTAATTATTGTTTTGAATTATGAGACTGAACAATGGGAAAAAATTGAACTTATTATATCTATTAGTTCTCAACATTAAACACTGTAAGAACTCATATCATGTAACAGTATACAATGAACTGCCGTAATATTCTCAGATCTATTCTGGTTTGTGAAATGCACAGTTCATGAGAAAAGAAAGAAACTGATTTTTTTTTTCTATCTGGGTTTTTTACAGGAATGAATCAAAGAAGACAAAAGCCGTTGACAGCTGAGAACAATGTCCAAAGGTTGTGGCAAGACTGCGTTTCACCAACCAGATAAGAATCTTACCCTCTTTAGGAAGTGGCAATCTCATGAAGACTGGTACATATTACCATCGAGTGAATTAATTTAGAGTTCAGGAAACTGAAGCAAGAAAGAATTTACCTTATCATTGTCTCCTATATTGTTTGTCAGAAGCAAGACTACAGTTTCCGTTGAGAACTAGCTCTGAATCCAACAGTTCTCTTGTTCCAAACGACAGTGAACTTTTAACCAACAAAGAAATGATTTTCTATGTCAATTCTAGCCTTACTGGGTCTTGATATAAACCATATACAAGTCAAAAAAAACACCTTGGAATATTGATTACTGAACTGACCATTGCATATCAAATTCTTCTCTACATGAAAGCCATATTATTCAAAAAGAGATTTGAAAACAGCATAAGTGTGGATAAGATAAAGCTGAAAAATGAGAAAGATCACATCTAGACAGAGACCTGTACTTTGTGTGGAGGCAATTACGAAGACAAAAATCAAGAAGAGATCATTTCGGATAGGCTTTCCATTCTCATCCAATGCTACGGTGGTACTTGGTAGTGTCTCCTGGATGGTGGTACCAAATGCTCCTATTCACCTATTCGTGATGTATTATCAGTAACTTTTCTAGGAATATCTCATGCCTTAGGTTGCTACTTATTGGCTGACCTTTCTTGAATTATTGGTGTAACACCCGACGTTCAAATCGCCCTGACATCTCTAATCTGAATTTAAGAGAATTATATGCTCCAGTTAATAGTCTTAAATTTATACACTTTTACCTTCTCTTTTTAATACGAGATGTGACTCTTACGGCCCTTGTGAGACGTTAAAATTGTTGACAGATTGAGAGCAAACGTGACACACTTGTGACTGATGACAACTGCCCACTTCACTAAAAGCATAGGTTTTCATTTTCTTTAATCCATATTTCATATTAGGATTAAGCTGAGCATAAAGAAAGCCCTTTTCTCTTTTCAACCAATAGTGTTCAGCTGTTGAGAAGTTCCAATGTAAATAATTAATAACAGGGACTCTATAGTATTGCAGGTATCAGATTCCTGTCAAACTCATCTCCTGTCTGTGTCGAACATTCCACTATATATATATATATATATATATATAGCCTACGCTTACATCTAATTCCAGGAAACATAGAAGTTGGAACAGGTTATTAAACTTTCAAGTAGATACCTCAAAAAGAAATCTTTAAATGTTGTGTGGAGGACACTCTTAACAAACAAGTCAGGGTTACATTCTGAACTTCTATCTCAAGTAAGCAAGACGGATATAATAGAGAAAGGCACAGTGACATTCCTGCAGACCGACAGTTTTTTGATTATGACATTTAAGTAAATGATTCCCAACTATGATATTGATACTTAACTAACATGCAAAGCATTTAAGAGACCCTTTTAATATATGGATTAACATGTCTGACCTACATGAATTATCTTAATCCCCTCAACTTATTAAATCACCATGAAATGAAACACTTTCAGAACTGACAAGCTTGAATACATACCTCGAAGGTTGTTAAAGAAAATCACTTTCCATTTCGAAACTGTAGAGCTAATAGGTGAAGTGGTCATGATGGGGAAGACGGGCACATGAAGAACTAACTCACTGGAGCTAAAAAAACCTAGTTAAACAAAAGTAGGTGAGAATAATATAACTCTCAGACTGGTTTGTGTGTGTCCTCTTCAACTGGGATCATTGCATGAGTTAGTAATGCACGTGCCCTGCTTCTCCATCTTGCTCACGCGCACCTTTCTCATCATTCCAGGAACTGGGACTGATCTAGAAAGGCAAAACTGTTTGAGAATGAGAGAAATTTAAGAGGCTCTTAAAGTGGTGAGTTTAGGACATCATCTGCAATATTCTGTACTCACACACATGCCCCCTCATTTATATATACAAACAGAAAAGAGGCAAGTAAGTGAAGTGTGGTCTACGGTGGGTAAAAGGCAGGAAATGAAGATCTGAGTTGGGGGTGGGACCTTCCCATAGGTTTTTGCAGACCCCAATGGCCAAAAAGCTTGTTACAACTCACAACCAAGTTACAGGACCACAAGATCACTATAATTACAAAAGGCCACTTATTTACATATATGCCCTAACCCAAGTTCTGTGTGACAACCGAAAGGGAATAGAATTTTGTTGTTTGCACCTGAACAGTAGGTAGGTAGATGTGAATTGCTTCGCTTGAAAGACAGGCTTGTTCAGAAATGGTATGTGAGAACAGTTTAATCCAATGCTTGGATCTTAAACTGCATGCAGTTTTAATTAACTTGCAAGGAAGTAGTTGATCACTGAATATAATTGATATCATACAGACCTACCGTTTACACTTTTCGTCTCGTATTTTTGCAGAATATGGTCGTAGGTTGTTCTAACGTTAGCACTCTGATGCTTAAGTCGGGAGTTCAGATTGCTTAGAGTTCAGTCAAGTGAGGCTTTTGAATTATTCTTTCATGTGTCAGTAATTGAATACATAGTACTATGCATTTATTGCTTCAAAACCTGACAACTGCAGGAAATACAAACAAGTTTCACATGGAAAGTGTATACACTACAAACCTGTTAGAATGTATCAAAACTTGGAACTTGCCAAAGACGAACATGAACAATCTGCCTTGTAAATGTAGTGATCGCATATACAGCAGGTGTGTGTATATCACGGAGATATTTGCTATTTAGCTACCTGCCAAAGTTATACACTTAAACCTCAATCCTACTACTCTAGTTTGATAGATTACACAAAACCAAATCCTCATCGTTTAGTTCTAAAATGGGACTACACAATCAACTGATCTTTCTTATGACTTACATTGACTTCTAGGTTAGATTATAGTATATAGGAATGATGCATGTGATATTACCAAATCCTTTTGACTTTTCTTGTTGGTTTTCGACATTGTAAAAACAGAAAAGCATTCTTGTTATTGAATTATTTTTGTGTGCTTTAAGGATTTATCGAATTTTTGTATGGTTCAGTGTTCTAGACTTCTTTGCATGTTTCCCCTTAGGAATGATTTCTGTCCAAAATCCATAGGTCAAATGTTTTTAAAAATTAAACTTTACCTTACATTAAGTTGCTATAATTTGTAATTCACAATTCAATTTCCTGCTTGCCATTCTATTTACAAAACATCCCTTTTTCTAGACTTCTATCTTCATGCAAAGTCACAATTTAGATTAGAGTTATGTTTGGTTGAGTGGTTATTAATGGAATGAAATGGTATGTAATATTATTTTATTGTTTGAAATGAAAGTTTATAATAATGAAATGAAATGAAATAGGATGGAAGGAGAGGATTTCACGTTACATCTCATTCTATCCTAAATATTAAAAATAAGTTACCTCTGATTTGGGGAGTTTAGAATAGAATGTAAGGCTATGTTTGATTGAACGTAAGGTTTTTAATAAAATAGAATGATTTATAATAGAATGGAATGAAATAAAATGTGAATGGATGTAATATTAGAAAATTGTTGTATGAGAATGATAGAAATGATAGAATAGTTTAGAATGTAATATAATGAAATGTTGTTTGGAATAAAGGTTTATAATGTAATATAGTGAAAAGTTATTTATCATTTTACATTTTATCATAAACGTCTCAAATCGGAAGTTTTTATTTTTACTATTTAGGATAGAATGAGATGTAATATTATTAGATCTTTGTGTCTTTTTGTTGTATTTTACCATAAAGACTTACGCAAATTGTTTTGATTTTGCAGAATGTAAGAGTAATAAAAATTAAGAACACAATATTTTATTAGTTCGATAGCTTAAATGCTATCTACATCTAAGGATCTCATAATTAGTAGTTCTACTAGCTTCAAGAAAAGAGCAAATTACAAGAGATGAAGTGTTTTTAGAAACGCTTGTAAGAGGATTGTAAACTCTTTCTAATACCCTTAGGTAAGTACTCTAACAACTCTTAAAACTTTGTCTCTATTCTTGAACCAGATAACAATTGCATGTGCCTTTTTAATGTGTGTGTAAGTGACTCGGATTACATGTATTTATAGGCTATTGAAAAAGTTACTTGCATCCTGTTTTTAATTTAAGCCCACGCCTATTAATTCTTCTGCTTGTGCTTCTCATGTGAGCTTCTCATGTGATTCTCGTGTGTTTAACTAAAACACAATGTCCTCCTCAGTTTTGTGTCTAGTTCCTTAGTCAGATTGCCTCTCTCCTTCTTCTTCGAATTTTCAGACACTCTTCCACACCTAACCCTAAATCTCCAAATTTGTTCTCAAATTGATGAATCTTTGTTGAGGGTTTACGGAGAACTAGTGAATATCTTCACAAATATAAAACTCTCCTCTTTCATCTAATTCTATTTCATTTCGTTATAAACCATCTTCTTAAATGATGTAATAATATTACATTTCATTCCATTCCATTAATAAACCTCTAATCAAATATAACCTAAAATGATAAACTAAATTTTACTATATTATATTATGAACTTTCATTCCTCCTAAACAACAATTTTCTAATATTACATTTCGCTCCATTATAAATCATTCCATTGTATTATATTAAAATGTCAAGTTCAACCAAACATAACCTAAAATGTAAAGTTTTGCTGTTTATTCAATAAGGTAGTCGCATATTGATCAAACCCAGACCAAACTTTGAGTATTGAAGTGTTTTGAGTTGAAATATTCTTATATATATAGCTTTGAGACTAATTTAGCCAAAGAAAAAAAGCACAAAATATAATTTATGAATAAATTTAACACTTTTCATAAACTTAATTATCTAAATTTGATGGAGTTTAAATTCAAACCTATTAAATGATTATCAAGATTTGAATTCAAACCCGATTAATTGTCATTCATAAATGTTTCAGACAGTCTCCAAGTAATCTCAAGAGATGACTTTTGAGGCGCTATACAAGTTTGACAGTCAATGATTCAAACAACTAAAGTCCTGGTCCTCCTGGACCTATCCAACTGTTCTATCAATTCCTTCTGTAATTTAACAATTGCAAGCAGCTGTTGAAAAGGGTATTCGTTTTTTCTTTTATTTTTTCAGGAAAAGCTGCTCAAAACGAACAGTGGGGTAATGGGTGATGAAAGAAAAAAAAAAAAAGCATATGGGCATGGATTGGCTGATCTTGCAACTTTTTCTCTGGGTGCTTCTGATTCTTTTGAAGTTGGAGAATGTGATGTGAGAGGTCTTAGGTCTAAAGGGTTGAAGATGGTATTAATTGTCATTTTTACCAGACCCACCTTGCTCGCTGAATGTGGACTTTCATTCATGTCTCTTTCCAACTCCACTTGTGATCGAGCAATTTCATAGATGCTTCTCTTGTCCTAAGACAACAAAGGGTAGAATTACACCTTTTTCTTATTCTCCCTTCTCCGTTCCTCTCATTCGTACATCTCCTAATAGTTTCAAACTTTGAACATTTACTTTTACCATCAAGCTCTGCTCCTCACTTTGATTTTTGGTTTAGCTTTTGAGTAGTAAACTTGGTTTGGAATTGTTAACATATAACATTGATCATGAATTTCGAGTTTGGTTCAATTTTTTTTAGATAAGTCTAAATTTCATATTGAAATTTGATTGAATTTCTTTTTTTTTTTTTTGAAGTTTTTATGTTTTAAACTACACCGTCTCAAATTTGAAGTTTGATTTTTAAAATTTATGTATAAATTTGAATTGAAATTTAATTGGCTTGATTTTTATTTGTTAATTTTGAATAAGATTGGACCAAAATCAAATTAAAATATTAGTTCTACTTTTAAATATATTGAAAGATAGTAATTTAAGGGTTACTCAAAACAGACATAAATATAATAACATTTAGTAAAAATCTCATTGAGACATGAAATTTGAGAAGGTTCAATAATACATAATTTTACCCATAACTAATGAAAATAGGTTGATATCTCTCTCTATATATAAGTATATTAATGAAAATACCAAGAAAATACATATTAAAGCCTTACTAATTGAAAAATTAATAATTTAAAATTCCTCCGATATAAAATAATATCATAATGATATAAAGTTGAATTTCAAAACGAAAAGATAATAATTAAGATAAGTGAGTGTTAGTAAATGTAAAATATTTATAATAAAATAAATAAGAAAAAGCATATATTATTTTTAAAGTAAGTGAAATACCTTAAAGTAACTCTCCTCTTTGATATCAAATAACTATTTTAATAAAATAAAATTTTAATAATATAAAATTATAAAATAAATAAATAATTAATTAGTTAATTATATTTTATGATTAGCTAAATATAATAATATATAGGTTACTATATATATATATATATATTCATTCGCTATCTCGTGATGTTACGTTGCTCTTCGTAAATTGTGTGAAAGGCGTCACTTATATCCCTATCGAAGACCAGAAAACACAGGAATACAATAGTTAGTATTCTTCGAATATCCGATTAATAAGGTTAATTATATATTTAAATAAATTATTTAATAAATATTTTAAATTTAATCTAAATATTAGACAATGTTTTAAAGACTAAATTGGAAGTTAAGCAAGTAGGGCAAGAAGTTTAAGATTTAAAAGACTCGATTGATATTAGACTTGTATAAATAGGCTAAAATGAAATAAAATTAAAAATTTTAAAAATAATACAAGAGAATATTTTTCCGCATTGAAAATTTTAAAATTAATAAAATTGTAGATTAATTAATAAACTGATTGATTTTTAACAATAAAATTATTAAACTGAATTGATAATTCGTAATCCTTAATGGCAGAATTGTGTTGAAAAATTAATGACTTTATCAAGATGACGAGATCCACAAATCCGCGAAGCTCTATATTATCAGGAAGCTTTAAGTTGGATAAAGACATTATCTGTTTTTTCTAATACGTGTGGAAACTGATTGTTAGATAATTACTTAATTTTTGACATCTGCATATATTTTTTTCTTATTTTTTAATGATTATTTAAGATTATCAAGTTCTTCTTAATAAGCATCAGTTTATTTCTTCAACTTTTATTAAAAAACCAATGAATTAGCTTGCTGATGTGATAACTAGAGCAGTTAATTCTATGTTTAATTTTAAATGGAGAGTACGCTCTTTTGTTTTTCTGTACGATATTTTATCTTTTGATATCAATAACATGTGTTTGGCGCATCAGATAACGTTTAAAAGGGTACGAATTGAACTCAAAAAAGTTAAAAATTAAATAAAAATTAAGTCTCGATTTTTAAAATATTGATATTAGGTATGCTATGTGTCTGTGGAGGCCAGGGCAGGATGATGTCACCAAATGTTAAAAAGAGTATAATTAGTAGGAAAAAAGGGGTCTTACAATCATAGCAAATCCAAGAAGATAGGCATTAGCATTTTGGACCCACCATGTTCTCCACTTTATGGCTGTAAGACCTTGTTGTCTTGTGCTTAACAATTTCTAATCCACCTGGCATTCCACTCCCATCGTCATCATCATCAACACATTGACAAAGACATGACTAAATTTTGAATCGCTAATGCTCTATAAAGTCATGTACATTTTGGAGAACTTTTCCACAAATACCAATTGTTAGTTTTTCGAGACCTGTCAATTTCTAAGCTGTACTTTACATCACTATTAGTAAAAGAAATGTTTTACTAATCACATTGTGAAAAAAGGTGGTGTCGTTTCATTCAGGTTAGTGGAAATTTTAAGTGGTGGGGGGAGGAAAAGAGGATTAGGTAAAAGGTGTTTTGATTAGATTAATTAATTAGACCCTATCACCCACAAAGCGCGAGATCTAAATCTAAGGGAAGGGGCAAGCAATAATGGAGATTAAAGATAACTAATCGTGATTAGCTTATGAGGAGGCCTACATAATCACATCTTGGTGTTCACAACTCTTTGTCTCACATGTTGACCATTAGGCTCACATATCAAAAAAGTTCCCTATATATGTAAGGTTTTCAATCATAATTGCTCAAACCACGTGATTTACTAATTATTTTTGTGAATGATATTGATTGATTATATTTTATAATAAATTTTGTATTTATTGATTAATCTTTTAATTACATTTTTTCTTCATTATATTTTTAATATATGTAAAATTTATCACCTTATATATAAATAAAATTTAACTCAGTTTTATATTTTATTGATCTAATGTTTTATAGCCCTAAATAAAGTAAAAGCAATTGTCTTATTTTTATCTCTTTTGTTCCTAATGAATCCTCGAAAGTAACAAAATAAAATAAAATAGGAACAGATCAAGTCTTTGTTTGGTTAGGTTTATATTAATAGAACTTCTTTTTTTTCCTGTAGATCTTTTTTAGAAGAGTTTTTTAAAACAGTTGATTATTTGGCTATCATTTAAAAATAGTTTTTAAAAGAGTCTCATCTGATAAACGTTTGACAACATAATTAATTTCAACTATTTTTTATTTTGTAATAAAATTATTTATGTATGTAAATATTATTTAAAGTATATTAAACAACATGCAAAGCACAATATATTAATTATTATATAATTTTAAATCATACTGAAACATAAATGAAAATATATCTAACCAAATCTTTTATATTGATTATAACATAAGTAAAAATAATATCAAAATAAATATTAAAATATATTAAAAATCAAATAATATTATGTAAATCCAAAATAAAAGTGAGAGATGAGTTTGTGAGTATTGTAGAAACTATATGTAAAATATAAGGACAAAAGGGACTAATAACAGATTCATTAATTGATCTAAAAATTTATTTAAAAGGTACTTTAAAAAATTCTAAATTTGAGCTTATTAAAAGTTATATTTTGACTGTCAAAAAATCATATTTATTAAAAAATTGACATTTTATTTTTATAACCAAGCATTCATAAAAAAAAAAAAAACTGTGATTGAGAAAAGCGTTTACTAACCTTCCAAAAGTTCATTAAAAAAATACACTAAGAGTGAACCCTAATTAAGTTTCCTTTTTGTAGAATATATATATATATTTATATTTATATGCAACTTTATGTAAGATACGACTTCAATAGTAGTCCCCTGGTGTGTTTAGAAGCATATCTCTAATGGTTAATACCATTTTTCAAGCCTTCGTCATGATAGCGCAAGCTCGAGGTCATGAAGTGCAATCTACTTTTACATGTTCAATATCGTCAAAATGTGACACATATAAAAAAAATTCACAAAGTTAAATCAAGTCATGATTATGACTGACACTTCTTTTAGTCTAATTAATAGAAGGAAAGAGAATTATAAAATATTTATAAATTAATAATATTGATATCATGTAAAATTTATTAATTAATCAATAAATAATCTTAACTCTTAATTAAAGTTAAGATTATAAAAATATTAAAATAATTATATTTTAATTTGAAATTATATTTAATTTATATTATTAATTTAATATATATAAATATTAATTAAATGTCGTAAGTTTTAATTTATTATAAATATAGTCTAAAATTAATCCTGTTAACTCCTCTCATTAGTCTGGTTATGCCATATAAATTGAATATGTACACGTGAAGCTATTAATAAATAAATGGTTATAATTTAATTAAAATAATAATTAATCATCACTTCATACCGTTAAAAATTATGAAATCTTAAAATTTTAATTCATTATATATTTTACTTAAAAATTCTGTACACTTAAAAAGCTTTAAATGATACTATATGTTAGTAAGATTGAAGATAATAATTAATTATTATTTCAGTTGATAATAAATTAAAATTGTTAATATATGACTGATATTTTTATTTCTTGACTAATATTACAAAACTGAATAATTTAAAATTTTAAGTATAATTTATCGAGATTACTGTATAATAAAAGTTATTAATTTATTTTAAACACTGCCGAGTTATAAAAGTTTTAAATTCACTTATTCACTGCCCAGCTGAAGATAGCCATCAATGTTTACAGTCTTTCTCTTATATTTTTTTTATAAAAAGACTATTTTCGTAATTTAAACAAGTGACCTTCTAATCATACCGGGCGACTTTTAGCCGTGACTTCCTGCTAGGTTTGAGATCATTTATACTAATGGTAATCTTGCCAAGATGCCTCTTAATAGTTTTTAATGTTGCGTTCATCAATTGGTCAAGCTTTCTTTTCTTTTTCTTCTTCTTTTTTTTAATGAGGAACCAACCAAAAGTAATAAATTTTTAGTGCATTAATTATATAAGTTAAGAGGCTTGTTCGATTGAAATCATGGTCATTAATACCACTTAAACTGGCGATTAAGCTGCAAATAGCGTGTTCAACACCTCACCTCGTATTACGTGGCCATGCCACTGATTCTTAATTTAATTGTTAAGTTGTATTAAGTGGGGGCCTGAAAGTGAAAGATATCAGCAATACATAAGCCTTCATTCCACTCGTTTCATGGCAAAGAGGCATAGTTTTATTGTGTAATGTATATTTGATTATAATTATTAATTCATTAAATAATTTAATCAAATATATAACTTATTACTATTTTATGCAACTGACAATATAATTAATATATATTACAAATAGTATTAGTTACCAACTTTTATGTTATGAAAAAACAGTGAAAAACAACATTAAGTGAGAGTTTTAAAATTACGAATGATTTAATCAGTTTTGAATAAGTCAATTTTTGAGTTTAATTTTAGAATTGATTTAATTTAATAAATTTTGTTATTAAAATTAGTTAATTTATTAATTGATCAGTAAATTTTATAAATAAATGTTCATTTAACCATTTCTTTGTTTAATTAAGCTTTAAATTTTGGATAAGTAAAACAACCCTTTTCAATCATTTTAAATTCTTCAATTTTAAAATTTATGATGTTCTAATATCTGAACCATTTAAACCTTAAATTTTTGTCTTATTAGTTTAACTTTCGGTTTGATTTTGAAAACTTTAAATTGAGATTACTTTTAAATATAAAGATTGGTTCGAGACTTAAATGATTTGATGATGTTAATTTGAAAAAATTAAAATAATGTTGTTTTAATTAATAAAATTTAAAATTAATGTTAAGATAAATTCAGTTAGACTTTATTATCATTTTCATGTTTAGATGTGATATTTGATATATATTTTAAATCGATTATACATTATAACTTTTAAGTAATATAATTTAAATAAATTATTTGATCAATTCATTATTTGTGATGAAATATTACGTTTGATTTAATTAATTATTTACAAATTTTAAGATATTTTCACTCTCGACCATTCGTGAAGAACACAAGTGTCACTCCACGAACATAATATGTTAATCAATCTCGACCACTTCCTTAAAACGAGACACACATTCACACTCTTCAGGATGTCTGAATTCCAATTAAACCATGTGTAGTGTAGGCCATTTTCTTTCTCTTTTTGTATAATTTAATAGAATTAGTGGTCCATTATAATTATCTTAATTGGGAGGGTGGCACTGAAAACACATATTCAAGTCATGCAGCGACTTTTTGGTACAAGTTTACATTCCACAAATTCCATTTGTCTTTCTTTACGTGCTCTTACTTTTCCTACGTCTATTGAATATACATTTTTGTTTTAAATTGATTGAGAATAAACTGAGCATGCATTTATTATGTATTTGATACAAATTCAAACCCTCATAAATGAATTAGGATTAGACGGTTTGACTATTTTGTAAATAAATATTAATTTAATTAATGGTATAAACTTATTTAATTTTAATAATAAAGTTTGAATTCAATTCGAAATCAACAATTCATACCAATTTGATTGAATTTTGAGAAAGACCCAATTATTCAATTTCTCTTAAATAACAACATTTTAAAAATTTATTAAGAATAACATTGTTTTAAATAGTCTAATTTGAGTTTAAATTTCAACACTTGTGTCAACCTGATCGATCTTTTTTTAAAGAAGATGCCTTTTTCTGCTCACATCGTGTCTGCCTGTAAAGAAAACATATTTTTTTATTTTTAAGACTCGAACTCAAGATCTTTAATTAAGAGATAAGAATGCTAAACTGTTCATCCCAACATATTTAATTTCCTTATGGATCCATTGCTATTCTTACGTGTGATCTTTTATCTTTTGCCAAAATCTAAACCCATCGAAGAACTAGAATGGACGTTATGCCTATTAAATCTATCAAGCTGGACTTTTCAATCTTACCAAAGAACATAAACCGGGCTGCTAATATTTGTTGGGCCAAGAATTCAGTATAAGACCCAGAGAGCTTTACGACTATGTCATGTTACTCAGGTCCATTGAGATTGTGGCCCAAAAAATGCTTCTTCTTCAACAAGGAACTTAAATAACTTGATCTTATTTTGCTGAGGGGTTAGTAACACGATAGAATGAAACGTAACACATTTCTATTATTTTGTTGATGGTTTTATAATAGAATATAATGAAATAAGATGAAAGTAAAGAGTTTCATGTTATGTTCCATTCTATCATAAATAATAAAAATAAGAAACATTCAATTCGAAAGATTTAAGATAGAAAGTAAACTAATAAATACATGCTACCTAATATACCCTCAATAAATTTTCTTAATATCAAATATTTCTTCTAATCTTAACCTCCTTTTTTCATACTCATTTATTACAGTCCACAAAATTGTATATAATTAATAATATTTTATATTATTTCTCCTTACTATAATAATAATATTTTATATTATTAATAATAAATTGTATATAATTAATAATAAAACAAAAACTTAATAAATTTTATTAATAAAAATATAGAAAATTATTCTTTGATTGTTTGTATATATTTTATATAAATATAAATATAAATAAATTATTTTAAATATAAATGACATATAATAAAATAAAATAAAATATATTAAATAATAATAATATTTTATATAATTAATAATAAATTGTATATAATAAATAATAAAATACTAAAATTTTTAAAATTTTTATTATTTTAAAACATAAAATATATATAAAAAATTATTTATCATGGTTGTGACTTGAACCGTAACTTTTAATTGGGCATAATTTTGTTTTAAAATCATAATATTAAACCTCCTAAAATAACCATTTCAATATTAAAATATAATAATCATTTATTATACATTATATTATATTTCATCTATCGTCCTAATAACATTTTACTATATTATATTATGAACTATTTTATCCTTCCTAAATAATTTTTATTATATTATATTCTCATAATAGGCCAATTAGTATATTTGGTTGATTAAAATTATTTCTTTATCTGGATGAGACAACTTGTCGTTTGCAGCTTTGTACTATTACCTGATTGATAGCTTATGATTGGATCCATAATAATAATAATAATAATAATTAATTAATTAATTAATTAACCAGGCACAACGAACACCTAACCCTTGTCGCATTTGATTTATCGAATCGATAAACCGTCAGCACCAACGGCCACCGAGAAGGGGCCGTTACTTTGCCGCCCGAAAACCCAAACAAAAGGCAAAATGCCAAAAGTGCCACGCACACTCATCTCCCCACTTCCAATCTCTTCTTTTCTTCTTGATTATATTTTTATATATGTGTGTGTTTGTATAAGATTCGACTTCTTGTTCTGTATCTGAATCCATCGTCGTCACTCCTCTGCTCTGTTGTTTGAATTTTCCGATTTTTCAATGGCGTCTCTCTCTTTTGCCTCCAATCCGTCTCTTCAAAGCCGAGACGACGCCGTTGCTCTTCTTAACACTAAGAAGAAGAAGAACAAGAACTCGTTTTCATACTCTTCCAGTCCCTCGTACTTGTTGGGCTTGAGTCCGAAGCCGAGGAGCTCTGCTTTTTCATCGAACGCGGGATGTTCGGGGGCTGGAGTTGCACGCGCCAGTGCGGTGGAGGTGGTTAAGGAGGAGGACGTGGAGAAGAGGAAAGAGAAGGATAGGGTTCTGAGAGTAGGTGTGGTGTGTGGTGGGCCTTCTGCTGAGCGCGGGATTTCACTCAACTCTGCGAGATCAGTTCTTGATCACATTCAGGTGCTTGCTTTGGTTGTTATTGTTTATTACTCACTCTTTCTGTTTCTCGAGTAGATAATAATCTGATATGAATTGAAATTAGACCCTTTCACAGATCAAATCCGTTGCTCTAAAAAGTTCTTAAATAGTTTAGAAAACTCGAACCTAATACTTCAAATACTAGAGATGCTTTAGGGAGTCCTTCAATCACTTGAACTCATTAAACTTCAACTCAGCTCAAGCTTGAAGATATTTTCTTGGTTCAACTTATACGAATAAAGTCTAGACATTAAACCATAACTTGACTAAAAGGCTTGAACTCACAAAATCTAAATGAATCAAGGTTGAACGTAGCAAAGTTCAGCTTGTTTTGTTTTGTTTTTTTTTCCTGATAAACTCGCATGAGCAACTAATGAATAAGGTTGATCAAGCTTGAATATAGGAAAGTTTGTGCTCCTTCTTGTAGATGAATCTGCACTTCTTTTTTCAAGATAAATTCGCAGTTGCAGATAATAATTTTTAATGAATAAAGCTTCATAAAGTTTGAATGTGGCAAGGTTCATGCAATAATTTGTAATGAATCAAGCTTGAACGTAGCAAGTTCAAACTTTTTATAAACACACAGGTGCAAGTAATAATTTAGGTCATTTGATATGCCAAACTACGGGTTTGATTATGAGGTCATTGGTGATATTCCAGCCTGAGACCTCATTGCAAGCAACGTGAATTAATTATCCCTCCTTGCATCTTGCCTCTTTTGACTAAACTGATTGCAACTATAGTTTGATTGCTAAAAGAAAATTGATGAAAGAGTATTTCATTAAAAAATAGAGTTCCTTTTGAAGAAATTAAATCATACTATGCCTTTGGAAAATAGTTACTTGGTATAATTAACCCTTTTTATCTTATTGACTTATCATAAGAGTGGATTTGTAACAGGGAGATGATTTGCATGTCAGCTGCTATTACATAGACTCTAACCTTAATGCATACGCCATATCCTCTGCGCAGGTTTGTACATGAGCTGTTCATTCTTTAGGCCTATTTGGTTGAGTGTTGATAGTGGTTTATTGTATGAAACAAACAAGTAGTGGTCAAATGTGTTACTAGATGTTAGCATCAACTGCCAAATGCACAGGATTTTGGTTTTTTTCACTTAGTTTCATCTTGGGTTGTTTAGAATATGATAGTTTCTATCTATAAAAAATGTTGATGGCTTTGCTTTGTTTTGGTCACATCAAATGATAAGAAGCCCTGTTACATAAAATGAAGTGAACTAATTTATTAGTCTTTTCATTACAATGTTCCAAATTTTGGCTTTCTATCCCAAATTTCAGGTATACTCAAATACTCCTGCAGATTTTGATTTTAAACTCGAAAGGTTAGCAAAATTTGTACTTTCTTTTTATTTTAATTTTAGTGTAAGTATGTTGTTGCAGTTGATCATGGTGAGACCACTAATTTTCTGACTTTTGCAGCCTTGCCCTAGGTTTTTCATCTTTGTCTGAATTTGCAGAACACCTCACAGCTTCTGTGGACATAGTATTCCCTGTGATTCATGGTCAATTTGGTGAAGATGGTGGCATCCAGGTGTAGTACATCCTTCATTATTGCTAATGTTCTATGCAATGCACATATGGCCATCGTGAAAATATCTGATGAAGGTTCTGACTTGGTTTGATTTTTGGTGAAAAACCTTCAGGAGCTGTTGGAAAATTACAATATTCCATTTGTTGGGACAGGATCGAAGGAGTGTCGTCGAGCATTTGACAAGGTATTTGAAATCTTATTTACTTGTTCTCAAAGTTGACTGGGTGCTGAAATCTCACATGCAATCCTCTTTGAGAAATTATTAACATCTTTGTAAGATCTATAATGCATCACATTTCTGAAAATTGTTGATTCAATGCTCTCAAATATGAAAAATATTTCCAGAATACAATGGTTAAGTTGCTGCATGAAGATATATTCATATTTCCCAACTAAGATAGGTTCCAACCAAAACCAGCCCCTTACTGCATAACCTAAACTACATGATGCCAAGTGGAGTTATACATAACCATGGTGAATTGAGCCTTTAAAGTCCTTATTGTTGTCACAATTTGCCATTTAATTATTGCAGTATGATGCCTCCTTGGAGCTCAACAAGCGAGGATTCTTAACTGTACCTGGCTGTTTAGTCCAGGTATTCATCTTCCCTACTTGACACTTACCATTTGCTTGTCACAGCTACTTATTTGGTTCAATGCTGCTTATGCATGCCCAATTCAGAATATGTGTAACTAGGTTAGAAAGATTTACTGTATCTTCTTTTCTTTAGCCTTATTTGGTTATAGTTGTATTTGCTTACATACAATTGGTAATACAGGGCTCAGAGATGGACAAATCTGTATTATCCAAGTGGTTTGAGATCAATCAATTGGATGCTAGATCTGGGAAAGTTGTGGTAAGTGAAGTATGGCAAAAACCAAATGTCCAATGTTGAATGATTCAACATTTGGTTTCCCTAAGTTTATGCTTCATATTTCAGGTAAAGCCAACCAAAGCCGGATCAAGTATTGGAGTTACTGTTGCATATGGTGTTGCTGATTCTCTTAAGAAAGCAAATGATATCATCTATGAGGTAATTCCTTTTTCTGCTACCTGATTCAAACTTTGAGATTGTTGATCTTCGTAAACATGTGGCTAACTCCAAGATAAATGGCAAATCACTTTAAAGTTACATTTAGTGCTGATGATTATACCTTGGAAAATTTTAATAGTTCTTTTCATATAAATCCTTCAAGTTTTGATCAAATCCTTCATATGGAACTGATATTAAAAGGGCCATTAATTAACCAAAAGATGAGACTATTTTCCTCTATGGCCTGAGATACCCAAGGAAAAGTTTGGAACTTCGTCTTGAACTCCGAAGATAATAGAAACTTATTTCCCTTTTTAGCATCTCAATAAATTAGGTATGTTATACACTGCCTGCCAAAATTTGACTATTAGATTATAGCTGGACGATTTGACCATGTGAACTAAACTTTCTCCTAATGTTTGGAAGGGGATTGACAGTAGAGTACTAGTTGAGGTGTTTCTTGAAGGAGGCAATGAGTTTACAGCCATTGTCCTTGATGTGGGGTCTGGTGTTGATTCTCACCCTGTTGTTCTTCTGCCAACAGAGGTATATTCTCTTTGTGCTTTTGACTGTGATTTTTATAATAAAGTCATGGTTCCAATGAAGCTACTGATGGAGTGTTTGGTTTTCATAATGTGGCACCAATGTACAGGTGACACTTCAGTTTCATGGCAGTGTTGATTTGAAAGAAAAGGATGCAATTTTTAACTATCGGAGGAAGTATCTACCTACAAGACAGGTAATGCAGCAGTACCTCTGAGGATTGCTAAATTACTAGACATCTTCTTGTTTCCTTTTAAGGTACAAAAAGGTTACAAGAAAGGATTTTGTACTATCAACTAAGTTCTCCATTCTCAAATGCTTATATGCTAGCGAATATATGATATTCTTACGCTTTTGATTTCTACACAGGTAGCTTACCATACCCCACCCCGTTTTCCTGTTGATATTATAAAAACTATTAGAGAAGGAGCATCTCTGTTATTCAAACAACTTGGCCTGCGTGATTTTGCTCGCATAGATGGATGGTTTTTTCCTTCTTCAGTGAATCCATTCTCAACTTCCAACGAAAAGTTTGGAATGAATGAGTCAGGCTCAATAGTGTTTACTGATATTAACTTGGTAAGTCAATCTCTATGTTTGGCAGTAGTTTTATTGATTCTCGTTCTTATGGTTTTCATTATATTCATTCTATATTTCAGATCAGTGGCATGGAGCAGACCAGCTTCTTATTTCAGCAAGCCTCGAAGGTAATCTTCATTACAATTTTCTGCTGTAAGCTTCTAAAGAAAGGTTTAGTGTTAGCATGCTTTATACGTATGTGCCAGTCATTTATCTGTAGCCATCTTGAACTGAATTCTTATTGAAGGCTAGCATCTATTATTTAAAGGTGGGTTGTTTGTTGTCAAGTGAATCAAGGAAGCATATGCCTGAAGGTTTAGAATGCTGATCAAAAGCTATCACATATAACTTGATATTAATTGAATTGTGGTGTAGGGATGGCTTGAATTTGGAACCTTTTCTCTAAAGGTTTTCTTGTTGTGATCAGTGGCGAAGTTTGAAAAGAGATGTTTATAAGGCATCCCTGATGCTAAATGCTCCACTCAAATTCACATGCTAATTAAATTTCATGACTGTACCGAAAAAGAAGTAATTGTGACTTATTGATTGTAGTCTATTTCATGTATAAGCCTCTATTTCTTTGACATGCTTCCTTTCTTGTGCAGGTCGGATTTTCTCATTCAGACATTCTGAGAAGCATTATTCGTCATGCTTGCTTGAGGTTTCCCCATCTGCAACCATACAACGATGTATCAGTCCATCTGCTACACAAGTCACAGCCCAGGGAAGTTGCTCGTAAAGTTTTTGTGATATTTGGAGGAGACAGTTCAGAACGTCAAGTATCCCTTATGAGTGGAACGAATGTTTGGCTCAACTTGCAGTCATTTGATGATGTAAGTTGGGGTAGCTACATGATTTCTTAGGTTGCATATTTCTAGGGTACCTTGCCACTGGGACTTTATACAGTTCAGGGAGGTCACAGAAATGGTTGGGAGACATAGCTTTAAAATATTCACGAATAGAAATTGTAACAATCCTTTGGATATTTAGATTGGCTGTATAAATTAATGAAGACCTTCTCCATTTGAAAAGACAGCCTAATACGTTTTACCTGGTATGCATAGGGAGGGGAATAAAGGTCAAAAAGTTTCGGGAATCTGTGCTTGGCCCTGAACTAGCTCTGGTCACCAAATTCAGAATTGGTCTTTTTAAAAAAGCAATGCCTATGGCTTACCTTTTATATGACTTTGGTATTCCCATTAGGGTAGGTACAGTGTACTTTGATGCCTGAAATATGAGATCTTTTTTGTTTTTTTTGCTCTCAGCTTGATGTAACTCCTTGTTTGCTTGCCCCCTCAAGTGACCATTCTTCTGGTCAACATACAGATGGAATGGATGCAGATGCTGGTTCTAGAGTCGTTTGGTTATTGCCGTAAGTGCTGCTTTCTATGTTTGTTCACTTCTTTTTTCAACACTTATTACATCTTGATGAATGTTATAGTTTGCTCCTTGCTTTCAATCCAGATACTCTCTTGTACTCAGACACACAACAGAGGAAGTTCTTGATGCCTGCATAGAGGCAATAGAACCAGCTCGGGCTGCATTGACATCTCAATTGCGCAACCAAGTGATGGTTGATTTAATGGAAGGGCTTAAGAATGAGAGTTTGTTTACTAAATTAGGTGATGAACCGCCTGTAAGATTGTCATTGGAGAAGTGGATCAAGCATGCCAAGGAAGTACAGGCTACAGTTTTCATTTCAGGTTTCTTTTGCTAGGCTCACATCTTATTAACTGAAGTTGCCTTCATTCCATTTTATTGTCTAAATTTGATAACGTTCTATCTTTTATAAACTATAGGTTTCAAACTTTTTAAGATAATCTTGTTCTTGTATCCTTTAGAAGCTTTCACAAGCTGATATAGCTTCTGGAAACTGCTGACTTATGAACTATCATCTGATGCCTTCTACAGTGCATGGAGGCATAGGTGAAGATGGCACGCTTCAGTCTATGCTAGAGGCTGAAGGAGTTCCACACACAGGTTTGTTCAAATAGATATATATTCAATTGAAAGCTAAATTTTCTTGTTAAAATAACATACTTTTTTTTTTCTTTCCTTTTAATTATAAAGGCCCAGGTGTCATTGCTTCAAAGACTTGTATGGACAAAGTTGCAACGTCATTAGCTCTTAGTCATGTATGGTATACTGAATTAAATTATGCTGTTTCTTAGGTTACCATAATAGTTGTCTTCATTTTGGATTTTGTATCATACATGACAAGTATCCTGATCTCTTGAACTTAACAGCTTGCAAAAATGGGTGTTCTGACCATAAACAAATATGTACGCACAAAAGAGGAACTATTAAGTGTACCTATAGACAAGACTTGGCTTGATATAACTTCAAAGCTTCAATGTGATACATTGTGTGTTAAACCAGCAAGGGATGGGTGCTCGACTGGGGTTGCAAGATTATGGTAGGCTTATGCCCCTTGTTATTTTTACCCCCCTCTCTTGTTTCTGTCATAATTATGATGCTGTTTTGGATCTTGTGTGCATGAATGGATATCAGTTGCACCAACTCTTTGTGGAATATTTTTTTGTTTATAATGAGCATTTGTAGTCATCAATTTTTTCATGTAGCTGTCGGGAGGACCTTGCTGTGTACTTAAAAGCATTGGAGGATTGTCTTTTAAGGATTCCAGCTAATAGCTTTATGAAGGTATAAAATCCAGGATATTAATTTCTTTATGTTTCAGTTGAGCTTAATTCGTCGCTGAGATGAAGGAATCACTGCTTATGCACTTTTTGGTTTGACTGATTTCAGACTCATGGAATAATTGAGATGCCAAAACCTGCTCCTGAGCGCTTGATTTTTGAGCCTTTTATTGAGACTGATGAGATTATTGTTTCATCCAAATCAATGGGTGAAAGTGCAGATCGCCTTATGTGGAAAGGAAACAGTCGATGGGTAGAAATAACTGTGGGTGTCATAGGACAACGTGGATCAATGCACTCACTGAGTCCAAGTGTTACAGTCAAAGAAACTGGTGATATTTTAACCCTTGAAGAAAAGTTTCAAGGTGTGCCTTCCTCATTGCATTTTACCTCAATGAATCTCTCTCAAACTTGTTTGCTGGTTTATGGCATGTCAATGTTGGCATTGTGGTTTCGTCTTATTGAACAAATCACAATAATAATGCGCAAAAGTAAGAAAGCTTCAAGTGCAGTTGATTAGAGAAAAGAGGAATTTACTGATGTAGTTGAAATTTCTGGCTGTCCTTCACAGAGTTTTAGTCACTTGCATTTACACAGTCAACTAGCATGATGAGTTTATTTCTAGAATGCCATTTCTCATTTCTGACGTTCTAATTGAAATATTACATGACAGGGGGAACTGGCATCAATCTTACTCCGCCGCCTCCATCAATTGTTAGGTTTGTGTTTTCTTTTTCTGTTTGCTGGTTATATGTTTCGGAAGGCGCTTCTGCAGTCAGGCTACTGTAATTTAGTGTCTTTCCTATAAACTGTTCTTCTGTCACTGACTAAACCTTCTTTATGAACCAGTAATGAGGCTTTAAAGAAATGTAAGCAACGCATTGAACTGATTGCAAACACTCTACAACTAGAAGGGTTTTCAAGACTGGATGCTTTCCTTAATGTTGACAGTGGAGAGGTCTGTGATATATTGATGCGATCAACTCTTCTTGATTTTATTCCTCTTGATCCACTTCATATCTTTTATCGTTCTCCCATTAACCAATTCGTTTCCTTCCTACCTTATCGGATTCTTCATTTTCTTTTGTTCAAGTTTTTGTTCAATTGCTTGTAGGTACTGATTATTGAGGTCAATACTGTGCCTGGAATGACTCCATCCACTGTCCTGATTCATCAGGTATATTAACATAGTAATATCTACTTAGGAACCAGCAACTTGCAAGAAACAAGTTACTAGAATTTTATGTCAGGGCCTGACATATTGGATATTTCGCTCATCTCAGGCACTAGCAGAGCAGCCTCCTATGTATCCTCACCAATTCTTCCGTAAATTGCTTGATTTGGCGTCAGAAAGGATTGTTTAAGACACTAAGTTATGTCTCCAAAGTTCCCGGAAGAACTCTGTAGCTTAGAGCTGGTTGTCCCTATAGATATCACACATATTCCTGCCTGGTGTATCCTAATCAGTAAAATTAAGAATATGGGAAGGAAGATTGTTCAACAACTGTTGTGTCTCTGTTTTTGTGTCTGATTCACGAATTTGATATTATTAATGATGTTTGTAAAAGTGTTGGAAGAAGACTGGTGTCTTTCGTTTAATGTCAATGACACAAAGGCATCAATAAATATGAAAAAAAAATCCTTATGAATAAGTGTTGTTATTTTGCTTTCCCTTTTTGTTTTATATAAACATATCACATGATTCATGAACTTTTAATATGTATTTACTTAAAATAGTCACGATAAGTTCTATTGTTTTTTTTTTTTTTTGGTTAAATGGATATAAGAAAGAAACAAGCAATGACTAATGTCTCAAAAAGGTTACTGATCTCTGATCAGTCTGAAGCAACAATCGAAGCTTCGAAATTAGAGTCTTTCAAAAAAATTATCAAATCATAGCTGAGGAATCTTGCTTAGGTAGGAAATCTGTATATTGATTATTTTTACAAAAAAATATGCTGGAGTGAGCAACATCAATCTCTTGCAACTATGTTTTAATGTCCCCGATAAGAATAAACATAGGATGTTAATTGGGGTAAGAAAATATCACAAGATTAACTACATCTTGAGAATCATACTCAACAATAACTTTTCAGTAGCTACGATTTCAAGCCAAAATTAAATCATGCCGAAATGCCTTAAACTCGGCTACAATATTAAAAGCATGACCAATATATGTTGAGAAGCCAATAATTCAGCATCTATGCTCATCATGAATCAGATCTCCAAATCTAATGTCACCCGGATTATCAATAGCACTTCCATCTATATGTAATTTAACAAAACTCATTGGAGGACTGTGCCAAGAAATTCATATATTTGTATTGTTTGTAGGATCTGAACTAGTACGACAGAAGGTCATTTTATAATAATAGGAAAATTAAGTGGTAATTAATTTAAAATTTATATTATATTATTTTTTTATATTTCAATCTTATATTATATTATATTTGAGTTAAAATTAAACTTAAATTAGATAAAATATAATTTTAAGGTTAATTGGTCAAAAATAAATTTAAGAGAAATAATTAAACTATTAAATACAGTAATGATTATTTCGAATTTTTATGTTTATATTTTGAAAATTTTTAATGACAAATATTTATAATTACTATTATTTCGATTTGTACCAAAATAGACTTTTAAGAATAATTATATATTTCAAGTGATTAAAAGTTCAATTTCTTTCTTATAATCTGAGCAGCCGCCACCAATCTGACCCGTCCAAGAGGACAAAAGCCATGTTCTAGAATCAAAGAAGAAAAGAAACACAAAGGAAAGGGGTAGCATTCCACGTTGATCTTTCGAAGTTTGACCAGTGCATTCAGAAAAGTAAAAGCTAAAGAGTTCAAAATTTAAAACAAAAAGCACCCAATGAAATGGCAAAGCCATCTACGCGCAGTCGCCAGTAAAACAGTTTGAACTGTTAGGACACCAACGAATGACTCAAAGCAAGCAGACAAGTGTCGAGCTTTTTTTGAATCCTCAGACGCCACATTCTTAGGTTTTGAAAGAAGGGTTAAGATAACAGTCGTACCTGTTGCCTTGTGTATTTAGGCCGGACTTCACGAACAAAGACTTGGTCTTTTTCACCTTTGTCCGCCGACCGGCTTCAGGTATTGTGTTCCTCGCTTTTCTGTTCATTCTCTGATCTGGGTTTGAGGTCTCTACCTACGTTAATTTCGTCTATTCTGTAAACTTTCTAGGATTTTTAGTTTCTCTGCTTATTCATGGACTTGTTAAAAGTGTTATCTTGATCTGTTGCTGACCTTCGTTTTGATGTGAACTGTGAACTGTGCATGATCGTGGTATGTTAAGACACATACATGTGTTCTACTCTGTTCTCTTTATTGCAATATGTTGCTTTGTTATTCGACTTGTCTGAGTACAAGAAGTAAATTAAGTTATACCTTTCTGCTTTTGGATTATATTGTCTGCCATCTTCATGGTTCTTTATCACAAGTTTCGAACTATTTCGTGAGGATCTAAGTGATTTCAGGAAATTTCTGCTTGGTGGTGGGAGCCATTATAAGACATTGATTTCTTTTCGTGCTCTTTACTATGAAGCAATTATGTTTCGTATGACTCGATGGCAAGCAGGATTTGAAGTGCATTCATAAAGTGGACTGTGCCTGGTTGTCAGCCTATGTAGTTACCTAATTCTTCTAGTATGTTACCTGTGTTTTTCTTAACAGGTTTTAGAGGAAGTTATGTTTCCAATGCAGTGAATTTGGTGATTATCCATGATTGAAGTTTCTGAAGATGATAAGATTATATTTGGTTTAGCTTCTTGGGGTTCGCCATAGGTAGACCTTGTAGTGAAACAATTCAAAACCAAGAAATTGAATAAACACAGCTCTGGGAAGAATGGGTTTGGACAGTTTTGGAGGAGGCTTTGAAGAAGCAAAGGAAGAATTACCTGCAAATACAATTGGAAATCGATTCAAGGCTAATAAGAGTGAAGTGGGCATTCTTGGCATTTCGACTTCTCGAAAGGCACTCTTGAGTGACAAGGATTCCAGTACAGCAGAAACAGACAAATTGAGAATCATTCCATCTAGGTTAAAGTTACTGAAGATCAGTTCCAGCAGCAGTTTAGGTTCACCATCAGCTAAATTCAGAAAGTTAACTGAAGAAAGAGATGAAATGTCACGTTCTGTGCCTTCCACTACAAACCAAGTTGTTCATCACCGTTTCGGAGGACTTCATCTTGAGAAAATTGATTGGTCATCAGTATGGGACATGTGCTCTAAGTGGGTCAGAAATCCCTATAACATGGCGCTTCTGCTATGGATTACCTGCGTTGCAGTTTCTGGAGCAATTCTTTTCCTTGTAATGACAGGAATGTTGAACAGTGCCCTACCAAAGAAGTCCCAAAGAAATACCTGGTTTGAGGTCAATAATCAAATCCTGAATGCTCTCTTTACTCTTATGTGTTTGTACCAACATCCAAAGAGATTCTACCACCTTGTACTTCTTTGTAGGTGGAGGCAAGAAGACATAGTCGCACTCAGAAAAGTATACTGCAAAAACGGTACATATAAACCAAATGAATGGGCTCATATGATGGTGGTTGTTGTGTTATATCACATCAATTGCTTTGCTCAGTATGCTTTGTGTGGCCTTAACTTGGGATATAAAAGATCCCAACGACCTGCTCTAGCTGTTGGTATCTGCATCTCTATTGCAATTGGTGCTCCTGCAATGGCAGGTGTATACTCCATTGTTAGTCCCCTTGGTAGGGAATATGACTCCAAATTTGATGAGGAAGCACAGAATCAAAATCTTTCCCATGAGACTAATCATCCTAACCGCCGAAAATCTATAGAGAAAAGATTCTCATTTGCCTCAAAAAATGAGCTGACAAATGTCGAATATGCACCTGTATGGAGAGGGGGTTTATTTGACATCTGGGATGACATTGTTGTAGCTTACCTTTCTCTTTTCTGCAGCTTTTGTGTTTTTGGGTGGAACATGGAACGACTTGGGTTTGGGAACATGTACGTTCATATTGCTACCTTTCTCCTCTTCTGCACGTCTCCTTTCTGGATCTTCAATTTGGCTGCTATAAACATAGATAATGATTTTGTCAGGCAGGTTCTTGGATTAACTGGAATTGTTCTTTGTTTGTTTGGTCTACTATATGGTGGTTTCTGGAGAATCCAAATGAGAAAGAGATTCAATTTGCCAGGGAACACCGCATGTTTTGGCAAACCAGACATAGCAGATTGCACTTTATGGCTCTTCTGTTGTTGGTGCTCACTTGCTCAGGAAGTCCGAACGGCTGACTTCTATGATATTGTGGAAGATAAGTTTTGCAGGAAGGAAACTGAGGAGATAAATCTGCCCAAACTCTCCCCATTACCCCGTGAAGAAGGATTAAGTCAGTTCAGATACAATCCAACCTCTCCACTTCGAGAAAACATTTGGCAGTCCAGTGTTCATACTGAATCATCTTCAAGCCCTAACCAAGTTCCAGGGGGTCACTACACTCCCGACAGGCATCACAGCAAGTTGGCTGTAGAATATTCAGCCAAAGATAAAGAGTATCTAATGAAACCACCCGATTCGCTATCAATGCAGAAAGGTGACTACAGCCACAAAACATGAAGTTTGTATATGAGCAAAGTGAACTACTTTAGCTTTCAATTCAAAGAACTTTCATGATGAAAACCCACAAAGAATTTGAACAATTTAGGCATCAGAGCTCCTGAATCATCAGCAAATGGTTAAGGTCAAGTTAACAGCAAGAATTTGCTCACCAATTGTACTTGGTCATTAAACTTCAGAAACTTTTTCTTTTTGAGCATGTAGTTGTCAAATTGTTGTTCCATTTTGATCCAGGCATCCTAGTGAGGCATCACAGATCATGAAATTCATGCCAGTTTGAAGTATTACACTGTGATCATGCCAGTTGAAGTTTGTTTCATGTCAGTGCAAAAGGTGGAATATTACATTCTGATCATTGTTCTCCAGGCACTTTTGTACCCAAAAGTTTGTCTTCATTGTACAGCGTGTTTTTTCCAATCATTTGTGCCCTTTTTTGGACAAAACTTGACAGCTTCTGGTTTGTATACTATGAAGAAAGAGCAAGGAATTTAGAAACTACAGAAATTCTGATGTAAGCAAATTAATGGAGTCTCTACTCTGAATCATTAGTTATTACTTTGTACGTTAAGTGCAAGCAATATTTCGTGAATCACGTGGTTCGGATAAATCACTTGATGATTAAGTGACAGGATCGATTCAAGTGATACTTGCAAGCTTCAACATATATTTATTCCCGATCATACTCTGTTAAGGTTGAGTTGAGTTATTCTTCAATCTTTTAGGTTGAAAGGCTCTTAAAATGACTCAATTCACTGATTGGATCACCCTTGCAAGTTTTACTCAATCTTACAACACTAATGCTGCTGAGAAACATTAGAATGTTGAATATAAATGCCAGTTTATACTTCTGTGAATTTGTCACAGAATGAATTTATAATAAAGTAACAATCTTTGTACAGTTCTTATTTGGTAATTAAGAACATACAATCTCAATCCAGAACAGATTACAAATGTAGATGAATAGAAAGACCAGTTTGATCCGAACCAGACCCAACTTGTGAACGAAGAACTCCCAAGCAATTACCTAAATAGTCAGAAGAAGAGTAGGCAACGATCGAATCCAAAGATCTCCAGGGTTACTCCGCCATACCGTGCGACTCTTATGCCTTACTCTCCAACTACTTCTTGGCTTCAAATATTTGACCGTGAGCCATGTGTTGAAGTACTCTCTAATCTCAGTGATCTTACCATCTTTAACGATCCAAGCATGCACCCAATAAGCTGCTTCACCTTCCCATCCTTCAGCAATCACACGTTCTCCGATCACATCTATGGTTCTCGGAACAAACAGGAATTCTGTTCGGTCGTTAGACTCTCCACTTGTGAGCATCCTCATCATGTGCTGGCAGCGAGGAGGCCCATGAAACCACCACTCCACATCCCCTGCCAAGAGGCTTGCTATGGTGTTCGTGTCACCTTTTGCCAATGCCTTGTATAACCCATGAACAACCCTCTTGTTTTGCTTTTGTGGGTCAGAGTTTGATTTGCTCCTCGGTGTAGTGGTTATAGTTTCTTCAGATTTCATTGTGTTTGTGTCATGGAAAGGTCACTGAATGTTCATGTGCGTGACCAAAGGGAAGCCATTTATAGAGAGGAAGTGCTGACGATTACTATAATGACATCCATTATCGTGAAGATGTAACAGATTTTACTGTCTGATTAACGACAAACCTTGATTGTTTGTGATCAAAGCTCGATCATTTCAAGGACTTTGTTCTAAAGAGATTGAAATGTGTAGCTATTTGAATACTTGATGTTTTCTACTTCATGCAGAATGATCCTGGAACCTGTACTTTATTAATTACGACAAGACTAAGACATTATTTGGATTATTATTGAAGGAAATTTTTAAATGGCATAAATAAAAAAAATCCGACCTGCCGGATTCGAACCAGCGACCTAAGGATTAACCGTGGGGCTATCCCCGACTACAGTCCTCCGCTCTACCAACTGAGCTAAGGTCGGTTCATGCTCTTGGGATTCAAACATAATTAAGTCAAATTTGCATAGTTAATATCTATCTATAGTGATGATAGATTCTTTCATTGAAGTCACCTTTCACCTTGATCTTCAGTACATGGAAATATCAGCCACTCATCTGTGAATGAACTAATTAACTCACTAGATTCCACCTTTAATGGGGGCTCTCCAACTCTTGAAATGTTCTGACATTGACCAAATACAGTAGTACTACTCATAACTATATTATTACTAGAGTTATCTACACAAGGGTTACTATCCAAGTTCTTCAAAAACCCTCTCCACCAATCGTAGGAAGCATCATGAGCACTCTCCCCCCACTCAAAACCCGCCGGTGATGGTTCTCCAACTCCAAGTACACGGGGTGGCGCCGCCAACACTGACGGTGAAGTGGTAGACCATACAGGGTCAGGAGTTGGCAAAGAGTTCGTTACAGAGCAGCCATAGAACTCAGAAACAGTACTAGCAACTGAAGTAGAAGTTGTGTCAATGTCATCTTTTGAAGTAATAGCTGATCTGTGAAGCTGCAAAGCATGTGCAACCTCTCTTCTAGCTTCAGCCATGTTAATGACACGATCATGTGTAGCCTTTCTTTTCTGAGATCGCCTCTTTAGAGGCGCTTTTCTCTGAGAGTTGTAACCACTGCTGTCCATGCTTTAGCTATGGCTTCCTTCCTTCTACCGTTAAAACTGGGGATAAAGTTGAGTGGAAAAGAGGAAGTGGGTCATATAGATGGAAGCATGTAAGCTGACACGTAGTGACATCAGTTGACACATCAATGTTGTAGGGTACAACTTCAAGTTGTCCAAGAGCTTTCATGTTCTGAATCACCGCTTCCCTACAGTACAGGATATGTGATGTCTTGTCAGGTTTTATAAATTAAATTAATTTTAAACTTAAATTTAAATATTTGAATATTTAAACTTAATTAATCTCAAATTCTGGCTTCAAATTAATAGCTTAAATACTTAAAATTGATTTAAACTAAAACGATTATATTGAAGAACATAATTTTAACTTCAAATTATCTAATAAGGAGGTGCTTGGTTGATAGGTTTGAGAAATGATTAATAGGTATGGAATGAAAATAAGTAGTTGATTGTTCATTATGATTATAAGGGTAATAGTTTGATATTCTACTTTAGGAAATCCTTCGTTCCTCTATTTAATAGAGAAATGAAACACATTTTTAGTAGAAGTTCATTTTTAAAAATATTTTAATACTAATTAATTAAAATATAATTAATTACAATATAATTCATTCATTAATTAAAATAATATAATTAATTAATTACTATAATTAGTTAAAATATAATTTATTTATTAATTAAAATATTGTAATTAATTAATTAATTAAAATATCATTATTTATTAAAATATAACTAATTAAAATATAATTATTCATTAATTAAAATATTGCAATTAATTATTTAATTAAAATATAATTAATTAAATTATTAATATTAATTAATTACATTACATTATTATCAATTGAAATATAACTAATTAAAATATAATTATTAAATATTAATTAATTAAAATATTGTTATTAATTAATTAATTACAATATAATTAACTAAAATATTATAATTAATTACATTATAATTCATTAAAAATAATTAATTAATTACATTATAATTAATTGAAATATAATTTATTCGTTAATTAAAATACTCTAACTAATTAATTACAATATTTTAAATAATTAATACATTGTAATTAATTAATATATTTTTATTTTTATTACCATTTTTTTATACCACCTAACCGCGCCTAAGTCTGGGTGAAGGTGAATACATTGTCAGCTTAGTTTTCGACAGGTCATAATGTGAAGTTGACAATTTGCTACTCTATTAGTGCATTAGTATCTGAGTTGGTCTGTGGCATCGTGAATCTGAAAGCACAGAAAACAAATCTGATTATATATCGTTATTGGTCATTGCGGCATTGCTACAAGTTGACCCTCACAGAAGCATGCAGTAGAAAAGGACAGATTTACAGCTCATGCTTGATTTCTGACGTGACCTTCCATGGCTGAGCCGGTGTTAAAGTTGTGAGGAATTCTATCCTAGACCTACACGTTATAAGCGCAAAGGAGCAAGTGACGTTTGCTATGCTAGTAATATTCTGTTGTTAAACGATAAGCTCGATCGTTATAATCTAATGAGAAAGAGGATAACTTCCCAACATGACTGGAAAGGATAAACTCAGATCTCCTTAATTATTACGTCGGGAAGATAAGTATTAAGTACTGTGGTTAAATTAAGACTTTTGTTTTTTATTCTTCAAAACAGCTGTAAATCATCTCTGTCCCAACGTTCCTGGTTGTCCTGGCAGACTTTTCCTCCCGATTCCTTTTCAAGTTCCAGGTTGCCAAACACGAATAATGTGGTCAACCAGACCAAACTTTTGTAAAGGTCAACAAGGTGACAGCTAGGATATACATCACTGTCACTGCTTCGTCCTTCTTCAAAATGCGTAGAATCTTTCCATATCTTGACAGGTAATTAAGAGACTCTTGGGATATCGATTTTCATAATAATAGTAATAGTTGGATGGTCATGGCCAGTGTTGCCTTACCCTTTAAGCAATCTTCTTGAGCTTTTGAATGCCTTAATGATCCCATTAACAGAGTGAAACTTTGTTTAATCTTGAATACCAAACAAATCAGGCAAGCCGCAAATAGTTTATTTGAGTAAGTGCTATGAACTGTAACAAGTTACAGACCAACTGCCAAGTTGGTTTCCAGGGCTTGTTACTTGTTTTTGCTTTGTTAATTAGAACTTCCATAATGGAGTTATGGAATTGCAGGGGCCTCATCTTCAGGCCTAATAAATCTATATCAACTTTGTTTTAAGTTTTAATGCATCTCAATCATTTATTTATATAGGTCTCTCATAAATAAATAGCTGAGATAAGTTAGTATAAAATTGGCACAGATTTAATGAACCACCAATTTCAATTTGAAAGAGAAATAGTAGACTTTCAACTTTTTGGTCAGAATATACAAGTCGTTGTAATATGATGGAGGGTCAAAATCAAGTAGGAAGGCCTAACAAACTAATGGCAGCACTTTGCATTTTCAACCATGAAAAGACAGAAGCTCCTTCCTTATACTTTGAAAATTGCATACATTTGACTCATAAGCTGAGTTGATTGGTTCGTGAAATGAAAAATTAAGATTCAAATCATAGAAAATAAACCATAGGATAGGATTAATAAACCAATAGTGATTGCATTCTTAGATGTAGGGATAGGATGAAAATCTAAGTTCGAATTCTTGAAGATCTCTCCTATTAAGAAGAGATTACGTGTATAAAATCAAACCGCAGAAACAAATGATTGTTGATTTACAGCATCAAAGCTTGATAGTTTGCAGAAATGGTGGTGATAAAATAAGAATGTTACTATTTGAAGTGAGAAAAATTGGTGATAGAAGAGTAAGGAAATGTCAAAAGAAGACGACGATTACATTACAAACCTACACAATTTCTTGTGACTGTGACACCACCATCCACAACAAGATTATGACCACTAACATACCTAGATTCATCACTAGCAAGATAAAGAGCAGCCTCTGCTATGTCTTTGGGTTTCAATGTGGCACCTTGTAGGTTAGCAAGACCTCTCACAAACTCCTCCATTTTCGCCACCTCTTGCTCACTAGGCAACCCAAAGTTCATGCACCCTTCTTCTTCTTCATCATCACCGGTGGTCCTCCAAGCATCAACGAGCATGTTTGTGGCAACCCCAAATGGGGAGATGCAGTTGACTCTAATCCCATACCTGCCAAGCTCACAAGCTGCGTTCTTTGTGAGCCCAACAATGGCATGCTTCGAAGCTGTGTAAGCATGCGGACCAAGACCTCCCATTACACCAGCTACACTAGCGGTGGATATAATGCACCCTCCTCCTCTAGGAATCATCACACGAGCCGCGTGCTTCGTTCCTAGCGCCATACCTCTAACGTTCACGCGCATTACACGGTCAAATTCATCGACGTCAAAGTTGACTATGCTCTTGTTCTTCGACTGGTTCCCGAGCACACCTGCGTTGTTGAAGAGAATATCGAGCCTCCCGTAGTGAGACACCGTGGAGTTTATCAAGTTCTCAACGTCTTCTTCTACGCTAACATCACAATGAACAAATGAAACCGATGGAGCTAGTGACTTGGCTAGCGCATCCCCGAACGAATCCTCCACATCGGCGATGACTACTTTGGCACCGTGCTTTGCAAAGAGCCGCACCGTCGATTCACCGATTCCTCGAGCACCGCCTGTCACTATTGCAACTCTTCCCTCCAACCTGTACATAATTCAAACGTCTTAGTTTCTCACTTCAATACATTTTCCTGGAAAGTATTGCAGGAATGGCCGGTTCACTATGTAAAAGTTTAATCGTGCCATACGGATAAAATAACGAAAAGGGTATGGAAACCCGGAAGGTTTTAGCTTAGATTCATGTCTTCTCTATATGAATGACAGTGAAGAACATACCTTCTTTGAGATGGAGGATTGGTTTCTCTAGCTAAGACATGAATGCCCGGAAGGGTACTCTCTCTCTCTGAAATAACCTCCACAGTCATGGCTGACATTAACACAGGATTCGTAGATACCGATATGGAGGAGAAAACAGAGAGAATGAAGCTAAAAGATACACACACACACTGCTATAGTGAAGAGAGTACTGAAGGGTTTATATAGAAATGGGTTGCCTGGAGGGTTCACGGTAACTTCCTCACCTCCTTTAAGCCAAATCTGGATTCTATTCCACTCAAGAACATGGTCAACGTACCACTTATTAAATCCTTCACGTAACTGACCAATTGGGCCACTCTACTACATTCATCAATTCTTTATTCCACTAGTCATTAAGAACAGAGTTTGATTCTTCTTAAATATTTATGGAGTTTGAATTTGAGTTTTAATTGATATGAATCGGATGAAGAAAGCATTAAAAGAGTAAGATATTGCGGTGGAGTTGATTTTTAGTTTTTAAACTTTTAATAGTCATCAGGAGGCGTGGGAACTGTCTGCTCCGAGTCGTTAGTCATAATCCGAGTTTACTTGCCTGTGGGTTCTGCTAATTTTGACTACCTAACCTCGCGTCCTCATTGCCTGACCTGTGATTTTTCAAGGAAAGTTCACGTGCAAGCCTCGTGGATGATAAATTAAGTCCAGAGTACTTTCTTTTTATTAAAAATTCATTCATCAAATTATTATAAATTAATATAAATCAATTAATTTTAATTTAATAACTTTTTTCAATTAAATTTAAATTCAAAAGGGTAAAGCTTTTTAATTTTATTCAAAATTTAGCTAATTTTATAACAGTTTAATACCGATTGAACCTTTTAAATTTTAAACCTCTTGTGTTTCTTGTCTTAACTTTTAATTTAGTTTTTAAAAATTACTCATTTTAGATAAATTTTTTATTAAATCATTTTATAAATATTAATAGTAATTTGATATAAGATTACAATGATAATATAAGTTATGTAATACCTTATGACCATCAAGTTCAGTATAATTCTCTGCTCCTGGGTATTCACAACTTAATAGCCAAATAATAGATTGTGAAAGTTAGGCATGTGTACCGTGACTCCGTGAGACTATTAGAGTTGCGGATTGACTAGCTAATTACGTCGGTTTTCTTAAATTTGGCATCCATCTATTTTCAAACCCACCTGTGTGTTGTTTGTCTATTTTGTTAGAGAATATCTCGGGGATGTCCTTCCTCCGTCTAACAAATTAAGGTTTCGTGTATTTATCTTTCTAATAAAAAAAAAAGTGAGTGTTATTTCATAAAAATATTCAAACTCAATGAATTATAAATTTTCTTTCAACTTGAAATGAATTGATTTAAAATAAATTAAATTATGTTAAATTTCACTTAAACTTTTCAAATTTGAATTATAAATTTGACTTAAATCATTTAGGAGAAAATAATGTGACAGCTCGGAGGAATAATTTTTTCTTACACCGAAGGTTGGCAAGGTTTGTCTATCGGATAGATTCGATCTGAGATAGCCCAAATTGATAAAGTCTTGAAACGAACCTAAATTTTTCTAATTTTTAAGTTTTAAATAATTTAAATTAACAATACATATTTTATAAAATTCTATCAGGCCTTACGCCAAGTTTATGTCCAAGTTCCAACTACAAAATTTTATGTTTGAACGAACTCACTTCCGAGGTAACTCATTCTTACCGCTACTTGTACCACAAGACCAACCAGTCAAGGTCAGGTTCAAATCTTGGCAGAACTCTTCCTTTTGGGGGGCGTTAAGAAGAAGGTAAATCTAATTAAGAATTCCATTTTCTCATAGTAAACTAGAAACAGTTGTCTTCATAGACTAATTTAGCACTAAAATTATGCTAATACGTGATTCACCTGATCGATTGTTTAATGACGGTACGCATCACGTGAATCCCTCGTCCCAGCATTGTCCGCACTTTCTTTAATGCTGATTCTAACCTTCTTTCTCGTCAAGCTAACAAGTCATTGCACTAGACCAATACGAAGATTTTCTACTTGGAATCGAATCGAAGTATCGAAATAAACAATCAAATGGTACACTAACACTGAAACGGGTGGAATTGTTAATGTTTCCCAACTTGGAAGATTGTCATATCAAACTAAAGCAAACATACTTCATCCGGAATCTCGGGTAATGCTCATATGTGTCTGTGAAATTTTGGGGAGTGCTTATCGAGCTCACGCTCGCTTGAAATATGAGTTATCGTCGGATCAAATTTGAAGTGAATTTTATAGTGTAGATCAATATCCTGTCTTCTTTGGCTAATATGACTCTTAATTCTATAATCATGGGTATTAACAAACTTTTTATTCAGAACTGAATTGTTGTGTATCGACATATCTATAAGAAAGCAATAGATGTATCGACTGACTTGCTAACTATACATGATATTTTGCTTTAGAAATTATTTATTTTGATACTGCATCTATTGAGTGTCACTTTATTCTTTTAGAGGATACGTTGAGGTCTGTTTCTTTAAACTAATCGTGTAATATGTATTGTGTAACTTTCCTTTTAATTAAAAAAAAAAAGCAAACATACTTGACTAAGATGAACTCAATTATGTTGTGAAGTAGCTACTGATAACAGGTTTAAAGTGATTATCACCAAAATAAAATATCAAGATGTCATGCATTTTTTTGCTTTTGTGTGTAGTGGCTTCATAAATTATATATTTAAAATAAATTATTATCAATTTGATTAAATATTTTAAACTAATTAATATTAACAAGCTTAACACATTCCCACTTTTGATAGATTATAGTTTCAAAACACCATAATCTACCAAAGGTGGGAGGCCTAGTGGCAGTTTCTTTTGTTCATAATTGTTCACGCTTAAGACAGGGAAGTGGAGACTAGTTATAGTGGCTAACTTAAATATCCATTTTGTTCTTCTCTTTTCCTTTAATCTTTAAATGTTGTTCAAGCACAAAGACATACAGACAATTAGTGACAGTATTGGCTTCTTTTGATATAGCCATTTGATAGAGTGCAATGCCATCTTTTTCCAACTTTTCTGTGCTTGTCATGTAAGGAAAAAAAAAAAAAAAAGAAACTTAAGAACAACATTGACTGTTAGCTTTAAAAGGTTTTGCTTTATTCATTTGTCTTATTCTAAACTTGCCACATGATGTCTAATCAAGAAGAAGACATTAGGTTTTCTTTAGGTGAACTACTGGTTGTGAATGAACATTGTTAGGATGGCAACAAGCTGGTCAAGCCGGGCATTATTTGTCTCAAAAAAATTAAAAAAAAAGTAAAATAATGTTGTTTTGGATTATTAAGATTGGTGGGATGGCATCAGGCTGGGTCATGCCGAGCACTATTTGACTAAAAAAATTAAAAAAGTAAAATAATATTATTTTGGGTTATTAAATTTAGGTAATTCGAGTTCAGTCTATCATCAATTAACTCAAATCTAATATATTAATTTTGGACTGAATTAAGTAAGATTCGAGTTCTTTTACAATCCCTAAGATTAGAAAAGCTTTTACCTTATTTAATGAGTTCATTCCGTTTGAGGTGAATTAGTCAAAATTGAATTATGATTTTTAGTTGCAATCAAGAAAAGAACAAGACATGATTAGCCTGATAACAATTTTTAAAAAATATTAGTTTTAATTTTTCGTTTAATTATTTAAATTTTAAAAATTGAATAACTTAGTTTTAGAAATTTTTAATTAATATTTTATTGATATAATTAATACAAGAATATAAAACAAACAATTAGTTATAGATTATCCTTTGATACAATAAGTGAATGTATCTAAAACTTATATAAATAATGACTCCATTGACCCGTTCTTCTGCCTTGGACAATAATTTAATTGCTTCTTGCAAATATATAATGAGGTAAAATAATAACTATTCATTTCTCGAAAAATTTAAATGGTATAACAATACAACCTTCTAATATATAATGACGTAAAATAACAATTATTCATTTCTCGAAAATTTAAATGGTATAACAATACAACCTTCTAAAGTTAAAGTGCTTACTACACAAGACTTTCCGCTTTGGTAGATTTAAAGAGGATTATTGATGTATGCAACTATTTTGAAATTTTTGCGGAACTAATTTTCCTTTTAATTAAGGGTTAATATTATTTTTGGGTTAAGAAAACGACTTGCCAATTAGCTAATGTGGTTGGTTTGAAATCGCAATCATGCTCGTGACTGACCAACCTTCTACTCCTAAATATCTTTAGAGTTGCTGTTTTAGGTGCAGTATGCAACATAAACAATTACGAAGTTACACATTGTCACTCAAAGTAGAAACTACGAAAGGAACCACAAGTTCCACCCCAAGAAGTACATATAATAGATTGTTGAATTTATCTTTTTGGATAATCTAAAATAAGAACAAAGTCCATTCGTATTTGATTATTTATGGATAATGAAAGGTACTAATACTTGAAATATAAAGATATTATTTATTAATTGACAAAACGAACCGATTTAGTTAATTTAATTATACAAATTTTAAGCTGACAAATATTTTAGTTCGGTGTACTTCAATAATTATTGTTATTGAAAATAGTTTTCATTTAATAGTAACTTTCTTTAATTAAACTTCAACTTGAACAAGGATAGTATTATTTTCAATTTTATTTCAACTTTTTAATTTTATTTAATAATAAATAACATCATTATCATCATCACCCAGTCTGAAATCCCGCAATGAAATAGGGTATGAGGAGAATCGATAAGATGCAAGGCCTTTACCCTTACATAATAGAAGGTTTCGCTTCCAATTGAATACATATGCAAATGAGAAAATATAATAATGATGCAAAGAGAAAATTAAGAAAATAGAATAACAATACAAAACAAAAAAGTAATACTAAAATCAATAAAAATAGAAAAGTTGACGATAAATAATAACAATAACACCAACACTAACAATAATAATAAAATACACTACTAAAAAGGTTAAAATGATAATGATAAAATATAATACTATTAAAGAAATAATATTGTTAATAAAGAAGGAAAGTTAAGACTTGAAAACTCCGTAGAACGATAGAAATACATACCCTATTTGTAACATTGCAGAAAAATCCAAAAAGAAATAAAAATAGTAGTGAAATAAAAACAAAACAACTAAAATACGTGATGCCGAGAAAACTAAGACTAATAAGAAAATTAATAAACTAATAATAATGACAAAATATTACTATAAATAACAAAATGAAACGAAATACTATATGGTGGGCAAAATACTATAAATAACATATCATAATTTAATACTGGTTAAACCTTTAAACAAAACTTTGTATTTTATTAGTTTAATTTCTAGTTCAAATTTTAAAATATTATATTTGATTTCCAAGATGTATTTTAATCAGTGAGAGAAACTCTATTAAAATAAGTTTAAGTCTCTTAATAAAAGATTAAAAAGCAACAACATATTAGAAAATTAAAAAAAAGATGCTTACCCGAGGAAGAAATATATGTTAAGATCTTGTAAATATTAATTGGATCCAACCCTTCGAGTGATTTAATTAGATCTTGGTGATAAGTATGATGTTAGAGTCACCACATCAATTCAAACTTAGTTAGATTCGAATCTAATGAATCATTTAAATTTTTAGATCATTTAACAAATTCAATATAATACATAGTCAATGTTATATGATTATAAATGACATTAGGTCATGCCGAGTTCAAACCCCCCTTTACTTCAAACTTAATCTAATTTCTTTTTGCAAAGGCTCAGGTCCAATTCAAGGTTTGAACAGATTCAAGATTTGTGAATTAAATGTAAATCTAATCTCAACCTTAATCAAATTGGGATTAATCTTTCTTTAAAAATTAATTTTTTAAAAACATTATCTGATGCGCTCAACGCATATTATTAATACCAAAAAATAAAACGTCATACAGAAAAGAAGGAGGACATACCCCCATTCAAAACCAAATATAGAATTAGATGCCTTAATTATCGTATGAGCAACCTGATTCGTTGGCTTTCTAATAAAAGCAAAAGAAATAAATTGATGCTCGTAAATATTAATTGAATCCAACCTTTTATGTGATTTAATTAGATCTTGGTGATACATATGATGTTAGAGTGACCACATCAATTCGAATTTAGTTGAATTCGAATTTAATAGATCAGTTAAATTTTTAGATCATTTAAGAAATTCAATTTAATACATAGCCAATGTTATATGATTATAAATGACATTAGGTCATGTCGAGTTCAAACTCAATCTAATTTCTTTTTGCAAAAGCTCGGGTCCAATTCAAGCTTTGGACAAACTCAAGATTTGTGACTTAAGTATAAATCTGATCTCAAGCTTAATCAAATTGGGATTGATCTTTTTTAAAAAATTAATTTAATGTTATAGCTATTTATATTTGATATAAGAAAAATTGAGTTATAAAGAATAAGCTCGAAATTAACTTGAAACTGAAGCATTTAAAAAAAAAATTCAACTTCATCTAAAATTTAATTAACTCATATTAAATCTGTTAGTTTTATAACAAGCCAAAGTGGACCAAGTTGTACGGACGCCAGACATAATGCCATCTCTTGTCATGTTTTGATAGGAGCATAGGAAAATGTCCAAATCCGATCGGGTCACTAACAAACGCTAGACACACTTGACTTAGCAGCATAGGAATTAAAAGAATGGCACAGTACATAGCATTTGCCATAGTCATCATGTACACACGTTCTCGAAATATAGTTTGTTGCTGGAATTAGAGAGATTGCTAGGACATGGTGAAGGTATTTGATTGCACACACCATATTGAAATTGGAAAAAGCATCCCACTATATCATTCAAAGCTTTAAGGCAAAGATTGCATCATTATTTTCCCACATCCAAGGTTTACACAAATTCATCCAATCCTATCATTTTTCTACCCACTACTTGGAGAAATTTACCTAATATACTATATTTATTTTTTATTTTATACCATCATAAAATCTAACACAATAACATAAAATTATATAAATTGAATAAACTATATTAAGTTAAAAGATAAGTTAAACTAAAAGTTATCAAGTTCTTTATATTTATTTTAGGGTTTATTTTGTCGTTTAATATTTGTTTATTTTAATCATTCTATTTTAAAATTATCATTTATTTTATTCTAATATTGATTAATTTAATCATTTTTAACAAAATGGCATAATATTAGAATTATTAAATTTTGGCATGATATTATTTTGATAGATGAAACAAAGATAATAAGTAAAAATATTGCATGAAAGAAAATGATTGTTTTAAAATTACAAATAAAAAGATTAATGAAGTGCTTGGTTTACAGAGAGTAACGAGAATGAGAATAGGAATGAATATAATAAAAAATGAGAATGGAGTATAACCAACAATGAATTACATTCCTTTGATAATCCTGAGGAATGGAGTATTGCAGAAAATGTAGGAATGAAAGTGTTACTTCTGATACTCATACCTTTTTTTTTCTCGTTACCCTCAAACAAACACAATCACGAGAAAATATAATATAATTAATCTTATGTTTTATATAAAAGAAAATCCTTTTTTTTTCAATGTCAAATCCTATTCTACTCAAATGATAACTTGAATCTAATGTTACTTAATTTCCAAGACAGAAAAAGTGGTAACCTACTATGTTTTCTACCAATCTCTAAAGCTAATAAATGAAAACCTTGAAAAAGTGAAGAAGGAACAACAAATCAAAACCTCTAAATGGAAAACACATTAACCATCTTTCTTATTTAAAGAACAAAATCAGCATTGAAGTTAGGGTACCACAAAGAACATAGGACAAGTATGTGACATACCACCTTCTAGTTTCTACTTCCCCTTTTCTCAATAAAAGGTTTCTATTAAAAACAGACAAGCTTTCCTTAAACATGTTGACTCAAATCAGGTACACTAGAGACCATCGGGAGTCAGACGTCTGCATCACTTTACAACGATTGATTGATGGTTACACTTAATCTTCTGGCCCCACCCCTTAAGAAAAAGACTATAATCAACCGCTCCATCTACTTAAAAATTATTCTAATCAATCGCCCCTTTTGATAAGCCTTTGATTAGGACCCTAATTAGTACGCGCTTCTTGTGACGGTGCCTGCGATGCCAACGTCCTAACCTACGTGGGAGTGGGACGCCCTCTACATTATTTATTTTTATAATAAGGCGTTTAATTTAATACCAAACGAAGTCTAGAAAATTAAAATTGGAGTTTTGTAGAAATTAAAAATTATTTAAGGATTAAATTTTATTATTTTATTTTATGTATAATTAATTTGTATTAAAAGGATTTTAAGTTCTTATTATAATAATTTAATTATATTTTTAATTAATCAAACTAAAATTTATTAAATAACTCTATTTATAATTTAATATTCATGCTTGAAATTTATCAATTTGAAATTGATCTATTAATTTTATTTGTTAAATAATTAAACTATGTAGAAGTAAGATCGCAGATTATCGCATTTCTGATCCCATTTTATTATGGAACTTCAGACTGGATGTGATGATGATGAGTTAAACTCTAATAATTTTATTTTGTATGTGTATTAGAACTTATGATTTTATATAATAGCAATATTTAGTAGAAATTTTACTTATAAAAGACCTAATAATACACAATTTTAATTTTAACTATTTTAGAAAAATTTAAAAATAGGATAAATAAGAAGAATGATGTATTTTCTGGGGTCCACTCCCGTATTTTAAAATTTTAAAGATAAAGAGTAGTGATTAAATTAAATCTTAGCCGTCCAAGCACGTGCAATCATTAGCGATAGTGCAGGATCGCTTGATTTAGAAGCCCAGTTAAGTTACTAATTAATAATTATTACTCCAACATCACCGATCCAGTGATCTTGGGCGCAGCAGATCACAATCCCAACAGCGACAAACCAAGTTAGCGCGTTGAAAGCCAAGTTATCTTTTAAGTTGTGGAGAAAATGTAGTTGAAAACGTATTTATATAATTATCTGAATATTTTTAATTGACGTATAATAATTTATTTTGTATTGTAACCGTAAAAGACATTGCGGTTAGATTTAAATGACGCTAACTCACACTCTCAAGTCTCAACTTCACCGTCTCGCGTGTTCTCTCCACGTCTTCTTCCACTCTGTTCCTGTACAGTTCATTTCTTCACTGCCCCTGCCCCGAACAAACTCTCTCTCTTTCTCATTGAAGAGGAGACTAAATTGAGCGAAATCAGGGCTTGCCAGAGCTTGATGTTTGCTGAAACAGACGTTGAAGAATGCCGCTGACGAGGTGCCAAATACGGAATGAGTATGGCTTAGCCGATCCGGAGCTGTACAGAGCCGCTGATAAAGATGATCCGGAGGCTCTCTTGGAGGGCGTTGCTATGGCTGGCCTCGTCGGAGTTCTACGTCAACTCGGGGACCTGGCTGAGTTAGTCTTTCTCTTGGTTGTTGTTGTCGTCTTTTGTTTTTGGTTTTGAGAATTGAGTATGAGCTTGAATTGTTTGGTGAAATGTTGGTTAAAATTTACATTTGAGTTTCTAGTTCTTTATGGCGCTGTTTCGGGTGTGTCAGTCCAGAGTATATGTAATTCTGTTTTCTTTTTATTTATAGTTTTGTTGTTTCCAGCAGCTTCGATGCAATCGTTTCTTTTGTGTAGTGTGTGTATAGCTATGTGACGATGAGTTGCTGACTATGGACTTATGTGTCAAGTATTCTAGGAGTTAGCTCTGGTTCCAATTCTTAAGATTAATGGTTTTCGAAATTGGCACTTCTGTTATCTTAATTTTTGTAAAGGAATCTAACTGCAGTATATTGCTAAATTAACTGAATTTGTATAATTCTTTGCCTAAATAGGATATGGATATTCTATGCGTGCCCGGTTTATGTACCTATTGTTGATGATTCTTTTTCAAATTTGACGGAGTTATGATTAGTTGATTAAACTTGACTAGCAGCAATGGTCTTTGATGCAGTGCCATTGAGTTAATTTACATAGGGATCTTTGTCTCATTGTCTGGTTCTATTTGATAACGAATTAGCTTTGAGGAATCTTTAGTTTCTTCTCTCTGGGACATTGAACTTTTGCTCTCAGAATTTTGTGGACTGTGGAAATGTTCAGTACATTTAATAATTCCTCTTGCTCATATGCACATTGCTGTGAAATTTAATCTCCTTCATTTCCTTTCGAAATACCTACTTAGAAAATTTGTTTGATAGTTGTTCTTATGGTTTTTTGAAGGTTTGCTGCCGAGATATTTCATGATTTACATGAGGAAGTAATGGCAACTGCAGCCAGAGGCCATGGCCTATTGGCTCGTGTCCAGCAGCTTGAGGCAGAAGTTCCTTCCATTGAGAAGGCCTTTCTCTCCCAAACAAATCATTCGTCATTCTTCTCAAGTGCAGGTTCTAACCTTCTCTATTATTGCTTTGTATATCATTCTGGGTTTCTGGTATTAGTAAGTTGATGAGTGATTTGGACAATTTTGAAACGTATGTAACTCAAATTTTCTGTTAATGAATGGTAGATGCTGCTATTATCCATAGATCATTTTTACTTATATTAAATATGATCCTGGATTTCGAGATTTTTTTGTGTTCTTTTTTAACTTACTTGGTGGAACTTCAGTTGTATAGATATAACTAGCTTTTGGTCAAAAAGCTTTGCAAGTCTGTTGTTTATTTACTTCTTACTCTGTGGTTTTATCCTTTTAAAGTATTAGGCTTCTGTTCCTCCAAAGAATTGATCCTTTTTAGCATTATTTCATTACAGGCTTTGACTGGCATCCTAATCTGCACATGGAACACAGTGTCATTACTCGTGGTGGCCTGCCTCGCTTCGTGATGGACTCCTATGAGGAGTGCCGAGCTCCACCGCGCTTATTCCTTCTGGACAAGTATGATATTTAGATCTGTTTTTAAGTCACCAAAGTTATTAAGTTTTAAGACCATTGTACTATAGATAATAGAAAAAACTGGGCCTGGATTCTTTCAGGTTTGATGTTGCTGGGGCTGGAGCATGTTTGAAACGATACACTGATCCATCATTCTTTAAAATTGAACCAATGGGTGAAATTTCAGTTGAAGCTCCTAGGGATAAGAAGATTCGTAAAGCAAAGGTATATAGTGAGCTTTACATTGAAATTCAAAGGTCTTTCTTGGTAACTTGATTTTTAATTTGGCACTTTAATCTGTGGCAGAAGAAAGGATCACACTGGAGGAATGGAGAAACCCCAGAAGTTGCACTGACATCACATGCCAAGTAAGGCCTTCGTTCAATATTCTTGGCTGTGACAGTTTTGTATGCTTTAACTTGCATGTTTTGAGTGAGAAATTTTTATATAATTGCTTTCAAAAAATGCAGATTGCATGAGTTGTTTTTGGAGGAGCGTGTTCAGAATATTCATCCTGACCCTGCATGTGTTGTAAAATTGAAAAGAAGGCAATTAAATGGATTTCCTTTTGACGTGGAACCTGGGAAAAGTTACATGGAAAAAGTCCTGGAGATTTGTTCACCAGATCATAAAAACATATGTGGAGTTTCTGTTACTCCACCAGCCTTGAAACTGACAAATGATAATTCTAGTGAATCAGGCCTGGAAATAGTTGAGATAAGTACAGTAAGTCCTCCCAAAAGGTCATTACAAAGAAAGGAAAGTGCATGTTCATCACCTAATGTACATGTAGTTCCATTAAACCCCTGTAGAGATGAGTTGAATGGGGAGGCTGTAGATAGAGGAATGATGGAGACTTCTGATAAAATTGTTGATGGCGAGACAGATGAATCCCCTTCTTCTGTCCATAAAATGATGATTGAAGAGGAGATACGAGTTGATGTAGATGGTAGTCTGGATGGTGACAACTTTGATGATTTGACCAGTGAGGTAGACACTTACATGGATGCTCTTACTACCATGGAGTCAGAAATGGAAACCAACAACGATTACAGATCTAGGAAGCAGGAGCACCACTTGAATGCTTTAAATTATCAGATGGATTCTGATAGAAATGATGACCAGCTGGATGATAGAGCCAACTTTTCAGACTCTCAATCGATTGGAATCTCCTCTATATCAGATGATGGAATCAGGTCATTTAAGAGAGGGACATATAGCTTTTCATTTTCTGATTCTTCTAAAAGTTTAGGTGAGAATATGTTGTTTGATGGTGAAGTAGTAGCTCAGGTGTTCTCTTCCATTGAAGATAGGCTGGCAGAGACTATGGCTGAGAAATCAAACAATAATCATGTGCATGGAGATACTCTGGCGTTGGAATCCTTTGAGCTTGCTGTGTCCAAGGATTTGCGTGCTAGGGGAGGCAAGATTCATGATCCTGGAGAGACATCATCAACCCTATTTGCTACTGATTCAGATATGCACTTGGCTTCAGTACCTGTTTCACTTTCTCAGTTAGATTCATGGAAAGGACATGAATCAAATGATAGACCCTCTAGCTTTGCTAAGCTTGATTCAAGTTCGCCATACATTGAGAAGAGTGGGACAAATCTGAACGAACAATCTGTACTTTTCCCTGATACAGCTTCCCAGACAAGGCATGATGTGCTACCTATTGAATGTCAAGCAGCTAATGAGTTGGATGACAAAGATACGCCTGGGCTTTCTCATGCGCTTTTACATTCTGTGACTACCTTGGGTCTAACTCCTGAAACAAAAGATGACAATTATTCTGTGAATGAAGTGCTTCAAACAGAGAAGACAGGAGCAATTTCTGACGAGAATTTGGTTGTGAAGAGTGATTTACAACATTCAGTTGTTTCAGCCAAAGAAGATGGGAGCTTTTCTTCAACTTTGCCTCAAGTCAAGGTGGATTTGGGTATTGGCTCAGTGCCTGACATCTCAGCTACTGCAATTTCTGATGACACGATTTCTCAAGCTGCTGATGCCAATACAACAAGAAGAGTTGACTTGGATAATTCAAGCGCAGTGGTAGATACTTCAGAAGCTGAATTCAGTAAAGAACATGAACACTTAAGCACAACTGCTAATCTTTTTGAAGTTGAATGTCTCTCAACAGAAGTAGAAGTTCCATGTTCTGAGGAGAAGCTGATTGAACTATCTGGACATACAGAAGGTGAGAAAATGGGTCCATCGACCAATGATGTAGATTCAGTCGGAAGGTACATAGATGATCCTGGACATCCATATATTTGTTTGGACATACCTGGTCCCAAGGATGAGGCGAACTTGGGTAATGTTGAAAGTGAAACTAACAAAGTAGAAGATCTGAGTTTGTCAGATGTTGCTGCCAGTGACACTAATTCTGATATTGTGGGTGATTTTGTTTGTTTATCTGCAGATTTAGTTTCATGTCAATCTGAGATTCCTGTAAATAAGCAAGAATCTCTTTCAGACGCTGAGATTAAACATCAGAAACCATTGGACTTAATGGAAACAGTTTCACCAGAATGTCTAGCTGAATCCGAGGTACAGAAGGAATTGGAACAATTGGCAATCACTGCCATTGATCTAGATTCCAGGGTACACAATTTGGGCTTGAATGAGCATTGTAATGAAGGAGTTATTCATCATTCATTTTTGATGGATGAGACCCATAACAGTCTGTATGTTAGTGATGTCATGAATGTACCGACTTCAGGCGTAAGCGACCAAGGTTTGGAATCTAATAATACCTATCAGATTCATTACTTAGAGGAGAGTGAAGATGCGGAAGATTCAAGCACCATCTATCTTCCAAAGGCTATAACTTCTTTGGAAAAGCAGTCGAATGAGCTGCAAACATATGAAATTATTGCAGAATATGTGCAAACAGCTGCCAATGAGTCGAATTCCAAGCCAGTGACTGATCATTCTTCATCAACATGTTACCTACCCATGCCTGAAAATGTTTTGGAACATCCAAGTCCAGTGCAGTCCAATCAACTTGACAGGGGACATCTGCAAGTGATTGAAGCAAGTACTAACCAATCTAATGTAAAGATTGAACAGACAGAAACTTTGAATCACCCAGATACTGAAATGGGTCTCAATGATATATCCAATTCTTGTTTGGAACTTCTTTCAAGTCAAAATATTTTAGTGAAACCAGCGGGGGAAGGGCTTGATGGCCTTAAATACACAGGAAATCCATTTGATTCTGGCTCTTCTAGCTTAGCCACTGAGCCCAACCATGCCAATATGGAAGAGGCACCACCATTGCCTCCTTTGCCTCCTATGCAGTGGAGGTTAGGCAGGACTCAGTCTATCATGCAAGCTCAAGAGAAAGATTCTATATCTGACAGTCATTATGAATTCCCATCAATAGAGCCATTTGCAGCTGACCAGAAAGCTCCAATTCCTTCTTCAGATAGAATGTTGCTGGCATCTTCAAACCCATTTTTGCCAATCCCTACCGCAGGTAGCCAGACTTCAACGCCGTGCATATCTGAAGAGTCAACGATGGAGGAGTCATCCTTTCTTAAGGAGCGAAAATCTCAACAAGATTGTGTCCCATCAGAGGGTACAGAATCCGTGAACCCATTTTTAAGTATGCAGGAAACATCAAATGAGAAGTTGGAGCAAAATTTTATTCCCTCAGGAGAAGACCTGTTGCAATCTACTCCAGATCTTCTCTCGCAAGTACCAATAGCAGAGCATATTACTTCTGAACATGATCCCATGCCCTCACAAGGCTTGTCAAGTCGACCTTTGAACCAATTAGCACCAATGACAACCTTAGAGGCAAAATCACCTTCACAAGAGTTGGAAGGGGAACAAGGGAATCATCCAGAAAAATCATTAATGCCTTACTCTGTGGTAACTGAACAGCCTCAGTATGATGAGACTACTTCAAAAGGAGACGCAAAATGGCCTCATAGTAAATCAGCTTTGGCAGCTACTTATGAAGTTGGAAGGTCAAATGGGACCAAGCTTCCTCGCCCTCGGAATCCTCTCATTGATGCAGTCGCTGCTCATGACAAAAGCAAGGTAATGAATGCTTGAATATGTTGCTATGCTTTCAAGTCTTCTGCTTCCTAACTTCTGAATCCTGTGCAGTTGAGAAAAATGACTGAAAGAGTTCGGCCTCAGATTGGACCAAAGTTGGAAGAAAGAAATTCGTTGTTAGAACAGATACGCACCAAGGTTAGGCCTCCATTTTCCTTTGTAGTTAGTTATTTATTCCATCGAAGCTTTTACATCTTCATTTTCCTTGCAGTCCTTTAACTTGAAGCCAGCCACATTGGCAAGGCCTAGCATCCAGGGCATTCCAGGTCCAAGAACCAACCTGAGGGTTGCTGCCATCCTGGAGAAAGCAAATGCAATTCGCCAGGTCTCTCTATTCACACTGTGCTTTTGTGTTTTGTGTATAAAACGATTTCTTATGTTCCAACTTTGAAACAGGCTTTTGCTGGAAGTGATGAAGATGATTCAGACAACTGGAGTGATTGTTGAGAAATAACACGCTCCTTCTCCATGTAATGATGGCTATTTTCTTTATATTAATTACTGATATATATCTTTATTCTAGTTCAAGGTGAATGCCAAGCATGGATCCCTATCCCTTGAAAGTAAATAGACAGCATTCAGATTTAGGGTATACTTTTTCCTCTTTATACCATGTTAAAGATGCATGTGTTAAAGACTTGCTCATGGACATATGCCCTGCGCTGGTCCAAGAAGATTCATTTGGATGAAATGACTAAACACAAAGATGGCAGTGACTCAGGTGGCAAGAGCAATATAATTATAGAGATTAAATCATATGTAATGAGATTTTAATATTTTGGCAGATGTAAATTTTGTGGTACTGATTAAAATTTTGCATTCTTGTATGTAATGCTTTGATAATAGAGAAAGTCTGTCCATCTCATGTTTTTCCTTTGTAACAAAGTGTGCTTGGTTTATGTCATTCTTTAATTGTAATTACAAGTTGTAGGAAATACTCTACATTTCTGTTTTACTTTTTTTTTCAGCCGAGAATGAGTAGGGATGCCAACTGGGCTACGGCCAGGTTTGGGTTGATTGAGCCTTAGGCCTAGAATTTCTAAAAAAATCCGAGTCCGGCTTAACTTGAGACCCAATTCTTATAAGTAAGGCGACATCTTTTTGCACTTTTAAGTTTTTATAAAAAAATTTGGACAGGCAAGGCTCAAACTCGGATCTGACTCGGCTCATTGCCATGCCACCGGCTTCATAGAAATTGAAGAAGAGAAGGTTATTAAGTAGCACCTATATTAATTAAATTCTTTTGTTCCAGTCATGGTAATTTAATTTACTTTGAAAGTTCTTTTATTTAATTTATTTCATCTTGCTCTTATGCCTTTTGAATTTGATGATAAAAATATTATTTTGACATATGTTAAGGAATGTTGCAGATAATTCATTCTATTTGCTTGGTCAAGGTTTAACATTAAAGTCTTGTCAATAGATAAGAGAGAGAAATGTAAATGAAAACAAAATAAATTAAAGAACAAACTTTAATTAAAAACATATTTTGATAAGGATTCATAAAACTAAAAACTGTTGTTGGTGATTAAAAATTGGAATAGTGTTATAAAAGATAGAAATAATATAGTGTACCACTAATTGTAAATGCACCATTTAATAGTTAGTGTACATATGGATTTATTTGGTTTTACCTAACACAAGAATGAAGTAGGTGGTTATTGGTTTGATTTTACCTAACACAAGAATGAAGTAGGTGGTTATTGGTTTGGTTTTACTTAACACAATCACACATTTGAAGTAGGTGGTCACATGTGTATTACGTGTTTGAAATGTACTATAAATAGAAGGGTTAACTTGATGTAAGATACACCATTTTTATAAAAAGGCCTCTCATCTCTCAAATATTCTTTAAGTTTAGTTTCGGTTTTATAACAAATAGCACAAATTTGACTTCAGATAAAAAATTTCAAAATCCTAACGTCTCCGGTAGTATTTTCATGAACGGTGGAGGTATTGTCTTGCAAAAGAAACTTAAAGACAAACGCACAAAAATAAAGAACACAATCTGGTAATTATTAATGGGAACTTGAGAAAAAAAAAGAAGGAATTTTAGACTTTGCTGGAACTTAACGAGATTGAACGAGAATTTTTTTGATTTAGTCTTTTTCCCTCGTTTAATTTTCCTTTATGCTCCTAAACAACATAATTTTTATATTGTGAAAAGTACTTTTTAGATATGACAACAACAATATTATTAAGTAAAAATTTCGCTGAAGTGTAAAGTTTAGAAAAGTCTAATAATACGCAAACTTATTCCTAACTCTTTAGAGATGGTTATAAAATATCTTTTACTTTATAATGTATAAGTTTAAATGGATATTTTCTCTAGTAAAATCTAACAATTACTAAAATTATTAAGAAAAGGCACAAAAATGAATTTAAAATTTAAAAGAAATTTTATTATTTGTATTTGCCTTTTCTATCTCTCACTTATGTTTTGGCATAAAGTAAGAAAAAAATTACGAGCATAATACCATATACAATCTGGTCGGGTCGGCGATGTTGGGCCCGGATTCAGTCAAGACAACCCTTGGGTCGATCGGTCCATTCTTTATAGAACAAGTCTCGAACCCAACGGCTACGACAGGCCTAAGCCCGATCCATGCTCTTCTCAGCCCATCCGCATGTAAGAGACTCTCATGCAAACACGTAAAGGTTTAACCCTAACGTTCATCCCCTATATAAGGTATAATTCTCCCATAACAGAGGTACGCAATCAAAATCTAGCTTTTCTCTGCATTGATCAACCTCGCCTTCACAAAAATATTGACTTGAGCGTCGGAGGGGCTAATCGGGACACAACCCCCGACGTGCCTTCTTTGTTTTGCAGGTATCTTCACGTCGGATTAATCACAAAAGCAACCACTCATGGATCCAAACGGCAACGTCTGATTCAAAATTAAAATTCGGTAGAACCAATTGGTGCCCACCGTAGGGCCCGACTTCCGGGCACCACGTCCAGAAACACACAGATCAGTCAGGAGGCGGCGATGAATCCTGATATAGCCGCTGTTGCGGCTCTGGCGATGTAACGCATGGGTTTGCGCCACCGCAACTCGCCGCTTACACCACATGTTTCCCAAGACGGAATCCTCGATCCTAACGATCAACCACAACCTCGGATTTGGAACAAGAAGAACAGAGTGTCGCTTTGAGGATAACGCCGCACTCAATATGTACCGAATCTCCCAGATCGATCGGATGCGATCCTGTTCACCAGGCACACCTCCCTCACCAGGAAACAGATTGAGGAAGCGACTGATCTATTGATCCGCCAGATTTTGCAATCTCAACCAAGACAACTAAGATCATCTCATGGCAGCAGCCAGCGATGATCAAAGATGATGACCGATCGCTACCAGACAGAAAACCTAGAAAAAATCGTGGACGATCGGATTAACGCAGCTATGAGCTTCCGCCCAGACCGCCCGACATCACAGTATAGCTCTCCCTTCACTCCGAAAATTTTGGATAGCCTCCCGGCACCCGGAACCAAAATACCGACACCAAAAAAATACACTGGCAAGACCGACCCCCTGGACTACTTACAACACTTCCAGTCGATGATGAATCTGCACTGCGTGCCGGATGCCATCCAATGTAAGGCTTTCTGCACGGCCTTTCAAGAGGGAGCCCGACGTTGGTTCAATAGTCTACCTCCGGGCTGTATCACTTGCTTTGAGGATTTCAGACTACTTTTCCTCAACCAGTTCGCTACCAGTAAACGGCCACAGAAAACAGCCTTGGAGGTGATGCAACTCACCCAAGGAAGGAATGAAAGTCTGCGAGAGTTCATCACTCGGTTCAATAACGAAGCGGTTGAGGTCCCCGACCTCACTTGCTCGTCTATGCTAGCCGCGCTTATGAGCAATACGAGGGACGAGGAGTTTAAGAAGTCGCTAGCCCTCGATCAACCCCAATCTATTCAGGAGATCAGACACCGGGCAAGTACATTCAGCTCGAGGAAGTATTAAAGAATACAAAACGTCGGGCAGATGATCGCGGGCCGAGTGGTAGGCCAGATGAGTCTCACAAAGACAGAGGGATCATCGACTGAGAAAACCAATCGGTCGGCAGTGGCATCAACAAGACTTCACCCCGCTTACAAACGATATGCGGAAGTGCTGGCGGCCATGAGAGCGGATGAGGAAACTATCCGAGAGCCCAATAAAATGAAGACCACATACAAAGACAGGAACCCGGACCTGTATTGCCGCTTCCACAAAGAGGTCGGTCATGATACGGAAGATTGTTGGCAGTTGAAAAAAGAAATCGAATCCCTCATACAAAGAAGAAGGCTAGGCCGATTCGTGAAGCACGAACGAAACGCTGATCGAGACAATCAACAGAGATGTGTCGGTCGGACATCAGCGATCACCGGAGGCGAAATGACAGAATGACGGAGGGAGGCGAATACTAATACGATAATCAACGAGAAGAGAGAGGCGATCAAGGAAAGAACGATGGAAACGCCGCAACAAGACGATCGACCAACCGGAATCATTAACATGATATTCTGTGGAAACGTCTGCGGCGGATCCACCACTAAAGGGAGAAAGAGACATGCCAAACAGTGGCAGAGACTCATCTACTAAAAGCCGAGGAGACCGAACGGATGATATCATTCGATGAGTCCGACCTCGATGGAATAAGTTGCCCCATGACGATGCTCGTGGTAAATCAATATGAACGGTTACGAGGTGAAGCGGTGATGATTGATACGGAAGCTCGGTCGATTTGTTGTATTACGAGGCCTTCAAGCGATGAAGGTACCAAGACCGATTACTACCTACGGACGACCCATTAAAGGAGTAATCAAGGCGTCCACCTGCTCGCCCGTAAATTTGAAAGTGAAGTTCGCGAAGTGTCGATAGAAAGGGACGCTGAGTTCCTAGTCGTCAAGTTTCAATGGGCATACAACGCAATAATCGGGCGGACTACTCAAAATTTCCTCAGATCGGTCGTCTCCACCTACTACCAGGTTATGAAGTTCCCGACACCCCACGGAGTTAGTGTTGTCAGGGGTCAGCAGAGAATTGCCAGGGAATGTTACTTAGCATAAACGAAGACATTAGATGGGGTCAGAAGATCGACGAGCTCTCTTGATGTGAGGGCCGACGAGGATATGGATAGGATGAACCCAGTAGAAGAAACACAGCGGGTCGGACTGGACGACGCCGACCCTTCCAAATTCACAAACCTAGGCTCCGAGCTGCAGAGCGACCTGGTTAAAGAGATCACAGCCTGTCTGGTGAAAAATAGATCGGTCTTCGCTTGGGTGCCGAGCGACATGCCCGAATTTCCCGATTAGTTCGTCGCACTCCTTCTAGATATCTGGCATGACTACAAACCGATCGATGTAAGAAGCGATGGCACAAAGAAGGAGCGGCGGGGGTGATCGAGAAAGAAGTAGAAAATTACTCGAGGTCGGGTTCATCCGAGAAGTCAAGTACCCTGAATGGCTCGCCAATGTGGTTTTAGTGAAAAAGAAGAACGGGAAGTGGAGAATGTGCATAGATTTCACCGATTTGAACAAAGCATATCCAAAGGACAGTTTCCCCTTGCCCAAGATCGACCAGCTAGAAGACTCCACCTCAGGACACGAACTTCTCAGTTTCCTGGATGCCTTCTCGGGCTACCATCAAATCCAGATGAGCCTTGAAGACGAGGAAAAGACCGCCTTCATCACCGACCAAGGCACGTATTGCTATCAAGTAATGCCTTTTGGCTTGAAGAACGCGACCTATCAACGACTCGTCATGGAAGTCTTTAAGAAACAGATCGACCGGTCGGTGGAAGCGTATGTGGATAATATGGTGGTTAAAAGTAAGACGGCCGCCGAGCATGTGGATGATTTAAAAGAAGTCTTCCAGACACTTGATAAATTTCAGATGAAGCTGAACCCTGAAAAATGCGTCTTTGGTGTGGCATCCGGAAAATTCCTTGGGTTCATGATTACTCAACGTGGGATTGAGGCTAATCCAGAGAAGATTGAAGCCATCGTCCAAATGCCTTCACCAAGGTCCTTGAAAGAAGAACATATACTAACTGGTCGAATAGTCTCCCTGAGTAGATTTGTGTCCAGATTGGGGGACAAGTGCCTCCCATTTTTCAAGATCTTGAGGAAAGCGAACGTGGCTCAGTTCCAATGGCCGGACGAGTGTGAGAAAGCTTTTCAACACTTAAAGCAATACCTGTCTAGTCCGCCTATCCTGCAAAGCCCGGTAGAGGGAGAGAACCTGATTATATACTTGGCGCCTACGGAGGGTCACCAACAGCAGACTTATTCGATCGGAGGAAACGACCAACACCCTATCTATTACGTCCGCAAAGTATTAACCGGACCGGAAACGCGATACACGCCAATAGAGAAACTAGCCCTCTCCCTGATAATGGCGGCTCGGACGCTAAGGCCTTACTTCCAAAGTCATACAATTGAGGTATGGACAAACCAACCCCTAAGGCAATGCCTTCAAAAGCCCGAAACTTCGGGTCGACTAATAAAGTGGGCGGTAGAGCTGAGAGAGTTCGACATACAGTACAGACCTCGCACGACCATTAAAGCGCAGGTGTTGGCGGACTTCATCGTGGAGATGAGCCAACCTAACTCGAAGGACGAGCAGCTCCCTGCCTGGAGCTTGTTTGTTGACGGGTCGTCCAATGCCGAGGGATGTGGAGCGGGGAGTAGTCTTGATCAACCTCACAAAGGAAGAAAAGGTGGAATACGCCCTTCGACTTGAGTTCAAAGCCTCCAATAACGAGGCAGAATACGAGGCCCTGACAACCGGTCTCCAACTGGCTAAGGAAATAGAGATCAGGCATCTAAAAATATATAGCGATAGCTGTGGTGGTCGGTCAAGTCACCGGCAAGATGAGGCCAAGGGAGCAACATGATTAAGTACTGAGCCGTAAAGCGTGAATTGAGCAATTTCGAACAGTACACGATCAACAGAATAGAACGAGCTCAAAACGCTAAAGCGGACGCGCTCTCCAAAATGGCTTCCGACCATGATGCCATGAACAATGTTCTGGTCGAATGACTAGACCGGACTTGCATTCAAAAAGCCAAGCAAGCTCTCGACGTAAGTACTAGTCGATCGAGTTGGATGGAGCCGATCATACAATACCTTTTGGAGGAAAAACAACCGGAAGACGCGTCGGAGGCCAAGAAACTGAGAATAAAGGCAGCCGAGTACACGGTCGTTAACGACACTCTATACAAACGGTCTTACCACTGGCCACTGCTTCGATGCTTGAATAAAGAAGAAGCCAAGCAGGCAATGGCCGAAGTCCATGAAGGGATGTGTGGAAACCATGTAGGAGGCAGAATGTTGGCTCACAGACTGATCAGACAGGGGTACTATTGGCCGACGATGAGAAGAGACTGTCAGGAGAAAGTCGACGATGCGAGGCCCGCCAGAGAAACAAAGAACTGTCTCACCAAATTTAATCGAAAGGATGAAAATTGTGAGCCATCCTATCCGCTCGCTCAATGGGGAATGGATATCTCGGGTCATTCCTCTCGGTCCCGGCGAAGAAGTTCTTGATAGTGGCGGTGGAATACTTCACCAAATGGGCGAAGCGGGCGGTCGCTACAATTTCGAGCGAAGGTAGAGAACTTTGTGACGAAGAACATACTTACCCGCTTCGGATGCCTATGGTATTGGTTACGGATAACGGCCTCGGCGATTCGACAACGATAAGTTCGAGATTTCTGCGACCGACTAAAGATCAAGCTACAATGACTTGGTAGCTCATCCACAAAGCAACGGACTCATGGAGAACACCAATAAAAGATAATGAACGCCTCAAGAAGCGCTAGATGGCCGAAAGACCTGGGTGGAAGAACTAGACGAAGTGTTGTGGGCATACAGAACCACACCGAACGGAGTCATAGGGGAAACACCGTTCAGAATGACCTTCGGGGCAGAAGCTTTAGTTCCAGTAGAGGCGGCATTGCACAATCAAAGGGTGTCGGGCTATGAAGAATAGCATAATGATGAAGCCCGCAGAGCAGAACTCGTTCTCCTCAGTGAGGATAGAGAAAGGGCAGCCGCTCGTTCAGAAGCTATCATAAAAAAGGCAACCAAATTCTAAAATAGAAGGGTTAAGCCGAGCGATGTAAAGGTAGGTGGTTACGTCCTACGAAAAGCCGAGGCGGCTGGGAAGCATCCTGGAAAGCTCGAACAGACGTGGGAAGGACCTTATCGAGTGATTAAGCAAGTCGGGCATGGTTCTTACATCCTCAGCGATGCGAAAGGAAAGGTTCTACCAAGGCCTTGGAACTCACAGAACTTGAAGGCGTTTTACCAGTAGATAAGTTTTATTCTAGTTAATCTTTCCTTACTATCGTTTTTGTATACTTGTGGGTACCTTTTTTCTGTCCCTGCCAGGCAGGTTTTTTAACGGCCCACGCCCTCGTTATCATTAATAAAGGGGTTTCAGATTTCTTGACAATAAAGAGTTACATTACATGTGGCAAAGAGTAGACAATCCAATCAGCCACCGCTCGACATCTCCATAGATCGACTACGGTCGGTCGGGTCGCTAAGACAAGATCCTTGGGACCTCGTCCGAAATCTCCATAGACCGACTACGGTTGGTCTGGTCGCCAAGACAAGATCCTTGGGACCTCATTCGCTATCGCCCGGCATCTCCATAGATCGACTACGGTAGGTCGGGTCGCCAAGACAAGATCCTTGGGACCCTCGTTCGCCATCGCCCGGTATCTCCATAGATCGACTACGGTCGGTCGGGTCGCCAAGACAAGATCCTTGGGACCATCGTTCGCCATCGCCCGGTATCTTCATAGATCGACTACGGTCGATCGGTCGCCAAGACAAGATCCTTGGGACCTCGTCCGGTATCTCCATAGATCGACTATGGTCGATCGGTAGCCAAGACAAGATCCTTGGGACCTCGCTCGGTATCTCCATAGATCGACTACGATCGATTGGTCGCCAAGACAAGATCCTTGGGACCTCGCTCGGTATCTCCATAGATCGACTACGGTCGATCGGTCGCCAAGACAAGATCCTTGGGACCTCGCCAGATATCTCCATAGATCGACTACGGTCGATCGGTCGCCAAGACAAGATCCTTGGGACCTCGCTCGGTATCTCCATAGATCGACTACGGTCGATCGGTCGCCAAGATAAGATCTTTGGGACCTCGCTCGGTATCTCCATAGATCGACTACGGTCGATCGGTCGCCAAGACAAGATCCTTGGGACCTCGCTCGATATCTCCATAGATCGACTACGATCGATCAGTCGCCAAGACAAGAGTCGATCGGTCGCCAAGACAAGATCCTTGGGACCTCGCTCGGTATCTCCATAGATCGACTACGGTCGATCGGTCGCCAAGACAAGATCCTTGGGACCTCGCTCGGTATCTCCATAGATCGACTACGGTCGATCGGTCGCCAAGACAAGATCTTTGGGACCTCGCCGGATCTCCATAGATCGACTACGGTCGATCGGTCGCCAAGACAAGATCCTTGGGACCTCGCTCGGTATCTCCATAGATCGACTACGGTCGATCGGTCGCCAAGACAAGATCTTTGGGACCTCGCTCGATATCTCCATAGATCGACTACGGTCGATCGATTACCAAGACAAGATCCTTGGGACCTCGCTCGGTATCTCTATAGATCGACTACGGTCGATCGGTCGCCAAGACAAGATTCTTGGGACCTCGCTCGGTATCTCCATAGATCGACTACGGTCGATCGGTCGCCAAGACAAGATCCTTGGGACCTCGCTCGGTATCTCCATAGATCGACTACGGTCGATCGATCGCCAAGACAAGATCCTTGGGACCTCGCTTCGGATCTCCATAGATCGACTACGGTCGATCGGTCGCCAAGACAAGATCCTTGAGACCTCGCTCGGTATCTCCATAGATCGACTACGGTCGATCGGTCGCCAAGACAAGATCCTTGGGACCTCGCTCGGTATCTCCATAGATCGACTACGGTCGATCGGTCGCCAAGACAAGATCCTTGGGACCTCGCTCGGTATCTCCATAGATCGACTACGGTCGATCGGTGCCAAGACAAGATCCTGGGACCTCGCTCGGTATTCCATAGATCGACTACGGCCGATCGGTCGCCAAGATAAGATCCTGGGACCTCGCCGGATCTCCATAGATCGACTACGGTCGATCGGTCGCCAAGACAAGATCCTTGGGATCTCGCTCGGTATCTCCATAGATCGACTACGGTTGATCGGTCGCCAAGACAAGATCCTTGGGACCTCGCTCGGTATCTCCATAGATCGACTACGGTCGATTGGTCGCCAAGACAAGATCCTTGGGACCTCGCTCGGTATCTCCATAGATCGACTACGATCGATCGGTCGCCAAGACAAGATCCTTGGGACCTCGCTCGGTATCTCCATAGATCGACTACGGTCGATCGGTCGCCAAGACAAGATCCTTGGGACCTCGCTCGGTATCTCCATAGATCGACTACGGTCGATCGGTCGCCAAGACAAGATCCTTGGGACCTCGCTCGGTATCTCTATAGATCGACTACAGTCGATCGGTCGCCAAGACAAGATCCTTGGGACCTCGGCTTGGTCGACCACGAGTAACACCTAATCCTACTATACGTCCGAAACAAAGCACATAAGCACGAAAATTGATTTCGAAAAAATGACTTCTAGAAAATGAAACACAACTAGAGATTTTCATTCATATTAAATTTACCCTGGCCACAAGCCCGACCAGGTGAGCTCTAGAATTCAGGAGAAGGGGAGCAACAAGTAGCTAAAGGAGCAGGAGAAGCCTTAGAAGGGAGCGGCATAATGGGAGTAGGAGCAGGACCCGGGGGAGCAACCGGAGGAATATCCTCGCAGGAAGCTCTTCCCTCTGAGAGCGACACAACGGAATAGGAGCAGACCCGGGAGCTACCAAGGAATATCTTCGTAGGAAGCTCTTCATCGAGCCGAGATCCAGCTCTTCGTCTGAATGGCGTCTGTTCTCCTTGACCTTCTCCCCGACTTCCTCTAAAGAAAGCCCAAGAGCTGCAGGAAGAAGCGGCTCGGCATACTCCTCGAATGAAGGGCACACCGACCCCAGAGTGTAGAGTTCGTGGCCCTCCTCGTAACCGAGAGGGTTATGTCGCAGCGAGCTCTAAACTCTCCTCGTGTAAACCGCCATTTCCATCGCTAATCGCCTCGACCTTGCATCCTCACAGAACGCCGCACCTCCCGCAAGGTCTCCTCGGCTCTGTCCCTACCTCCATCATGGAGCTGCAATCTTAGCGGAGTTTCTTGTTAAGCTCCTGCTCCGCCCTCACAGTCTTCCTCCATTCGTCCTTCTCCTCTTCTCCCTTAGCCAGTCGAGCCAACAAAGTGCCCACCTCCCTCTCCTGGGATTTCTTTTCCTCCTCCAAGGAAGCGTTTTGAGCCTGGAGGAGGTCTCTCCCCTCCTTCACCTCCAAAAGCTCGCCCTTCAAAGCCTTCACCTGATCATGGAGGTCTTGGACTTCCTGGTCCAGAGTCTCCAAACGCTGCAGCACTGCGAAGGCCGTCGTTGCACTCTGCACACCGAGACGAACGAGCTGAGACCCTAGCTCCAAGTTACTCCTCTTCTCCATGAACTGCTCGTCCACAGGTGGAGTAATCATCTCAGCAATGTAACGGGACACTTCGAGGTCCCGATTGTGGCATTCTTAGCCAACTTGAGGGCAGACTTCCACTGCCCAGGATTTGCGGCTTGCGCCTTCCCCTTGCCCTTCTTCCCTTTCCCAGTCCCGGCTCGACTTGCGGGCGGACAGATCCCCACCAAACCAATCTCTTCCTCTTAAGGGGAGGACCCGCATCCTCCTCCTCCTCCTCCTCTGCCAGGACTACCTGGCCCGCGCCGACCGGCACAACTGGCAATGACCCCGAATCAGAAGGTCGGCCCCCGACAGGTGGAACATTCGTCGACACTACGGACGAGCCCAACCCCATAGACAAAGAGGCGCCATCACCAGTCCCCGTCTCCGTCCCCTTCTTCTGTACAGCCTGCTTCTTTGACTTGGAGGCCCGGGCGGGAGCATCTCCCATCTTCACCATGGCTGCACAACGATAAATTAAGTTAGAAAATAAAACCAAGGCTAAAAAGTACAACAATTAGCTCAATCATGAGGAGTCAACCGGACGGGGCGGTCTCCTCTCCTAGCCCTCTAATTCGAGGAGGGGGGTTAATGAGAAATGAATTGGCCGAGACCCCCCCGAAGTACCCCTGCATGAGCCGAGTAAAGTCGTATCTGCCGAGCTCTTTTATACGACCGACCACCTCCCACTCCTCTCTACTAAGAGATATGGTCGACACGTCATTCCATTGCTCGGTTAGAGGGTACCTCCATGGTCAAGCTTCGAAGGAGGCTCCTGGGGGCTTCACAAAAAAGTACTTCGTACGCCAAGAAGTGACTTTCCCGGGAGTTCCATCCGGGCGATACCGGGCATCCCTGTACTGAAAGTGAGGAATCCTAGCCCCAATTATGGGGCTCTGACCCATTCTTAAGAAGTGGCGGAGGATGTCAACTGACGGAGGACAACCGAATTGATGGCATAGCAGAGCCAAACCATTAATAAACCTCCACCATTTGGGGATCGACTCGGCATCACCATAAAGGTGGCGACACCTCGTCAATAATCGGAGCGTACGGAAGCCTCATGCCGTCAACAGAGAAAAAGCTCTCAGAAACAGCAAAATACCCGCTCAGATTGCTGAAGATCTGTTTGGTTCCGATGGCCAACCTAGGCCCCCAGGACGTAGGAATGTTACACCTAATGATCAGCCGCTGCAGTTCCCCCAACCTCATCTTCGATTCACCTCTCGGTATCGCCTCCACAACCAACCCGTCCCTTCTTTCCTTCGTCAACACTTCCTCAGTATCTCCTACTGTACTTCTAGAACTACCCATTGACATGATTACCAAGAAAAGAGCTCTTGAAAAGAACTTTAGAGGAGGAAGGACGTACCTCTTTGTTGGATGGAGAAAGGGAAATCGAACAACGATTGAATGAAGTTTCCGAAAACTGGGAGCAAGAAAGAACGAACGAAAGCAGAAGCGTATGCAAGAAGGAAATAAGCGTGAAGAAAACCAAATGGTTCGTCGACCCTAAACATTTATAGGGAGGCACTCGGACGATCCATCCAATCAAAGTATAACACGTGAAGAAAATCCGAGCTATGCTTGGACACGCGACATGATCCGAGCCATGGGAATTAGGGTTGTTCGAAATCTGGAAAAGCGCATCAGTTGACGGGATGCACGGGGCAGCTGTATAACGATTACAAGGATGATACGTTTCAGATTCTGAACAGCTGTCAAAGGACGTGCGTCGTCAAACAATAAATGCTCCAAGTACCTTCATACGTCTGCCAATGATGACCATCCGACCCGCTTTTGCGCGGGCTGTCGCGCAACAAGTGGCGAGGTCGATCAGCTGGGGCACACAGTCGACCGATCCCAGAACGAGTAGTTACGCTCAACTGGTCGGCATCCGAGCAGTCATGCATAATCGGTTGATATCTGATCGATCGGGACCGCCCGAGCTTTCTCGTGATCGAGCTACAACAACAATGCCCGACTGATCGATTACTTCACGAGCCGACCTACAGACGAGCCATATCTCAATGTCCGACCGATCACCCCAATCACGAGCCGTCCTAAGTACGAGCTATAAACCTCTACATACTCTTCCGACCCTTCTCTTCACTCAGACTCGAGGAGTAGGGGGCTTATGGTCGGGTCGGCGATGCTGGGCCCGGACCCAGTCAAGACAACCCTTGGGCCGATCGGTCCATTCTTCATAGAACAAGTCTCGAACCCAACGGCTACGACAGGCCCAAGCCCGATCCATGCTCTTCTCAGCCCATCCGCATGTAAGAAACTCCCATGCAAACACGTAAAGGTTTAACCCTAACGTCCATCCCCTATATAAGGTATAATTCTCCCATAACAGAGGTACGCAATCAAAACCTAGCTTTTCTCTGCATTGATCAACCTCGCCTTCACAAAAATATTGACTTGAGCGTCGGAGGGGCTAATCAGGACACAACCCCCGACGTGCCTTCTTTATTTTGCAGGTATCTTCACGTCGGATTAATCACAAAAAGCAACCAGCTCATGGATCCAAATGGCAAGGTACAGTTCAGCCAAAATCCGGCAGAACCAGAATAAATAATTGCAATATACAAGCATCAGTTAAGGATGCATGGTAAAGATAATATCAGAGTCAAAACAATAATAGATATGGATAAAAAAACCAACCAAGATCCAGAATCTAACATAGTCAAAAGTCAATAATGCAAAGACAATAATCTTGTGGTAGAAAACCTATAAATTCAAGGTGGTTAGGAAAATAGAAACTAGTCAAAGAAAATGTGAAGATTCATACCTAGGGAAGATTCAAGATTTTATAATTCTATTAAATACATAAGGTAGTTTTCGAATATTACCAGGGTATATCACATTGTACAAAACTACAAGAAGACCAACATAAGCTACATAATAAGGATATCACAACACTTACATCAGGGAGTTGAAAATTCAGAATGTTGCAAAAATATGAACTAGCTACGTGTATCAACCTTCTTGGAACATATTATTAAAGAATATAGTGCAATTCATTTGAGACCTATCTAACAATAAGTCAGTTGACATACATAAGAATGTATCCACAATTAAATCCTCCAGCTTAGGTTATTAAGAATCTAAAAATTAAAGACTTAAACAACCAATAAAATATGCAAAATAGAAAATTATTCTGAATGAAGGAAATTATTCTGATTGAAGGGAATATCAAGAATCTAAAACCCTCATTAATTAAAGGGTTAGCTCAATAAACACTTAACAAAATCAACAAAGTAGTAACATAAACTATCATTATAGTAGGGAATACAATAAATTAAATTAGTAACTAATATTCGAGATATTTTAATTGAGAATGAAAATGGATTCAACACAAAAATGGATTCAAATAGACAGAATCAATATGAACTAGAACAAAGCATTATAGAACAATGAAAGATTCCTGATATGAAAAGTTGTTGTTTTACTAACTAGTGTCACATCCTTATAGCCATACAGATACCCATTCTAACATCATTTTCATATGTTAAATACACTAAAGAGTCCACACCAAATAGATACACAAGTTCTATTTTCATTAAATGCAACCATCTCACATTGGCTAACATCAAAGACATAATCAAGTTTAAAAATCTACCATAAATGTTGGTTTTACTTTAAAAATTCAACCAAACCAATAATTCACAATTAACACAAACCAATACTGAGGAAGAAAAGGTACAAAAACTATGTGCTTGCCTGTAGAAAGAATGACAGAGGAGGATAGAAAATAAGCCAACCAACCTTTTAAAGAATTTACCTCCTAGACATCTTGTACTTTGTCATTCATCACTCCCCACTGCAACTGCAAGAACACTTTTCCTTTGTCCTCCTGCAATGTTTCACAAAAGTAGCTCAACCTTGACAATATAACAAATAACAAAGTTGAAATATAAATCATGCTTTGGATCCAAATCCTTTCATAGCTTAAGGCACCCACCATTAGGCTAACACCTTAAATTTAAATACTAAACATTAAATCCTATATCCTAAAAACTTAAGACCTAATCTCTAAACTGTAAAACGTAAACCCTTTAATCTAAAGCTTGAACCTTAATCTTAAATCCTATAACCTAAACCTTAAACTTTAATCCTAAACACTAAATATTAAATCCTAATATCTAAACCATAAGCCTTAAACTATAAAACGTACACATTAAAACCTAAACTATAAAACTCTAAACCTTAAATCATAAACTTTAAAATAAAACTCAACACTAAGTGCATGCATTAAGGTATGCAATTATTTGAGAATCAACCATGCAAGACAAAAAATGATTACCTTCACCCCATCTCTATTGAAAGTAACACCTAAAAGCATAAGTTGTTTGATTGACATGATTTTCTATAATCAAAGTTAAATTATGCAAATAATGCATGATTTTTGTAAAATTAAATTATTCACTTAATGCAAATGATTGAGAGATCATACTATTTGATTTCTATGATAATATAGAGTTTGTGTACTTAGCAAACTTATTCTTACAGAAAATGAATTATGGTATGACATATTAAACAAAACAAACTGTAAATTATAATAGAAATATATAATTCGACAATCTATATAAGAGAGACATCACATACCTTTAATATAGACATCACTTTAGTTGTTTTTAGATTTGAAATTGCTTACAACCGTAGTCCAACCTAAGTCTCCACAGATAACAAAGAACACATCGTTGACATCCATCTAGGCATTCTCTATCTCAAAGAGCCAAGCACTTGCAAAACAAAACACGAAATAATGAGTAAAAAAATGACGTGGAAGATATAGCTTCTTTCATCGAGCGATGATCTCAATATCTTTCGACAATACAAAATCGACATATATGAGCTGATATTCTAATCTTTTATCCTCAAGCTTAATTTATTCAACCTAATTACATATATAAGCAAAACTTAGGAAATAAATATAGCAAACTCAATAAGCTTCTTTTTTGTCAAATAGGAACAACGTTTGCCACAAAAGCACCGAATTCATCCATTCTCATCATTAGTGGAGTTATTTTCTACAACAACTGTAGGAATAATAAGCCAGTTAACATGTACAAGAATGTATGCACAATTATATCCTCCAGCTCAGGTTACAAAGAATTCAAAGAAGTCTTAAACAACCAATAAAATCTGCAAAATAGAAAATTATTTGATTGAAGGGAATATTAAGAATCTAAAACCCTCGATAGTTACAGGATTAATGCAACAAGCAGTCAATGAAATCAATAAAGCAATAACGTAAACAATCATTATCATAAGGAATACAGTAAATTAAATTAGTAACTAATGTCCAAGAAATTTTAACTAAGAATGGAAATGGCTTCAATAAAAAAAAGATTCAAATAGATATGTTCAATATGAATAAGAACAAAGCACTGTAGAGCAATGGAAAATTCTCAATATGAAAGGTTGTTGTTTTACTAGCTTGTGTGACATCCATACAATCATACGGATACCCATTCTAACATCACATGCACATGTTAAATACATAAAAGGATCCACACCAAACAAATACACAAGTTCTATTTTCATTAAATGGAACCATCTCATAATGGCTAGCATCAAAGACATAATATGTTCTAAAAATCTACTATAAGTGTTGATTTTACTTCAAAAATTCGACCAAACCAAGAATTCACAATTAACACAAACCTGCACTGAGGAAAGAAAGATGCAAAAACTGCATGCTTTTCTACATAAAGAATGACAGAGAAGGACCGAAAATAAGCCAACCAACCTTTTTAAAAATTTACCTCTTAGACATTTTGCGGTTTGTCACTCATCACTCCCCATTGCAACTACAGGAATGTTGGAAATTAACTTTGATTATAATTGCCTTAAAAATAGATTTTGATGACAAAATAAACACTCACTATTTTATTGAAAGAAAGAAACACAAATATTACAAATGCAAACTCAATAAACCCAAAACTCGTTATGAGTTAGCTTGTTGAAGCTAACCAACCAAACCCTTTAGAATGCTCACTAACACACACCTCACTCAACTTTCTTCTAATAACATATATAAATGCAATGGCCAAATGGCCATATTTATAAGTGATTAAGTGAGTTCTCTTTGGTGGCAATAGTTGGCAACTTAAAATTGCCAACTAGTAAAAGAAATAGAAAACTAATTTGAATTGAAACTCTAACAAAGTCAAAGTCAAAGCCACCCTTTTTACAACTCATCATAGTCTACAGATTTCCAAAGCCAATTTGAATTGAAACTCTAACCAAGTCAAAGGAATTCTTTTTACAACTCATCATAGTCTAGAGATTTCCAAAATTAAACCAAGTTTGATCCTTAGCATCCTCCCTTAAACTTGGTTATCATTCCGAGCATGTTCTTCAACTTGTAAAATGTCTCAGCCTTCAAAGGCTTTGTGAAAATGTCTGTTATTTGATCCTCATATATGCAATACTCAACAATAATCTCTTTGTCTTTATCCAAATCTCGAATGTAATGATATTTAATGTCAATGTGCTTACTTCGACCATGGAACACTGGATCCTTCGTTAAAGCGATTGCTGATTTATTACCACAGTAGATTGTCATGGGACCATCTGATTGCTGTTGCAATTCACTAAGCATCCTTCGTAGCCAAATTACTTGAGTAACACAATTTGCTACAGCTATATACTCTGCTTCAGTAATTGAAAGAGCAACTACTTGTTGTTTCTTATAAGACTAAGAAAATGCTCCAAAACCTAAATGAAAAACATAACCTGAGGTATTTTTTCTCTTTTCAACATCACCAGCCCAATTGCTATCTGTATATCCGACTAATTGTGTATTTTTATTGTTTGAATAAAATATGTCATCATCAATCGTACCTTTAATATATCTCAAAATTCGTTCAACATCTTGTCAATGAGATTGTCGTGGTGAATCCATAAATCTGCTCACGATTCCCACTCCTTAAACAGTATCTGGTCTAATTGCAGTTAGGTATCTCAGACTTCCAATAAGTCTTTTAAAATTTGTTACATCAACCAAATCACCACTACCGTCTTTCAAAAGCTTTAGCCTCTCTTCAACTGGTGTTAAAATTGGTTTGCACGTATACATCTTGAATTTCTTTAAAATATCTTTTGCATATTTCTGTTGTGAAATGAATATGCCTTCATTTGTTTGTTTTACCTCGATACCGAAAAAGTAAGACATTAATCCCAAATCTGTCATCTCAAAATGAACAACCATATCTTTCTTGAACTCCAACAACAATCTTGAATTATTACCAGTGAATATCAAATCATCTATATAGAGACAAATTATGACGATGTCTCATTCCTTGTTGATCTTGATATATAAAGTATATTCATATGGACACTTATGAAATCCATGTTCGATGAAATAAGTATCAATACGAGTATACCATGCCCTATTTGCTTATTTAAGACCATACAATGCCTTCTTTAGTCGATAAACCTTATCTTCTTCTCCTTGCTTTATATATCCCGGTGGTTGCTCAACGTATACTTCTTCTTCAAGTATACCATTCAAAAAAACTGACTTTACATTCATTTGATGAATCTTCCAATTGTTTTGAATAGCAAGAGAAATGATTAAACGTATAGTATCTAATCTGGCAACAGGTGCAAAAACTTCAGAGTAGTCGATACCTGACTTTTGCTTATATCCTTTTGCAACTAGTCTTACTTTAAAGCGTTTCACTTATCCACTGGGCATATACTTTGTTTTGTACACCCATTTGACACCAATAGGTTTCTTTCCTTTTGACAAAGTGGTTATGTAACATCCCACCCCCTACTGGAAGGGTAAAATAGTAAATTTGGCATAGGATGAGATGGATCGGAATGACTTAGGACTGTTCATACATAATAGGATTGGTACACAGTATCATTTGTGCACATGAAATTATTGTACATGCATACATGACATTCCCAGTTTTCGTGTCTAATGTAATTTTATTGTGATTAACGTGGTTATTGGGTTTGAAAAATTATTTTGAGTGAGTCATTGAATGTTTTATATTTTAAGAGATTTTCAGGAATTTTTCAGGAATTTTCCGGAGAAAATTTCCGGACCGAAAAAATCGCTAAGTAGCGAACTGATGGATTTTCGGTAGCGAAAATTTCTATCCAATGACACTACAATATTGAGTACATTATTTTGGGATTGAAATTAGGGCCATTGAAATTGAATGGGTCAAATTTATGTCATTAGGGTTTAATTCCATTAATTGCCAAGTGTCATTAGTTTGACTTTTCTTTAGTCCTTCCTCCAATTGCCAAGTGTCCCACCATTAATGCATTGTTATCCTTAATTTCGGTGATGCTTTATTTAAAGAATGAAAAGATGAAGTTCTTGCCTTTTTATTTAACCCATCCGAAAACCTTCCTTTTATTTTCTCTTCTCCATTGGTTTCTCCTTCTTTAAGTAATCCTTCCTCCAAATTCAAGAGCTCTTCTTCATGCAACCAAGCTCCTTCCTTTCTATGATGACCTTACACTTGCATGTGTTAGAAGAGAGAGGAGGAGGTGTTGAGTAAAGTAGTAAGTAAAGAATTGAAGAGATTGAAGATGGAAAAAGCTTGAATTGGTAAGTGTTTAATGATGCTTTAATTATGTCTTTATGAATCATGGTTGTTAGATGCATTCAATAGGAGTTATGGTGCATTTATTGTGTTTATTGATGCATTAATTTGATGACAAGTATAGTTTGAATTGGTGGGTAAGGTTATGTTGAATATGACTTGATTGATGAAGTAGTATGCTTGAAGTGTGTTTTAACTTAGTGTTGGATTGATTTTGACTTGGGAGATTAATGAAAACTACTTGAATAGGATGCTGCCAAATTGTGACTAGTAGCTTAAGTGAATGTATGAATGATCTAGTAACTTATTTCTTGTTCATTGGGATGCTTATGCATGTGGAATTGGTGTTAGAAGTGATAGTATATAAGTTGAAGATGAAAGTGGAAAATTGGTTTTGACCTCTCAGTCTTGTTTTAAGCATAACTCATTGTGTGGTTATGCAAATGAGTCGAGGTTTGTGCCCAATGAAAATTTGGTTTGTTGGCTACATTTTTGTGTGAAATAGGTGTTGTCCAATTTTATCCTTAAGAGGGTGAATTTTAGCTTGGAAAGTCACTGCTGATGGCTGGAATGAACAGTAACCGAACCACATAACCTAGAGTTTTGATGATTTTTCTTAATTCACAACAATGAACAGTTCATAATTGACAATCAATCACAGTCAATCACAGTAATGGTAGACATGTCACACAATGTACACATTTCTGGTCCCGCCATTATCCCCATATTTGACAAGTAATAATTAAGTTAGTTAATATCCAATCTGAGTTAGTTAATGATGCACATGTAGGTGAAAATGCATGTTCGTGAGATTCCCAGCCCTAATCCTATTTTTTTCCATTAGAAAAGTCCGTTTAAAAATTAGAAATCCAATGGCGCTGACGGCGCTCAATTTGGACCTCTATAGGTCCCTAATTAAATAAAACAGTGATCAAAGAATTATTACCCGGACCCACGTCAATTTTCCTTCCAAAAATTTCCAATTTCTCATAAAATAAAATTCAATGTTTCACGAATCCGATGCCTCAAGAATCAGGTCAATCGGATGTCGGACAGAAAAGTTATAAGCAAAAGAAAGAAAATATATGATCCTAGTCGACTTGTCTGAGATGCAAGTCAACTTATACCATCACAGATGTATGTCTTAGTCGACTTATATGGGGTGCAAGTCGACTTATGCTATACAATAGCAGATCTCAAACAACGTCCTCCGACATCCCAACTTACAGGGCATAACTCCTACTCCGGACTTCAAAATGGACAAACTTGGTGTCTATTTTATAGAGAAAAGAGAGCTCTACAAGTTTCATGAAGGACATAAAAGCCAATTTCACCTCTAAAGGTGTCAAAATGCAATCAAAGTTACTGCCCTCACAATGCCTCTCAAAACAGTGCAACAGTTTATAAAATCCGTAACTTTCCAGTTCCTTAGTCAAAAATTACACAATAAATATGCTCAGAAATATTCCAATGTTATCAACAACTTTCATGAAAAAACCAAAATCAAATTCAATTGTTAACTAGGTCAAACAATTCAGTGAATGCTGCTGCCCCTGAAAGTACTCAATCTGGACAGTAATTTTTAAAACAGTATAACTCCTTGTACACATGTCAAGAAAATCACTACCTTATATCACTGGAAAGATAACACACATTACTACACTTTTCATGAAGAACTCAGAATCCAATTCCATCCCTAACAATTTCAAACTTGTCATGCAAGTTTCTGCTGATCAGGGCAGTTAATAACCTAATGCAGGTTTAGTGTTTGAAAATTCATAACTCCCAAATCTGATTTCCAAAAATTGAATGCTAAATACCATTTTCAATATCAATGTTTCCTCTACAACTCTTCATAAGATCACTCAAGCCAATTCAATTCACAAAAATTGCTAAAATTGCTTCCAATCCGAATGCTCACAAATCTGACACTTAGGCTAAGTTTCCCCACAATGTACAAAATCAGTCAATAGTTAACAGTTCATAACTCCCAACGTACATATCAAAAAATTTCAAAATCAGTGGCATTGGAAAGCTAACAATACAGGCTTCAACTTTCATTTAGACCATTTTCCCTAATTCATTCTCAATTAATGTAGAAAAATCATCAAAACTAGTAAGTCATTGATCCGGATACTGTACACACCAGTCATCAACAGTGACTTTCCAAGCTAAAATTCACCCTCTTAAGGCTAAAATTGGACAACACCTATTTCACACAAAAATGTAGCCAACAAACCAAATTTTCATTGGGAACAAATCTCGACTCATTTGCATAACTACACAATGAGTTATGCTTAAAACAGTACAGTAGGTCAAAAAACCAATTTTCCAGCTTTCATCTTCAACTTATATACTATCACTTCTAACACCAATTCCACATGCATAAGCATCCCAATGAACAAGAAATAAGTTACTAGATCATTCATACATTCACTTAAGCTACTAGTCACAATTTGGCAGCATCCTATTCAAGTAGTTTTCATTAATCTCCCAAGTCAAAATCAATCCAACACTAAGTTAAAACACACTTCAAGCATACTACTTCATCAATCAAGTCATATTCAACATAACCTTACCCACCAATTCAAACTATACTTGTCATCAAATTAATGCATCAATAAACACAATAAATGCACCATAACTCTTATTGAATGCATCTAACAACCATGATTCATAAAAGACATAATTAAAGCATCATTAAACACTTACCAATTCAAGCTTTTTTCATCTTCAATCTCTTCAATTCTTTACTTACTACTCTTACTCAACACCTTCTCCTCTCTCTTCTAACACATGCAAGTGTAAGGTCATCATAGAAAGGAAGGAGCTTGGTTGCATGAAGAAGAGCTCTTGAATTTGGAGGAAGGATTACTTAAAGAAGGAGAAACCAATGGAGAAGAGAAAATAAAAGGAAGGTTTTCAGATGGGTTAAATAAAAAGGCAAGAACTTCATCTTTTCATTCTTTAAATAAAGCATCACCGAAATTAAGGATAACAATGCATTAATGGTGGGACACTTGGCAATTGGAGGAAGGACTAAAGAAAAGTCAAACTAATGACACTTGACAATTAATGGAATTAAACCCTAATGACATAAATTTGACCCATTCAATTCCAATGGCCCTAATTTCAATCCCAAAATAATGTACCCAATATTGTAGTGCCATTGGATAGAAATTTTCGCTACCGAAAATCAATCGGTTCGCTACTTGGCGATTTTTTTGGTCCGGAAATTTTCTCCGGAAAGTTCCAGAAAATCCCTTAAAATATAAAACATTCAATGGCTCACTCAGAATAATTTTTCAAACCCAATAATCACGTTAATCACAATAAAATTACATTAGGCACGAAAACTGGGAATGTCATGTATGCATGTACAGTAATTTCATGTGCACAAATGATACTGTGTACCAATCCTATTATGTATGAACAGTCCTAAGTCATTCTGATCCATCTCATCCTATACCAAATTTACTATTTTACCCTTCCAGTAGGGGGTGGGATGTTACAATTCCCCCTCCTTATAAAAATTTCGTCCTCGAAATTCTCAGTCAACGGTTCACTATGACCGTTATCAAATGACCCTACATGTCCCATACACTTTTCCACTCAATGATTCATTTTTCGAAAGGTCACTGTAACCACACTCAGTCAGTTGTTCAGTCACTTATTTGGCTAACTTATTATCACTCATCACAAGAGATTTGATTCAACAAGGTCATCGATTGACGATCTCACTCTCTTAACTATCTCACTTGCCATTTCCAGAGCGTACCACTACCTTTGGTTCCGATGCTACGACTCGCCATTATTTCCAACCCGCTCACTCATCACGTTTTATCCATCCAATACATTTTTCTCACTATACCACCTAATACCTTTTTCTCACTATACCACCCAATACCTTTTTTTCAATATATAGACTTATTCCACTAACTTCATTAATACCCTTTTTTTTGCCAATTCTGGTATACTTTGTCACTATGATACTTCTAATAAAATAATTTCTCTCGTCTGCGACACTTCCCTTTTCTTTGGTACCGACACAGTGGCACTTATCTCTATTTTCACTATAACCGGTGGTAATCCACTTAACGCATTTACCCTCATATTACATTGACTCTTAGTCCAGATTCAAGTTCTTTTGACATGTCAACGTTTCTATATGTATTTAATTCTTTTCATTAGTCCGATCTGATCCACTCCAGCTATCCCATGCAGTTTTCCTAAGCCCTTTCCTTTGTTTCACTCATCACAAGCATCTCGACTCACTGTTGGTCTTTGCCTCTTGTTAGGCTTTTTTTTTTCTGTGTATTACAAGCGTGTACAATTCCATCTTGTGCTCACCATTAGTTCTATAATCATTCATTCAAAACTATATCATGAGGTTATAATCCTCTATAGTCCAAATACTTAAGCACTTTTCCTATTGAACATTCAAACCTCTACGCACTTGAATCTATAACCACTTCGTTCTATACCCATAGTTATTCAATTTCACTTTCGCATATACTTACTAGAATGTCTAGCTTCAACTGTTCACTTTCTTGTTCTATCATCTTTTTGTCGGGTACACATACTTTTTCTTTGAATCATTCAATTTTTTTTTTTTGGGTTTCACTCGCATATTCGGACTCATTATAGGACTCACCACTTTACCTTCTGCACTCTTAACCTTTCTTACTTTTATCCAGTATCACTAGATCTACAACTTCAATTTTCCAGTATCACTTCACAATTACCCATAATCTACTTAACATTCTTCGGAAATCCCAATATCTCGTAATTGATCCGCTCATTGCAAATTATTATCTCATTCATCGGTATAGTAATCATTTATGCCCATCTTTTTTCTCGAATAAACACAATGTATCCTTATAGGAATCTAAGGTCTCCAAGACTTTAAACAATTGCGATCATAACACCAATACCATTTATCAAAGTCAATTCAATTTATCTTATACCGTTTTAACATAATGTCTCAGCTCACCACACACTGCCCACTCTCCAAGGGTATGCTTATCATCAGTATCAAATTCTTTTATGAAGATAACACTTCATCACGTCATTGTCAGTTTTCTTTTAGGACTTCGTGTCTCTATTCATTTTCTCTTTTCAATTGATTTCCTGTCATCCACATCGACATATGTCAATACCTAGTCATCCGTACTTGGACCTCCATAAATTCCACTTCATTTGAGTATTTCACTTCGCAGTTCGGGACTATTTAATTCTTAGTTTCAAATCAAGATTTCTCAACAGTTTTGCATCACATATGAAGATCTATTCACTTCACATTGCAATAGAATCACCTCAAATTAAAATTCCACTCACCTACGTGGATACGTTACATTCCCGTACACACAAAGCAGATAACCTCAGTAGTATATTTCACTTGTTATGTCTAAATCTCCTCTTAAGATATGAATCAATTTTACTTTTGATTTCGTCCGTACTTCTTTTCGTTTGACCATTAGTCTTGCTACCGTCGTTATACTGTTCACGAAAGTCTCATCAGCCAATTAGTGTCCCTAATTGCTTTTCAATCATTCTCAACTATATGCACTATCCCAATCAGAACAATTTTATGCCATAATTTAAAGATCAGAACAGTCATTGCACTAAGGTTCCATGTGACAGTCACATAAACACTTTCTTTAACACTTATTTCGTAATCTACACCTCACCAGAACTTATTTCATCTTATCCGGAAGCCAATTAGTAACCTATACAATTCAGACTTCCATAAAACTCCTTTCTGGTTATACTGATCCTCAAATAGAGGACTGATGCCATTATCATTCTTCATTTCCTCTCATACAAGTACACTCAGTCCTCTTATGTCATACTTTAACCCATTATGAACTTTACACTTACAGCCACTCATAGTAGCACATATTTAATCATTCACCGATCATCTCCTCTCTTATTTCCATGTATCTTTCACATACGTTTCATTAATCATGATCAACTTTACTGTCCAATAGATACTCCCAACGGTAAATCAACTTAAATGCGACAACTCTTTTCATATATTACTATCATTGTTTCTTTCTTTTTTCATTTCCCTAGTTTCATTCCATATCATTCATGTGTCAGCTTGACCTTTTAAGGTCATATCCACTTGGCTTATACAATGTCATCTCCTTATTGCTACATATCTCTTTATCTTCCTCAAACAATCTATAATAGGGTATTCACAGTCCCCAAAACATGACAAAATCGGTGATACAACTCCACTGTATCTCTATCTATTTACCCATCCATTTACCATTTCTGTGTCCATATACATCTTTTCAACCAATCCTGAATTTCCCGATACCCAATTAGTATAAAATTGTCAGTCTGTCTTTTTCCCTTACGATCTTACTATACTGATTTTCAAACTCTTAGCACAATATTCGCATACCCATTTCAGTCTCAAGCTTATGCGCTCATGATCACAACCGTTTCACGAGTTCATTTCAGTTTATCTGTACACTTTTATCTCACCATTTCTACTTTTTCTTACCCTACTAGGCACTTTGCTCTTTCAGTTCTAGGTAGACCATTACGATACAATATTGATCTTATTACAATCTCACTATCATCATCGATCTCTGATATCTACTGATATCGAACACAAATGCAGTGAATCAATATCTGCCTGATCGGACCATCTACGTTTTACTCGGCCCAATGTTTCCCATTTCATCGCATCTACAAATGTAACTCTAATTCCTAATCATCCCGGACTTTTCATCTCACTTAGTCCTACTATAACCAGTATGCTTCTCATATCTCCAGTGGACCTCTCCAAGTTCTAGACATATTCGTTTTCTGTCGCCGTAATATTGCCACATTAATCATGGGACTCAGTTTGATATCAATTCTTTCCTTAATCAGTCTAGGCCAACATAGTCATTCTAACCACAGTACATTATAATTCTCATTATCGATGTTTCCTTTTTCCCCTTCCCAATTGCTCATACCCATTCATGGGTTCACATTCTGATATCTTCTCACTTTTCTCACACTTAATCACGTAACACATGTTCACACGTAGGATTTCTACTAGTGCGACCCAGACTAGGGATCAGTTACTATGGTCTGCAACGACACGACTCAAATGCATGCAACTTAACCTATGTTTCAGACTGTGCCCAGATACATTCGTATTGCTGGGCTCTGATCCCACCTAAATGTAACACCCCACCCTCACGGGGCATGGACTCGGATATCACCAATGATATCGGGTTCGGGTCACGTGAGAGTGGGGTGTTACAGGTTAACTCCCATGTTTTATATTTTTCAATAGCGTGAATTTCTTCATCCATTTCTTTAATCCAATGACCATCATTCACTACTTCCTTGAACATTACTGGATCACAATCTGCAAAGAAAGCATAACGGGCAACAATTTCATCATCATTATCATCATCACCTACTTGATAGTCTTTCAAATAAGATGGCGTTATCGTTGTGAGCGCCTAAGTGCAGGTGAAGTAGGAGGAGATGATGCTTCAGGATCAACGTGAGTTGACTCTTCAGGAATTGGAAGTGAAGACGACTCGCTAGTTTAACTAGTTGTTTCAAAATCATTGTTTATTAGCACTGGTATTGGCGATGATTTCTTTTCTTTTCCTGACCAATCCCATACCCCTTCTTCTTCAAAAGTAACCTCTCGATTGATGATCACTTTTTTGAGTTTTTGGATTATAAAGCTTATAACCTTTTGTTTCCATGTTGTAGCCAAGAAATATACATTTTTCTACCTTGTGATCTAGTTTCTTTTTCAACTCATCAGGCACGTGTGAATAAGCTATGCAACCAAACACCCTCATGTGACTAAGATTAGGCTTTTGTCTGCTCCATTCTTCTTGTGGAGTTTTATTTCAAACATTTTTAATAGGACACCTATTCAAGATATAGACAGCACAGGCTACAGCCTCTGCCCAAAAACTTTTAGGTAACTTTTTACAAAATAACATGCTTCTCACCATATCCATAATAGTTCTATTTTTCCTTTCTACAACTCCATTGTTGAGGAGTGTACCTTACTGTCAATTAATGCTGAATTCCATTCTTTCTTAAGAAATCATCACAAACAATATACTCCATGCCTCTATCTGTTCTCAAAGATTTGATAAAATAACCACTTTGTTTTTCAACATACGCTACAAAATTCTTAAGTACTTCACATGCCTCAGATTTATGCTTCAAAAAATAAACGCATGCCTTCTTACTATAATCATCAATAAATGTAATAAAATATTTGTTACCTCCATTTGATGAAACCTCAACATAACATAGATCTGAGTACACGAGCTCTTGAGGATGTTTGGCTCTCCATGCCTGCTTTGTAGGAAATGGATCCCTGTGCTTTTTCCTCTTTACACATGACTAACAAATCTGATCAGGAACTTGAATGGTTGGCAAGCCTAAAACCCACTCTTTGTTTGCAAGAAACTTAATGCTTCCAAAATTCAAGTGTCCAAGTCGCATATGCCATAGCTAATTATCATTGATAGTTAAAGCATTACAACAAGAAACATTACTGTAATTAAGATAAGTTGGAAATAGACGATTGGATGACATTCTCGTCTTTAAAATGACACCCTTTTTTATCACTTATCGTGCACCCATCCTTATTGAAATGTAAATCATAGTCCTTTTCTAGTAGTTGTCTAACACTTAAAAGATTCTGGCAAAGAGTAGGATCATAGTATACGTCAAAAATATAATTTGAAGACCCATTCTTCAATTTTATGGCTATCTTTCCTCTTCTCAAAACTAGAAGTTGATAGTCATCGGCAAGCTTTAATGAAGAATTAAAGGATTCATCTAATTCATAAAAAGCTTCCTTGCTTTCACTTAAATAATTGCTGCAACCCGAGTCTAAAAACCATTGACAATTATCACTGTTACTAATTTCATGAGCGGCCATCAACAAGGTTTTTGGTTTGTTATTCTCAACAACTCCAGATCGATGATCTTTATGCTCTTGTCTTCGAGCATGACGTTCTCGATTGTAGTGACCATATTTTTTGCAATTATGGCATTGAATATGTGACTTGCACTCAGATTGATAGTGACCAAACTTTTTGCACTTGTAACATTGAATATTTGATCTATCTTGAGGAGATTCATTCTTTCTTGCTCTTGGTCTGGAATTGGTGTTGGAATTTTTGCCTTCTTTGCCTCTAAAATTTGAATTTCTTTGAGTATGCTTCGTTTTACTTGTTGCACTTTCCTTTTCATTTCTCAAATTTAATTGGGATTTTAAAACTTGCTCCGTTGTGATTGGTGATCTTTCATTCATTCGCATTTCACGAGACTCTAGTGAGGCTTGCAAATCATTAAGAGTCATGGACTCCAAACTTTTAGACTCTTTAATGGTTGTGACAGCATAGTCAAATCGACTTGTCAACGTGCGCATAATCTTTTCCACGATATCTTTCTCATAATCTCATGGCCATTATTTTTCATTTCATTGACTAACTTTTCTACGCTTGAAAAAATAATCATGAATACTTTTGTCCTTGCCTTGCTCCATCAACTCATATTGCCTTTTAAAGCCTTATAGTCTTGTTTTTTTTAACTGCATCTGCTCCTTCATATGTTTTGAGCAAAATATTTCAAGCCTCCTTTGCTATTTTAGCATGTAATATTTTTTCAAGAATTGACAACTCAACTAATTAACAAATTAAAAACAAGGCATTTTCGTTTAACAAACGATCACATACCAGTTGTTGTGATTCTTCGTCCGTTGGTTTTTCTTTTTCTACTACACCTTTCTCCAAAGTTTCATCACACCCATTGCTGCTCGGGTATAGCTCCATCAGGTGTCTCCACATCACAAATTATTTTTGCCATCGATATTGAAAATTATTAATTGCATTGGTTAAACTTCAGTTGTTGAACTTGAAGTCACCTTGATCTACTTGAGCACTTTAACCGAGTTCTGATACCAGATGTTGGCAATTAACTTTGATTATAATTATCTTGAAAATAGATTTTGACGACAAAATAAACACTCACTATTTTATTGAAAGAAAGAAACACAAATATTATAAATGGAAACTCAATAAACCTAAAACCCGTTATGAGTTAGCTTGTTGAAGCTAACCAACCAAACCCTTTAGAATGCTCACTAACACCTCACTCTACTTTCTTCTAATAACGTATATAAATGCAATGACAAAATGGCCATATTTATAAGTGATTAAGTGAGTTCTCTTTGGTGGAAATGGTTGGCAACTTAAAATTGCAACTATTGCCAACTAGCAAAAGAAATAAAAAGCCAATTTGAATTGAAACTCTGACAAAGTCAAAGCCACCCTTTTTACAACTCATCATAGTCTAGAGATTTTCAAAGCCAATTTGAATTAAAAGTCTGACGAAGTCAAAGCCACCCTTTTTACAACTCATTATAGTTTAGAAATTTCCAATATTAAACCAAGTTTGGTCCTTAACAAAGAACGCTTTTCCTTTGTATTCCTACAATGTTTTACAAAACTAGCTTAGCCTTGACAGTATAATGATTAACAGAGCTGAAAATAAATCATGCTTTAGACCCAAATCCTTTTAAAATGACTATTTTGGGTTTAATAAATTTGGAATTTTGCTTTCCTTCCCTTTGTTTTGCTACATTCCTCCCCCTTAAAAGAGCTTTGTTTAATTATAGCCATTGAGAATATTTATAATTATAACAATAAAATCACACACTATATATATATATATATATATATATATATATATATATATATATATGCATATAAACAAAATTTTCATTTAATAGTAATAACTATAAAATATTTTAATAAATAAATAATCACCTTATTTTTATTTTAAATGTGCAAAATTTTATATAATTATTAACCAAAAAATCATATTCTCCTCCTCTAATTTAATATATAATTTTACCTATTATATATACATATTATAAATATATATTTTATTATCATTTTAATGTGTATTTTTCATTATTATTATTTATTTATTATTATTAGAATCAAATCGAGCAAATATTGTCAACCCGAATCAATTTATTTAAACTCAAAATTAATTGATTGAATTCAAATATAATAATATACAATGATTGGTTTAGAGATATCTTATATTTTAAATCTCTTGTATTTAGTTATACTTTGAAATCAAATCCATCTTTGAATCTAGTACTCTTCTTATGTTTTGTGGCCAAAGAATGTGGAGGGTAGATTAAGTGCCTTAAATACCACTAATTCTATATAAATAAACATGATTTTTAAAGTGAAGATCATTCTTTCCTAAAATAATTAAAACTACAATGGAATTTGCCCCCCTAACCTATCTAATTCTACAAAGTCACAATCAAATCATAGAAAGGAACATTTACAAGCATGCATATATATGAGTATCATTACACAACTAAGGAAGTGGACATTCTCCACCTTCTCGTGACTTCTAAAGCTCGATTAGGTCAATGTTATTCATATTAAATAAAAAAGTATTATGTATTGTTATTTATAATTATTTTATAGCAAAAAGTCAAAGCGTTTGGAATTTTTTAAAATTTAAATCTATTTAAAAGTCTGATTAATTCAAAATTTGGATCAAAACTTAATAAGAATTGTATTGCTAACCCTACTAATTGCAACCATACATTTTCCTATTAGCATTAGGAATGGTCGGTCGTGTTTGGGGTGGCACAATCCACTCCTGCTAACACTCTTCAGGGAATCATGACGACCAGCAAATGGGAAAAGATTGAGTTGATGGTCCCTGACTCCATATCCACTTTTGGAGTTTGCTTTTACTTCAATTGCTCATTCCACAAAGTCATCGATCCATCTTCACAAGATCTTCTGCTTTCCGACGCCAACCCCACCTACCTACCTACATATAATCTAGCTTTAAGCTTAAGTCTCTCTTCATCCCTATATATAATCACTCAAATTGCTACTTCTGTTAATGGTTTTCCTTTTCCGGGAAGGTTGGCTCCACTCACATTTCTCCTGCTAGCTTGTGATCCTGGAGCAAAAATAGGTTGGCATTGCTTAACTGTACATTCATGTTTACGAAGTTCAGAAAATCCTCTAAAAACTAGAAGAAGAAGGGTTGTAAGAAGCTTAAAGTTTTTGTCAATGTCACATTACCAGATCGTTACGCCATGCGAGGAGCTCAAGAAAAAAGAAAGAGGAGTCAAGTCAAGTGACTTTAAATACAAAATTTTTCAAGTCAATGGCTATTTGCCGCAGGTTCTACGCTAAGAAACAAATTCCTGAACGCAAAAAATTCATACATATATCCAAATCTGCTGCATCTTATTCTTTACGCTGTCTCTCGTAGCCATTAACAATCACATCACTCACTCGCTACCCTGTTCTTTCTGTACTGTATGCATTTAAATTAGTTCCTGTAAGTTGATTTTAGGTAAGAATATGAGTGTGACACTGGAGAGCTCCGAGAATGTGGGTTTCGTGGTGGAAATGTCTCAGTTTGAACGAGTCAGTGAAGAGAAATTTCCTGGACCTTCTCTTGCTTGTGCTCTTCTGTGTTTTTTAGTTTGCATATAATTCAATGCAGCTATGCAAGTCTTCACATAAGGGCCAGTTGAAATTTTGTATTATTATATCCAATTTCAGTATAAATAGACCATCCAACCAGAAATTCATTCATTGATTTCATTGTTTCTTCTTCTTTATCTATGGCAGAAACTTCTTGCTCCTCCTCTGTAACCTCTGCTGTTACTAACTTCAAGTGGCATTTAGTGCGGGAGCGACTGGAATTCATTATCATGGCCGTGGTCCATCGTGTAATGGAGTTCGTACTACTCGCCTTGGCATTAGTGTCCAAGGTAACTGGCCTGAACCCCACTTTCTGGTGGCCAACCTTCCCAGACGGCGGTGCCTATTGCCTGAGCTGGAGGCTGGCAGTGGAGGCAAATAACTTACGTGCATGGCGGACTGTCCCTCCTCAATGCTTGTTCTATGTCGAGAAATACATGACCGAAGGCCAGTACGAAAAAGACCTTAACTTGGTGATTGATCAAATAAGGACTTATGTGAACCAGATTGTTCCCTCCGACGACAGCTTGGACGCTTGGATCCTAGATATTGACGATACCTGCATCTCCAATGTCGGTTACTACAAAGAAAAGAAGTACGGGTAAGTATCGAATGGAGTCCACAATTCCACATGCATGAAGATTCAATATCTGTACTTGTATGTTCTTCTTGTCTGATTTGAATCGACATGCATGAAGATTCAATATCTTTCATTGTACGTTCTTCTTACCCTGATACGAATCTACTCTCCTCCTCTGCTGGTGCAGGTGCGATCCATACGACCCAGTTGGTTTCAGGACATGGGCATTGAAAGGAGCTTGTCCAGCAATTCGTTCAGTGCTTGGACTGTTCAGAGACCTGATCGGAAGGGGTTTCAAAGTGATACTGATCACCGGAAGGGATGAACAGACCCTTGGTCGGGCAACTCTAGATAATCTGCAAACTCAAGGTTTTGTTGGGTACGAACAACTGATTATGAGGACTGAAGCGTACAAAGGACGAAGTGCAGTGTTGTTTAAGTCTGAAATAAGAAAGAAATTAGTTGCAGAAGGTTACAGGATATGGGGTAACGTCGGTGACCAGTGGAGCGATCTCCAAGGCGAAGTTTCAGGGAACCGAACCTTTAAGCTTCCCAATCCCATGTATTATGTACCCTGACATGACATGTAATACTCACTTCCGATCTAAAAGCTTAATAAAACTCTAGAATTTATTAGTCTTTCAGGTTTACAATCTAACAAAGATTAGCGAAATATAAGGTAGAAGGTTTTGATCCGTTCAATTCTAAACGAACAAAAATGGCGGATTGGATTTCGCAACTAATCAACCTGATAAATTGTGCGATTCGTCATTAAGATCAAGGATTTGATTTGGAACAATCCAAGAACAAAAACGATGAATGATGGCGATGTATCAAAACAGATACAGCAGATGGTTAGATTCATCCGTCAGGAGGCGGAGGAGAAAGCCAACGAGATCTCTGTCTCCGCCGAGGAGGTCATTTTGATTATCTTCAACAATTTTCTGCAATGGTTTATAGTTTTTTTCTATGAATTTGGTGTTTCTTCAGGTTTTCTGAATCAAAAACATGAGAATAGTGAAAATTAAGTGCAGGAATTCAACATAGAGAAATTGCAAATACTTGAAGCAGAAAAGAAAAGGATCAAACAAGAAATCGAACGCAAGGCCAAACAAGTTGAAGTTCGTAGGAAAATGTGAGTCTCTAAATTTTCAGGTCATTCTGAGCTGAGCACCGGAAGCTTTTAAATTCGTTAGGGTTTTTGTTAAAAACTTTGGGAATTTAATGCGTAGAGAGTACTCGATGCAACTGAACGAATCCCGCATAAAGGTTCTTCAGGCTCAAGACGAAGCGGTGAACGCCATGAAAGAATCTGCCACAGCTCAACTCCTTCGAGTCTGTGAAGACAAAAACGTATACAAGAAGCTGCTCAAGCTCCTCATTGTTCAGGTACATTGTAACAGATAAGGTTTGCTGTCTCATAATCTCAGATATTGATCAGTTTCTGTGTTGATGATGATGTCGTTGATTTGTAGAGTTTGCTTAGGCTTAAGGAACCTGCGGTGTTGCTCCGGTGCAGAGAGGCGGATCGAAACCTGGTAGAGTCTGTTGTGGAAGAAGCAAAGAAAGAGTATGCTGACAAACTCAAAGTTCAACCTCCCAAGCTTTCCATTGACAAACAAGTTTATCTCCCACCAGCTCCATCTTCTTCCGATTCACATGCTCCTTACTGGTAATTGGATAATTCCTTCCATTATTTACCTTCATCTGTACTTTCTAACCTCTTATTCTGGTAATTGTTGTGAAGCTCTGGGGGTGTAGTGTTGGCTTCACAGGACGGGAAGATAGTTTGCGAGAATACTTTGGATGCAAGACTGGATGTCCTTTTCAGACGGAAACTGCCAGAGGTATGGCTACTTTACCAACAGAACACCAGTTCAATTGTTCCATTTCTGTCTACTTGATACAATGTGGGATGTAAATCTAGATGTGTAGAGTCTAGGAATGAACATCAAAACAAAAAACAAGACAATTTACTAGGCTGCTAAAGGCAAAAACATTCAAGTTTCCTTGTACCTCTTTTGTCCGGAAACAGGGAAAGAAATTGTTCTCATGGAGATTTGTTCCTTGCTGCAGATCCGAAAACTCCTCCTTGGATCAGCAAGTAGTACAACGTGATGAGTCTGATACCATACTTTGGATCGAAAGTTGGATGCTTTATTGAGCTTGACCTTTTTCATTTCTACATCTTACCATGTTGATGTTCTCAGATGAATTGAGTAGATGAATAATGGTAGACAATCGGTAGCTTCTCTTTCCAAATCTCCGGCACTTTGTACCACAATCATTTGCAACATTCATGCTAAACAGGGGCTTTTTAACTAAAAATTTTGTGGCTTTAGTTGAAATGTTGGATATACTTCATCATCCACCTTGATAGGATTGCAGAACTTCTTTGTTTTCATTTCCATTATCAAGAAAAGGATAGAGTCGTGTATTCCAATTTATGATTGGCTAAACTAAACTAACAGAATCAATGTGGAACAAAGATAGCTCTAAATGCAGTGCCTTTGAGTCATGGCATAATGTTCAAATGCATAATAATGTACACTACCAGCTGTAAGTGGATAACTAAGCTAAGACACAGAATACCTTCGGCTCCTACCCTGTTTGTTTTCTGATCCCCGAGACTTTCGACCAGATTTTTGCCGTCTTGCCCCTGATGGAGCAGCAAAGATTCCAATCCTCCCGATCCCTTTGGAGATTGAGGTTAAGAATGTTTTCCCATTTGTTGATTTATCTCTCATCCCTTGCTTCATACACATTTGTTCCTTCTCCAACTCGCTCAACCTCACTCTCATCCTTGATATTTCAAGTTTAAGTTCCCGGTTTTCCCTCCGTAAAGAAGCATAATTATCGCGTGGGGACATAGCTGCACTTGGAACACCACTGCTTATCCTCTGTGAAGGGTAACCATCTCCAGAACTTCCAGAAAATGCATTCTTCAGACGAAGCTGCTCAAAATAGAGAACTCTCACAGTCATTTGCACCGGCAGTCTATCATTTTGAGCAGCATGATTGCATGCTTCTTGAGATAACTTTTGGCAGTCTATGAACTTGCAAAGCTTTTTACATTCATGTTCAGTCAACACTGGATGGGCCTAGACAAGAAAAATGAGAAATGCAGGTTAATATAATGTCGACTACATGTAGACTAGGTTTGAAGTAGCATTGAATCATTTGAGGAAGATAGCAATACCTTCAGATATATATCAACAGCTCTATAAAGCCCGTCATCAATCACCCGAGAATAGTCTGGTAGTATCTCAATCAAAGCAACGAATTTCTGAAAACTTAAATATGGATCAGGAGCAATTTCTGCAAGGTATACATCAATAAGCCTTCCTACTTTCAACAAAGAGTCATGGCTTGGAGAACCCAGGACTTCAGATTCATATCCGGAGTCTTCATTCTCCTCTTCCTCAACCCGCTGAAGGAAATTAATTAGTATCCGATGGACAGTATCAACATCAAACATCGAATCCCCACTCCTGACCGAAGAAATAAGAAGATCATCAAGTGTAACCATTTCTAGCCGAAAAGCAATTCTCCTTTCCATCTCAAGTCTACACACAACATCAGCTTCCAATAAGATTGCCATCTTTAACATCCCAAAGAGAAAACTCAGTGGGATGTTACATGACTTCTCTGTTGGCATAAGACTCACGAGAGTCTCCACAACCATGCTCTGATAGTTTTCCTCCTTGGTAGGGGTTGACTTGTTCTTTGCTGGATTCCATATTTGACATTTCCCAATACCCTTGAGTGCTGTCTGAGCATAATGCATTAAAGAGACAACGATGATATCCAATCGGACACCTAACCTACCCATGGCACAAATAACTCTTTGATAATAGTCAATTCCTAGCACAGAGAGATCCTCAACCCACCATTCAATAGCACCACTTTTAAGTTCAGTAGAGTCAGCGTCGCATTCTAATCGAGACAAACCTGACACCAGCTGTTCTTTGCATGCATTGATGGCAATGGCCTCAATGCACCGGTCTGGAATTCCCACCTCCTCTGCTATCGAAGTAAGCATCTCGCAACTGGAAAGGACTTCCACAGACTTCACAAAACTTTGAACTACAATCTCATTCAGATAAGTCTCCGTGCGGCTAATAAGGTTCTCTTCCCGGTAGTCTTCACGCATCTCCAAGTACTCTGCAGCACAGCGCAGTTGAGCAACATTTGCAGTTGTGATCTCAAAGTTCATCCCGTAGCAGAATTTCATGGCAAGTTCAAACGTCTGCGGACCACCAGGTAAATTTTGTAGCTCAATTTTGGATAGATTCGAGTCTTTGGCGTCCGCAACCATTTTCCGTATCTTTCCACTTCGGGAAACAAGTGGAAACTGAAGTAAACAAGGGGAATTAATTAGCTTTCAAACATTGCTCGAATATGTGCCGAGGCCCGTATCAATTGCATTACAGGCAGGGTAGAGTAAAAAGGTGATGAAACCAGCTCCCTACCTTGTGCAGCAGAAAAGATTCCCCATCCACCACTATTGTAATGTCCCCGGCAACATCCGAAAAGATACTACAGGCAATAAGGAAGATCTAATGAGGCCTTTTTACAAGTAAACAATCTAGCCAGGGTTATTATAGAAGTATCCATCGCATGAAGTATCAAATGAGAGAATGTAAGTTAAGATCGAAATAGATATTCACAACGTTAACTATGCATATTTTAATCTATTTCACGATTTGGAAGTGAAAGAACATTAGCTCTTGGTTAATGAGCCTTGACACTCAAAAGAAAGAAACTTCATATTGCACTCGAACAGTCTGGGAATGATAAATTATGATCCTCCACCTCATTATCATCATTGAAGTTTCATCATCTGATAAGGATGGCCTCTGAGGGATATGGTCCATTTGAGAAATCATTTAGATTCCTGATAGATTTATATCTCATGAAGTCTCAACTCTTTAGACTAATCTGCTGTTCATTGTGGCTTACATTGTTCATTCACTCATCGAAATGGAAGTTTTAAACTCGAGCACTGTTTTATCAGAGTGCGTTGTGCACTCGATTCATCCAAAAAAGAAAAACCAAAAAAGGAAGCTTTAGTTTTTGATAAATGAATAGATTTTAGGTGTGTAAGAAAGAGCCAGAAGATACAATAGAGGGATGCTGATCAGACTGGTCCTAGTAAAGAAAATGGAACAAGTGGAGATACAGATCTCTACTCCATTTTCTAATTGCAACCCAAATCAAGCAAAACCATGAAGCATACGTGTGCATTTACGTGAGGAGAGGAAGAGATAAGACTACCGAGTTGTGAAGGGGTTGGAGAACTTAGGACTTGGAGAGCGCTTGGAGGAGGAAAGGAGGCTTTCAGACACCATATTTTCTCTTCTCCTTTTTCTTATTTCTTTCACTAAACAAAACGACCACAAGCCTGTCTTTCCTGAGAAAGAAAGAGAAAGAGGAGAGTGTGACAAAAAAATGATGGAAGCGAATATGACTTAACATTATGTAAATGGCCTTACGATGACCATTGATTTACTAAAGTGAGGCAGAAACAAACAGGGATTCCAACCAAGCTCGTTTTGCGTCTTTCGCGTTTAATACTTTGAAGTTTCTTTTGCGTTTGTGATTTCCGATAAAGAATGTTACTCTGCTATGTCACGCCATCCTGCCAGAAGGAAAAGAAAAGAAAAGCAAATTATTTACTGTTGAAGGACTTTGAAGATCGAGACCGGAAACTTTCCATCAAAGTAATGAACTTTACATAACAAGACACAGCACCTTCTTCTTCTTCTTATGAAACCTCCAGTTATTCAATATTTTCTCAAACCATTTGACGTCCAAGATGGGAAACCATCAGAATCTCGATTTCCATCTTCCACACGTAATGGGTCAATCTGAAAGCAAATAAAAATCGAGTCTTTGATCTCGTAGTTACGATAATGGATTCGCTAGCCTAGAACTTCGCTTTACAGTTAGTAGTTGCGTGGCAATATCTTTAATAAGGGGGGAAATTTGGATCACTCTCCCAGTGTCGTAGAGTGTAAAAGTATGGTGAGTTGGTCAAAGTTGTGGGATGTGAAGAAGAAGACTCTTTACGGATGTTGGGCACGGAACTCTATAAAGCCGCAATTATTAGAGACCAGAGCAGAGTCCACCAAAGTACATACTCACACTCCATAACCAAGGACCCATCTTGTTCTTTTTCTTAATAATCATCTTCTTTTCCTTGGATCGAGCTGTTCAATGTTGTAGAAGAACGATAAGATGGTCATTATTCTTATTGTTGCTTCTTTTAATACTCAGATTTTGTTTTCCCAAAACAAGTCAGCTGAACATAACTCCTCCTCCTCCTCCTCCTCCTCCTCCTCCTGTCATGTTCATGTACATATCGTTTCGGTCCTTGCTGCTGGCTATTATGCAACATTGGCATGGCAATGCCACCTTTTCTATAGGGTCCACAACTTCATGGCCCCTGTATTTATTGATTGTTAAATAGTTCTTTTCCGTTTAGTAGATTTAGTAAGCTGTCCTGTGAACGTCTTCTACTGCATTGAATTCTTCCCTGATTAGGAAATCCGTGAATGGAGTTTGGAATGTCTGACCCTGTTGAGCTTCTTGATGTATATAACATTCTGAAACCAACTTTTCCTGAGCCAAGTATCCCAACTCACCAGATGTATAGATTCTGAGCAGAAAATGCATGTCCAAGAGCTATTCTGTTTGAATTCTGTAAAAACTATCCCCCAGGATATGATTAAAAAAAAAGGAAACTTTAGGCAAAACTTTGGATAAAAGAATATACAACCACGTTTTATTTCATAAAAGAACGAAATCTAAACAATTTTTTATCTTTCAACTTGACAAAATCGAAGTTATAATATTAAAATGCATTAGTTCTGGATTGATGTACAACTGCAGAATGCTTTGCCAATTAACTATGTCCTCTTCGTGATATAGGATTACATTTTCTTATACAACCGTAACATTCTATGACGTTAGCTTGATAACAGTGGGGAATTCAGGACATTTCATAAACTCTTCTTGGTGGGGTGCTGCGAAATTAAAAAAAATTAGTTAAAAAAACAGGTAAGCCCAAGTTCAATGGGGGTGGACTAACGCGAGAACCTGAAAGCTCAAAGCCATAAGAGACACCAACATAAACTTTCACAAGTCCGAAAGCCACCTCAAGACAACTGAGATGCCAATCTGCAGGGCCGTGGCTCCTCCTTTTCCGTAAGGCTTTGTCACCTCCCAATTAGCGTATAAGTCATCACCTAAAGCTTTGTGATTTTTCTGTTTATCTTCATCTGGGGTTTACCAACTTTTAACCTTATCAAATCGGAATTTAAAGCTCTGGTTTTGGTTGAAAGTTTCTTCAGGATTTTGTAGGAAAAAAAAAAACACAAAGTGAATCCTTTGTAGCTTTCCTACTCATTTTCTGAAGTAAATTGTTTACTTTCATTTACAGATTCGCAGTTTTCCCATTTGATAGCCATTGTGGATCATCTTACAATCAACCATCTCAGTTATTTCAAGAGGTATTTCTGAGTCTCCTGTTTTCGTTTTGTTTCAGTTAAGCTCTAGCCCTTTGTCTCTTTAGTATTACTATTCGATTCTATTTCCTGCCTGACTGTCTAAAGGTTCATTAACTTTGTTCAGGCGTTCTTTAAAGTTTACTTCTTTCTGATTGTTAACAGTTAAAATGGATTGTTAAAGCCCCAAAATCTCTCCTACTCTTTCCTTCTCTCTTTTCTTCCTCCTGTCTACCGAATTCCTTCTTATCATCAATGAACTTTTTCAAGGAAGCAATTTCAAATTCATTAACTTGGTTCAGCTGTTCTGTTAAAGTTTACTTCTTTCTATGCTTCGCATTAATTGTTACATTATTGGGGCAATTCATCTTTTCGATTGGCCCAGTTATTTTTATCTCAACAGTTGAAATGGATGAACTTTGTCAAGGAGGCAATGTCAACATCTTCTGTTCTCTTTACCTCCTGCTTTGTCTCTCTATGTTTCTACGCTTGGTTACACTAGGCCACTCACTACACTACGTAAGGAAGCTTCCCGTTGGATTATGTGTTTGGTCAAGCTGGGTAATTTTTCCTTTCAGGAAATAATTAGTAAAATGAACCGATTTAGTAATACGCAGAAAAGATTGTCAAACGGACTCTTAAGATAATATTACCATTCTACGTAAAGTTTCAGAAAAAAGAGAAGGGGTCACAAATAGTTTCACTTAAAACTTAACTTTCTAGATGGAAATTACGTGCATAGTACAAATAGTAAATACACCCAAATAAATTGAACACAACACTACAAATATACCTGACAAATAATATTGAATACTATACTAGAACTTGAAAAGAACAAGACAATAAATGCGGAATAAAAGAAATAAGGAAAGAACGCACCCGGAAATTTTGATAACGGAATTCGGTCAATTTTGCCTACGTCTCTGAAGCATCACTCAATGATCTGCTTTTATTTAATGTAAGAGAAGAGATACAAATTTGGGATGATCACAATAGGAGGGGAGAGCTCCTTTTTATAACTACCAATCTCTCCCAAAAACACAAACTTTCGATGTGGGATAGATGAAAAGGTGTCAAATAGTAACAAATTTCTACCTTGGCACAATTCCTTATCCCTCTAAATATAAATCTTCTCAATCAATAAATAATAAAAGCAATTTTCGCAGTGCTTCTAAATTTACGCCGTTAGGCACTGACTCAAATGTGCAAGATATTTACCAAGTCTAAACAATGTTTAAACTTAGCTCTTGTAACCACCTTGGTCAGCATATCTATAGGATTCTCTACAGCTGAATCTTCTGAATAAGTATCTCTTCTTCTTCCAGAATTTCTCGTACAAAGTGATAGCGAATATCAATGTGCTTCGTCCTTGCATGAAAGACTTGATTCTTTGCTAAATGAATATCACTTTGACAGTCAGTATATACCTCAAGTTGTTTCTGACCAACTCCCAAGTCTTTAAGCAAGTCATGAAGCCAAATTGCCTCTTTCACAGCTTCTGTAACAGCCATATATTTTGCCTTTTTTGTAGACAAAGCCACCGTTGACTGCAAAGTAGACTCCCAACTAACTAGTGCCTTCGCTAAAGTGAACAAATAGCTAGTTGTAGGCCATTGCTTATCTATGTCACCTGCATAGTTAAAATCGCAATATCTAACTACACGTTGACCAAGTAATTCATCTCGCTCAAAAGCTAAACCAACATCTACGGTATCTTGGATATACCGTAGAATAGAATCCATTTCACAACTTGCTAATGAACATTACTCAGATCATGCATGTACCTGCTTACAACACTAACAACCTGTGAAATATTTGGTCTTGTACGCACCATTACATACATCAAGCTTCTAACAATATTAGCATATGGGACTTTTGCCTTGTATTTTCGCTCTTCATATGTCTTTGGAGATAACTGGCTACTTAGTTTCAAATGAGGAGTAAGTGGGATACTAACAAGTTTTGAGTCTTCATGTATACCAAAACGTTGTAATACCTTTTTCAAATACTACTTTTGTAACAACCAAAGCTTGCTTCTTTCTCTGTCCCTGCTTATCTTCATGTAGAGAATCTTTTTGGCTTCCCTCAAATCCTTCATCTAGAACTCTTTACTCAACTGAGCCTTTAATGTGTCAATTTCACTTTGGCTCGTTACCGCAATTAGCATATCACCAACATATAAGAATAGGTAGATGTAGGACCCATCTTGAATTCTGAACAAATACACAAAATGATCGTATTTACTTCTTGTGTATTTCTGATCTTTCATGAACTTGTCAAATCGTTTGTCTCACTGCTTTGGAGATTGCTTCAGTCTATACAACGATTTATTCAGTTTGCAAACCCATTTTTTTTACCAGCAACCTTGTATCCATCTGTCTGAGACATAGATTTCCTCTTTCAAGTCACCGTGTAAGAATGCGGTCTTCATATCAAGTTGAGTTAACTCCAAATTCAATTGCGTTACCAAGGTCAACAAAATTCTAATGAAAGAATGTTTAATAACTAGAGAAAATACCTCATTATAATCAATTCCTTCCTTCTGAGTGTAGCCTTTAGCTACCAACTTTGCCTTGTAGAGAATATCATCTTTGGCAGGAATCCTTTTTTCTTTGCAAAAATCCATTTGCATCCAATTGCCTTATTTCCTTTTGATAGTTGTGTCAGCTTCCATGTCTTGTTCTTCTTAAGAGATTGCATTTTCTCTTCCATTACACCTATCCATCTATCACTTTCTGAACTTCGGATTGCTTTTGGGAAGGTAGATGGAACATCATCAACAACTGGAAGTGCATAAGCTATCATGTCAGTAAAATAAGCAGGTTTTTTAATTTCTCGTCTCGTCCTTCTAGCGACAATTGACTCTAATTGCTGTGGAGGCTCTTGGGTTGAAATCTCTTCCTCATCTGACTCTTTTCCTGCAATGGGAGAGTCATTAGTAGTGCTTTTTGCTGGGATCACCACCGTCTGTTCAAACTCCACCTACTTCGACATGCTCTCCACCTGCTGGGAAGTACAATCAACATCTTCTGGAGTTACCTTATTTAACATGGAAGATTCATCAAAAGTAACATTCCTGCTGACAATTGTCTTCTTTGACTCTAGACACCATAAATGGTATCCCTTAATTCAGCATTGAAGCCCATAAATAGAGTCTTCTTTGCTTATGGATCCAATTTTGATTCATTCACATGATAATATGCGATAGGACCAAAAATACGCAAAGAATCGTAATTTGTTGCTGGTTTTTCGGATTATACCTCTAAAGGAGTCTTGCCACCTATAGTAGATGAAGGCAAGCGATTTACGAGATGTTAAGGATAAGGATTGGAATATCATAAATCGGTTGGCATGCAGAACAATTCGATCGTATCTGTCTAGAGAGAAGAAGTAGGCTTTCAAGAATAAGACTTTTGCACACAAATTGTGGAAGGCATTGGAGGACAAATTTTTGAAAAAGAGTGGTCAGAATAAGCTCCTTATGAAGAAAAGATCGTTCTGATTTGATTACCAACCAGGTATTACTATTTGTTACTATTTGGCACATTTTCATCTATCTCACATCGAAAGTTTATGTGTTTGAGGGGGAAGTTGGTAGTTATAAAAAGGAGCTCTCTCCTCCTATTGTGATCATTCTAAATTTGTATCTCTTCTCCTACATTAAATAAAAGCGGGCCATTTGAGTAGTGTTCCAGAGATGTAGGTACAATTGACCGAACTTCGTTATCAAATTTTTTGGGTGTGTTCTTTCCTTATTTCTTTTATTCCACATTTATTGTCTTGTTTATTTTCAAGTTGTAGTATAGTATTTAATATTATTTTTCGGGTATATTTGTAGTATTATGTTCAATTTATTTAGGAGTATTTATTATTCATGTGTGTACACGGGTTAGGTTGTGATAAATACACCGTGTACATAATTTCTGTCTAAGAGGCTAGGTTTTAAGTGAGACCGTTTATAACTCATCCGACCTTTCCTAGGACTTTACATGGAATGATAATACTGTCTTAGGATTCCGTTTGACGGTCTTTCCTGAATATTACCGAATCGATTCACTTCAATAGTTGTTTGCTTAGAGGGAAAATTACACGGTTTTACCCAACAAGTGGTATCAGAGCCAATGGTTTGTCCTTAATATGTTTGTAATTTTGTTATATTGAATACTATATTTTGAGTCTGCAATGGCACATAATAATCAATAAACACTAGGGACATCGACTTCCTCGTCATCATGATTGAAATTTTTTTTGGTGGTAGAGATATTTGACAGTACTGGCCATTTCGGCATGTGATAAGGGGAAGTTTTGAACTCCCTTTTCCAGCAGGGTCTTGACATTGCCATTGAAGAAAAGAAACCAAACACTATAGCTACTGTTGAATTTGTATCAAGAAAAGTTTATGCAAAATGTCAAGATGTGATTTTTTTTTCTTTTTTCAGTAACTAGAAAACTTGAGGTTTCCTCTGAGGCTGCTTTTGGGAAAATATAAGATCTGGGTAATATGATTCAGCATCTAGTAACATGGTAGTATAAAAGATATTGTGTTTCAACAGGTCTTTATGGTACTCATAGCTACTTAATTCCGAATTACTGCCCAATTGGAAGTTTGTTGCAAGATATTAGGATATTGAAGACAATCATAGGTTAATTCCTAAACCATTTCAAAGTTACTGGAAATTGATCATTTGGAATTAACTGCAGTCTGGACTATTTATCTAATATGCCATTTAACTTTCTGATTAGTAAAATTTATATTGTTTGTTTGGTAGGCATTTCATACCCTTATGATCAGATATTGCTGGCCTTTATGATCAGATATTGCCATTTTGTGAGTGTTTGGGCCATAGATTTGTTGTTGTGATTGTTCTCCATAGATTTGTTGTCTGGAAATTGCATTAGTGGCAAGCTTATCTGATTTATGACTTAAAACTTTTATTGAGAGGTGTTTCTACACTTCTGTTGGTATTGCAGGCTTTTAAGGGACAATTCAACTCAAGTGATTGATAAAACATCTTTCACTACCCAGGAAGAGGAAGAGCCCCGCTGGAAGAGTTTGTGCTTTTACAAAAGGGTGAACCAAATGGAGTTGAGGAAGTGTGATAAGAGTTAAACTTTCGCCTAGTAAATGCACTAGAATTCTAGTATAGTGGTATAGATATCATTCTCATGAAGATTGGTCGCTAATACTTAAAATCACACCTTTAACTACTATTCAAGCTGCCATGAAGTTATTAACTAACAATTAATAACTATCCAAAAATGCTTAAAGAACTAATTAATTCACTAAAAATGTACCAAAGTTTAACTTCCCTTTACCCCCTCTACCATGAAAAGCCAAAAACATACTTTCTTTACATGAATTTGTGTAATTTCCTCTAATAGAGTCAGTCATATTTTAGGTTCTAACTAACTATTTAGAGGAATTTCTAACATCAAACACCTAGTTTTCGGGTCATATAATTAATCAAAAACTATCTAGATGTATTAAAAATCAATGAAACTCATGTAATATTACCACCAAAACTATCCAAGAGCTCAATATTTCAAGTTGTGTTAGTAATCCTAGTTATTCTTTATCAAGATCTAATAATCAATTCATCTAAGAATTCCATACATATATCAATTAAAGGTCCATGTTTCAGGTTTCTTTAATGAATAACTTGCATAAAAATCAAAGAAGGATTAAAAACAGAATAAAGCATAAATTCATGTATCAAAAGATAACAATTAAACAATCAAATCATGGTAGAATAAGGTTCTGTTCAGCCTCCCTTGGCACTACAAAGATATTAAGCTAACATGTTTGTAAAAAAAAATACAACTGTTAATAAATTCAAAAGAGACATGATGAAAATAATATAACGAAAAATCTAACATTAGGATAATCCCCTCTTCCTAGCCTTTTCTCTTGAGTGTAGGTTGTGTTGGGTGTGTCCTCTTATATGTGGCAGCCCCTTTTTATACTGAAAAATTTGTAATATCCTTGCCCTAGTCTAATTAGGAAGATTTTTCTTGATTTAGAAGACTTTTGTATGCCTATTTTGGAATCCTTTTGCGTATATATGACCATATCTCTTCAATCCTTCGTATTTTAGCTCAAAAATTCCTAAATTTTAGCAAGTCTTCTTCAAAATAATATAGAGCTAATTAAGCAACAAATTAGAAGACCAAATTAACAAAATAGGCACAAAGTTATGCATGAACATCAGCCTCCTACAAGTATATCTCAGTTTAAATTATCAATAAAAGACGATGACATAAGACTAGCCACCGTGAATTGTCAGGCTCCATAACTTACAGACGAAACCGTGTAGAACAATAGAAGAATTTATTACAGAACATGGTCCTAAGTGTCAACTTCATTCAAGAAACTTCCATACACTTATTGTCTTTAGAATTTATCACAGCACGTGGTCCTAAGTGTCAACTTCATTCCAGAAACTTCCTATACACTTATTGTCTTTAGGTAATATTTATTTTGGACGCTGGTAATAAGAGTGTATTTGGTGTTTTATCTTTCACCTGATTCTTTTAGTTGAACAAATTACAATGTGCATGAAAACCATATATTATTGCTAGATTATGGTAAGAACGAACCTAATCCATTGCTAGTCTCTGCAGTTCTGTGTCTGCCAAATAAAGTGGTGCTTTTCGACTGGATTGGACCTGGGAGGCGATATTGAACTTAGCGTGTAGTGGCACTAAAATACAACTCATATTGTGCATTGGGGCCATCTTTTGGAACCTGGTGTAATGAACTATGCAGGGACATAGAGTGGTCTTGGATTTTATATAATAAGCTCTAGTATTGAAAGCACCACTCGTGCATCATATATGAGAGGTTGCAGAACATCTCATGATTGGATTTAATATAGGTCCAAGGATTCAACAAGATTCTAATTAAAAAGATTAACTCAGCAAGACAAAGGGATATTGGCAATGTAGCACTTTGCAGATAGTCAGGTATGAATGATATGTAAACAACACTAGTATAACTTGTAGCGGATCTGAGTCTATGAATTTTATGGTTTTGGAGTTTTACATTAACCTAGTCTATGACTCTTTTTCTTTGCAGTGAAGGAGTTCTAATGGAATTTAGGTTTCTAACCTAAACCAGAGAGCATTATAGCCATGTTTTGGTACCCAGACATGTCTTGAGTAGGATCAATATTACTTGAAGTTATAATATTAAAATGCATTAGTTATGGATTGATGTACAATTGTAGAATGCTTTGCCAATTAACTATGTCCTGTTTGTGATATAGGATTACATTTTCTTATACAACCGTAACATTCTATGATGTTCGCTTGATAATAGTGGGGAATTCAGGACATTTCATAAACATTTCTTGGTGGGGTGCTGCGAAATTAAAAGAAAATTACTAAAAAAAATAGGTAAGCCCAAGTTCAATGGGGGAGGACTAACGTGAGAACATGAAAGCTCAAAGCCATAAGGGACACCAACATAAACTTTCACAAGTCCGAAAGCCACCTCTAGACAACTAAGATGTCGATCCGTAGGGCATCTGTAATACCTTTTTCAAATACTGCTTCTGTAAGAACCAAAGCTTGCCTCTCTCTCTGTCCCTGCTTATCTTCATGCCGAGAATCTTCTTGGCTTCCCTTAAATCTTTCATCTCGAACTCTTTACTCAACTGAGTATTTAATATGTCAATTTCGCTTTGGCTCCTTTCTGCAATCAGCATATCATCAACATATAAGAGTAGGTAGATGTAGGAACTATCTTGAAGTCTGCGTAAATACACATAATGATCGTATTTACTTGTTTTGTATTTTTGACCCTTCATATGTGACACTCTAATACCCTCTGGGAGGATATTGCGAGTGCCACACCAGGCAATACAAACAGAATGCCAAACATTTCGCGAAAGCATAACATTCAATAATAAACATTCCATAACATAACATTTTATACGTGCATTTTCAGAATCTCAACAAACATGCATTACATATCATATTTTCAGAAGCCAGCTTGAATTAAGGTTATTACAAACTTTCAAACAAAAAATCCAAACTCATATACAAGCCCTAAAAAAGACAACTCAAAAATACATTTTAAGCAAAACAAAACTCATACTCCTTTAGCCATTGCGGTTGACTTGTCCCATTTTCTATGTCCTTCTCTCCAAACCTACACGGGGCAAATCCGTCGTGCTAAACATATAGCTTAGTGAGTAATAACTAAACTAAGTCTAACTACAAAAGATACTGAATCATGCTATACGAAAGCATCTCAGCATTCTGAAATTCAGAACTGAATAAGATTTATTAATGAAAACACTTTGCATGCTAAAATCAGGTATTTCAATAGCACAATAGAATATACAGCTATAGAGAACAGTTTTTTTATAGGGTGTTAACCCATCATATCAAAATTTCATATTTACCTCATATCAAATCTTATCTTAACATAGATTAAACTACAAAACGAATCGATCAGAATCCATGAATGTAAGTGGGTAATCGGATTTAAACAATGAGATACCATAATTGGTATCAGCAGGCGAGACATATGTCTCGAAATCAGGAGACACCGAAGTATCAATGTAGGAGACACCGAAGCGTCAATACAGGAGACACCGAAGCGTCAATACAGGAGACACAAAAGCGTCAGTACAGGAGACACCAAAGCGTCAATACAGGAGACATCGAAGTGTTAGTACAGGAGACACCGAAGCGTCAATACAGGAGACATCGAAGTGTCAGTACAGGAGACACCAAAGCGTCAATACAGGAGCAGTTGCGGACCCTTCTAGGCATACCTATTTACCCACAACTAGGACTCAACAGTTTTAGAACAAAACAAAGTCCTTTCAGATATTTCATGCAAAGCATGTAGTCAATCATATTAACATACAAGTAGCACTTCAATATCACATTCATCAATCAATACCTCAGACCTTCATGTCAGGAATCAGTACATAATTCAGTTCACATTCATTAATATCAAATTCAATTCAGTAATAACAAAACAAATCAAGGTGAGACCACCTTAGGTTACTCACAAAAGTTACCGTCTAAATTACTTACAAAAATTACCATCTAAAATTATTTACACAAAATACCATCTAAGATTACTTACTAGCTTACTTACAAGATTACTTGCAAAAATTACTCAAGGATTACTTACAAAAGCTCCATTATTGCTTATTGTCTTGAAATCCCGATAATATCTAGAATCGGTCGCTCGATGCGTTCCTCTATAGTATTTGATAAAAAACACATATCACTATTGTGCATGATTAGAAATCATTTATGCACATTCATATATATTGATTATTCATAAAGCAGGCTTATGACAATTCCTTGGGTTTCTTATCCTTAATCTTGTCACAGTATCAATCATATGAAACCATACTCAATTTCTCAATCTAGAATTATCTCACAGCCAACTTTTGAGTCCACATTGTTCAATTATTCTCATTAGGTAGTTGATGTAATTAGGTAATACTTCCTTCTAGAAAGTTGTCCCTATTTTTCTTATGTTTTCAATGATACCAAGTTCGTCCAATTTGGTTTAGTATACTGAAAGTTATACGCAAAAGATTTGAGGCTGTTCTTGAGCTTCATCAAAATTCTTATCTCAACTTCTAATCAAATTATGAAATTCTTAGAAGCATAATTAGAATTTAATCTCTTCATACAATTTGTAGCCTTATGTCTCTAGTTTTCTCCAAATTAAAAATTACTCCATTCGGATAACTACAAAGAAAGTTATACCTAAAATACTAAAGTATGCTTAAGCTGTCTGGAAACTTCGCCGTGACGAACTTTGCAGATAGCAGAATATTACGACCTTTTCTTAAAAGTTTACCACAGCGAACTCAAGAGTTTGCTGCGGTGAACTTTCACAGAACTACACTCCTCTAAGTTCACCACGGTAAACTAAAAAGAGTTTACCATGGCGAACTCTACAACGTTAATCATCTTCTTCTTCTTTCATTCTTATCCTAGATTTTCTCACTTCCATCTTATTCAATGAACACATAACACACTTAAATCAATTCTTCTACTTACATTTCAACTCCACAAATTCAAATAAACTAAAAGTCCAGATTTCATAAACACAACAGAAATTCGAAACTACCCATTCACTTTCTCTCATTATTGAATTTTTAACTTCTGCACTTTAATTTTCTTAACACAAATTAAACTCAGATTTCATTCCAGATACACTTAACAAATTTAGTTCATCATCTAAATCATCCAGTCTATGCATTCACCGACACTACACTGTGTAAACTTCACATGCATGTGCATATTTCCAACATAAAACGTCATCCAACTCATTCATAGAATTCAAGAACTTGAAACTTTACTTACTTGCTTCTTCAGAACAAAAATCCCAGCAGTGAGGTTTCGATGATTGCTGAAAAAACAAGACTAGAGAGAAATAACTAACATCTGGACTAGCTTATATAGTTCTTCAAAAAAATCTCTAATAATGAAAAATGAAGAAAAGGTTCGGTGTTGAAGAAGAACCAAGTAAAACCGAAGAATAAACAAAGTTACAGATCTCGTTTTTTTTTTTTAACTTTCTAACACATATACATACGTGTCTTATTACCTTAGTGACACTTGGCTCCTTGCATGTATGCCTTTTGTCAACATCTAAGACTTCCACATGTCTCAATGCATGTAAGCCATTTGTAAATTTTTAATCAGTTCACATGTCACGCTAGGATTGGTCCAAATTTAAATATTTTTTCTGAAAATTCACCAAAAATTCCAAAATAATACTAATGTTCTCTGAATAAATTTTCCATAATTTATTTGTATTTTTATAAGTCCATTTTGCCCAAAATATGTAAACGAATGCATGCACAATAATTTGTATGTGTTGACAAATAATGCACTGAAATTTTTCAATTTTTCTAACCCCTAACTTGGGGCGTTATATCATAAACTTGTCAAATCGTTTGTACCACTGCCTTAGAGATTGCTTCAATTTATACAATGATTTGTTTAGTTTGCAAACCCAGTTTTCTTTACCAACAACTTTGTATCCATCTGTCTGAAACATATAGATTTCCTCTTTCAGGTCATCGTGTAAGAATGTGATCTTCACATCAAGTTGAGCTAGCTCCAAATTCAACTGCGCTACCAAGGCCAACAAAATTCTAATGGAAAAATGTTTAACAACTGGAGAAAATACCTCATTATAATCAATTCCTTCCTTCTGAGCGTAACCTTTAGCCACCAACCTTACCTTGTAGAAAATATCATCTTTGGCAGGAAATCCTTCTTTCTTTGCAAATATCCATTTGCATCCAATTGCCTTCTTTCCCTTTGGTAGTTGTATTAGCTTCTATGTCTTGTTCTTCTCAAAATATTGCATTTTCTCTTCCATTGTACCTACCCATCTGCCACTTTCTGAACTTTGGATTGCTTCTAGGAAGGTAGATAGAACATCATCAACAACTGGAAGTGCATAAGTTACTATGTCAGTAAAATGAGCAAGTTTTTGAATTTCTCGTCTCGTCCTTCTAGCGACAATTGAGTCTGATTGTTGCGGAGGTTCTTGGGTTGGAACATCTTCCTCATCTGACTCTTCTTCTGCCATAGGAGAGTCACTAGTAGTGCTTTTTGCTGGGATCACCACTGTCTATTCAAACTCCACCTGTTAGGAAGTACCATCAGTCTCTTTTGGAGTTACCTTATTTAACATGGCAGATTCATCAAAAGTAACATTCCTGCTGACAATTGTCTTCTTTGACTCTAGACACCATAAACGGTATCCCTTAATTCCTGCATTGAAGCTCATAAATAAAACCTTATTTACTCATGGATCTAACTTTGATTCATTCACATAATAATATGCGGTAGAATAAAAAATACGCAAAGAATCATAACCTGTTGCAGGTTTCCTGGACCATACCTCTAAAGAAGTCTTGCCACCTAGAGCTGATGAAGGCAAGCGATTTAGGAGATGTTGAGGATAAGGATTGGAATATCATAAATCGGTTGGCATGCGGAACAATTTGATCGTGTCTGTTTAGAGAGCAGAAGTAAGCTTTCAAGAATGAGACTTCTGCACACAAATTGTGGAAGGTATTGGAGGAATTTTTTTTGAAAAAGAGTAATTAGAATAAGCTCCTTGTGAAGAAAAGGCTATTCCGATTTGATTACCGACCATGTACTACTATTTGTTACTATTTGGCACCTTTTCACCTATCTCACATTGAAAGTTTATATGTTTGGTGTTGGGGGGAGGTTGGTAGTTATAAAAAAAGTGCTCTCCCCGCCTATTGTGATCATCCCAAATTTGTATCTTGTTTCCCACATTAAATAAAAGCGGGCCATTTGAGTAGTGTTCCGGAGACGTAGGCACAACTAATCGAACTCCGTTATCAAAATTTTCGGGTGTATTTTTTCCTTATTTTTTTATTCCACATTTATTTTCTTGTTTATTTTCAAGTTGTAGTATAGTATTCAATGTTATTTGTTGGGTATATTTGTAGTATTGTGTTCCATTTATTTAGGTGTATTTACTATTCGTGTGTGTACACGAGTTATGTTGTGATAAATACACCGTATACGTAATTTCTATCTAGGAGGCTAGGTTTTAAGTGGGACAGTTTGTGACCCCTCTGTCCTTTCCTAAGACTTTACATGGAATGGTAATTTGGTCTCAGAAGTCCGTTTGACTTTTTTTATTGGGTATTACCCAATTAATTCACTTCAATAGTTGTTTGCTTAGAGGAAAAATTACTCGTTTTTACCTAACAAGTGGTATCAGAGCTAAAGGTTCGTCCTTGGTATGTTTGTAATTTTTGTTATAGTGAATACTATATTTTGAGTCTGCAATGGCACATAATAATCAAGAAATACCAGGGACATCGACTTCCTCGTCATCATGATCAAAAATTTCGTTGTCAAGTTTGAAATTAGCAGTGGAGCTATTTGACGGTACTAACCATTTCGGCATGTGACAAAGGGAGGTTTTGAACTCCTTTTTCTAGCAGGTTCTTGACATTGCCATTGAAGAAAAGAAATCAAACATTATGGCTACTGTTGAATTTGTATCAAGAAGAGCTTATGCAAAATGTCAAGATGTGATTTTTTTTCCTTCTTTTTTCAGTAACCAGAAAACTTGAGGTTTCCTCTGAGGTTGCTTTTGGAAAAATATAAGATTTGGGTAATATGATTCAGAATCTAGTAACATGGTAGTATAAAAGATATTGTGTTTCAACAGGTCTTTATTGTAGCACCCCCTTACCATAGAGTACCCACCGGAACACCCGTAGGTCATTCCGGTACATATCCTACGATAAGAGACCACTACTGACAACCACCACTAACTCCCCATGGCATCACAATAATAAAACAGTAATAAGAAATTGGTAACTTTTTAAAACCAAACTGTATTTCATTTCATTTCATCAAACTCAAGAATCTACAAACCGTCAAGATTTTCATGCATACATGTTCCAAAACACTTTACACTAAGTACCATACAGTAAGGCACAAATAACAGTTCTACTACAAGTCTCCAAAAGAAAGCCCAGCTGACCGACCTTTGAGCCATAGCCTCTCTCGCCAATCCGATGTACAAGGCTCTACAGTCCTGAAGGAGCTATCAGTCTACGCTTAATCCTGAAAAATAGATTACAATTTTGGATGAGTTTGCGAACTCAATGAGAAACCATCATCGATGGTTCTCCCAATTCATGCATCACACAAGCATGTTACACAGTCACAATGATAATGATAATACAGTCACACAGTCAATCTTACAATCCAAGTGCAAAGATCACGATCCAATAATACTGAAACATGTGAGTCATATAGTCCCGTCATGTAGAGTAAAAACTATTTCAGATAAGCATTTCAATATGCAATGCACATTTGACTCTTTTTTCAGTTTATTTCAGTGTTGTGACCGAGCGCTTAAACAGTGTCAGTGATCAGTAGACGCGTCTAGGGAGGATTATCTCCCTTCGAGCTATAGGCTCGTTTCCAGTATCAGTGGTGACTCGGTTCACAATTATTCTTTATCATTTTATGCATCTGTGGATGAATGCATATGGCCAATTACACATCCCATAAACAGTTAATAATTCACAGTCAATTAACAATCAGTATCTCACAAGTAATCACTATTGACTTCACAAGTAATCCACGTAATCCCAGTAAGGGTAAACAAATCACATTAAACACATAGATTGAGATAACCACCTAGGTTACTCACCTATTACTTTCGAGCTAATACCGGGAAGTCTCTGTGATGTCGGTCGAACGACGCTCCAATTGGGCCTCTATAAGAATCAAAGAAGATAATAGTCATTACTTATCCCATCCGAACTAGTAATGATGAACATGTAGGTAAAAATGCATATTCATGATATTCCTGGCCCTAATCTCAATTTTTTTCATTATAAAAATTCGTCTAAAAATTAGAAACCTAATGGCGCTGACGAAACGCAATTCGGATCTCTATAGGTCCCCAATTAATTAAAACAATGGCTAAAGACTCCGTTACCCGGACTCACGTCAATTTTCCGTCTAAAACTTCCCAATCTCTCAGAAAATGAAATTACATATTCTATGAATCCGATGCCTCAAGAATTAGGTCAATTGGATGTCGGACGAAAAAGTTATTCACGAAAGAAACCAAAATTCAAATAAAACAAGTAATATATATATTGCCCTTATTTCCTTCTCTTTTTCCTGTTTTCCAACCGAAATTCAATCTGTCATATCTCTTTCTACACATTTCAAAAAATTATAAACTATACCTTGTTGGAAAGATCATTAAAAACTCTACAAGTTTCAAGAAGACCCCAACAAGCAATTTTACCCCGAAGGGTATCAAAATCCAATTGAACTTCTGCCCATGCGCTACCCCTTATCAGAAAGATCACAATGTTATCTACAACTTTCATGAACAACCTAAAATCCAATTCACTTGCTAACTAGGTCAAAAAAAATTCACCAAAGCATCTGCCTACTGAAATTTTCCAATCTGAACAGTAAATTTCAAACCAGTATATCTCCTAGCACCAATGTCAATAAAATTACTACCTTATATACCTGAAAAGATAAGATCTCATACTTCAATTTTCATGAAGAACTCAAAATCCAATTCGATCTCTAACAATTTCAAAACTGTTATGCAAGTTTCTGCCATAATCAGCAGTTAACACCTTTATGCAGGTTCAGGTTTTGAAAACTCATAACTCCCAAATCTGATCTCCAAAAATTACATGTTATATACCATTTTCAAGATAAATGTTTCCTCTACAACTCTTCAGAAGATCACTCAAGCCAATTAAATTCACAGAAATTGGTAAAATTTCTACTAATTAGATGTGCACCAAATCCACACTTAGTCTAGGTTTCCACAAAATGCATAATATCAGTCAATATTCCACAGTGCATATCTCCCAATATAAAGATTGAAAAATAGCAAAATCAGTGGGAATGGAAATCTAACTTAATATGCTTCAACTTTCATGAAGACCATTTTCCCCAATTCCTTCTCAATTAATTTAGAAAAATCATCAAAACTCTAGGTTATGTGGTTCGGTTACTGTTCATTCCAGCCATCAGCAGTAACTTTCCATGCTAAAATTCACCCTCTTAAGACTAAAATTAGACAACACCTATTTCACACAAAAATGTAGCCAACAAACCAAACTTTAATTTGGCACAAACCTCACCTCATTTTCATACCTACACAATGAGTTATGCTCAAAAAAGTGTAATCGGTTAAAACCAAAATTTCCAGCTTTGGTACTAAACTTAGCTTCTATCATTTCCAATGCCAATAACACATCACTAAGCATTCAAATGAACACAAAATCAGTCCCTACAACATTCATAAATTCACTAGGGCTAATAGTCACAATTTGGCAGCATTAAACTCTTAATTTATATGCAAGATTAGTCACCAATATTCAATCCAAATATAAGCTAAACATTCATTCAATCCTACTACTTCATCAAGCCATACATAACATACCCTTATACCCAACAATTCCACCTATAATTCTCATCAAATTAATGCATCAATAATCACAATAAATTCCCCATAATTCCCATTGCATGCTTCTAACTACCAAGTCATTAAATTCATAAATCAAATCATAATTAAAGCTTAACAACACAACTTACCTAATTCAAGCTTTTCCAAATAAATACTCTAACTCTTCTCCAATTACTTTACTTCTTCACTTCTCATAAACATGCACAACATCATCAACTTGAACACTTAAGGAGGAAGAAAAGAAGAGCAAGAGAGCTAGGAAAAAAAAAGAAATTTTGATGGAGATGGAGAATAAGAGTAGGTTTTCGGATGAGATGAGTTTTTAAGCAACTAAAGAGTTCTTTTCCTTCTTTTCTTAAGACAATAACCGAGGGAGCAATAGGCAAAACCAAGACAAGTAATAAGTAGGCATTAAATGAAGGGAAATGGTGGCAAGATAGGATTTGTCCAACAAGGAGAAGAAAAGTCAAAGTAATTTAACTAATAAACTTTAATCAATTAAGCCTAATCAAAAAAAAAATTAACCCAAATCAACTCCAATGGCCCCAATTTAAATCCCAAAATAATATACCCAATAATGCAGTGTCATTGGATAGAAATTTTCGTTACTGAAAATAGACCGGTTCGTCACTTGGCGATTTTTCCGGTCCGGGAATTTTCTTCGGAAAATTTCAGAAAATTCCTGAAAATCTCTTAAAATATAAAACACTCAATGGCGCACTCAGAATAATTTTTCAAACCCAAGAACCACGTGAATCACACTAAAATTTCATTAAGCACGAAAATCGAGAATGTCATGTATGCATGTATAGTAATTTCATGTGCACAAAATTCACTGTGTATCAATACTAGTATGCATGAACAGTCCTATTAAATCCCAATCCATCTCATCCTATGCCAAATTACCATTCTATCCTTCCCGTTGAAGGTAGGATGTTACATTTATAGTATTCATAGCTACTTAAATTCGAATTACTGCGCAATTGGAAGTTTGTTGCAAGATATTAGGTTATTGAAGACGATCATAGGTTAGCCCCTAAACCATTTCGAAGTTACTGGAAATTGATCATTTGGAATTAACTACAGTCTGGACTATTTATCTAATTTGCCATTTAACTTTCTGATTAGTAAAATTTATATTGTTTGCTTGGTAGGCATTTCATACCCTTATGATCAAATATTGTCGACCTTTATGATCAAATATTGCCATTTTGTGAGTGTTTCGGCCATAGATTTGTTGTTGTGATTGTTCTTCATAGATTTGTTGTCTGGAAATTGCATTAGTGGCAAGCATATCTGATTTATGACTTAAAACTTTTATTGAGAGGTGTTTCTACACTTCTATTGGTATTGCAGGCTTTTAAGGGACAATTCAACTCAAGTGATTGATGAAACATTTTTCACTACCCAGGAAGAGGAAGAGCCCTGCTGGAAGAGTTTGTGCTTTTACAAAAGGGTGAACCAAATGGAGTTGAGGATGTATGATACGAGTTAAACTTTCACCTAGTAAGTGCACTAGAATTATAGTATAGTAGTATAGATATCCCATGAAGATTGATCACTAATACTCAAAATCACACCTTTAACTACTATTTAAGCTGCCATTAAGTTATTAGATAACAATTAATAACCATCCAAAAATGCTTAAAGAACTAATTAATTCACTAAAAATGTACCAAAGTTTAACTTCCCTTTACCCCCTCTACCATGAAAAGCTCAAAACATACTTTCTTTACATGAATTTGTGTAATTTCCTCTAATAAAGTCGGTCATATTTCAGGTTCTAACTAACTATTTAGACGAATTTCTAACATCAAACACCTAGTTTTTTAGGTCATTTAATTAATCAAAAACTATCTAGATGTATTAAAAATCAATGAAACTCATGTAATATTACCACCAAAACTATCTAAGAGTTCAATATTTCAGGTTGTCTTAGTAATCTTAGTTATGCTTTATCAAGATCTAATAATCAATTCATCTAAGAATTTCATACATATATCAATTAAAGGTCCATGTTTCAGGTTGCTTTAATGAATAACTTGCATAAAAATCAAAGAAGGATTAAAAACAGAATAAAGCATAAATTCATGTATCAAAAGATAACAATTAAACAATCATATCATGGTAGAATAGGGTTCAATTCAGCCTCTCTTTGGTACTAAAAAGATGTTAAGCTAACATGTTTGTAAACAAAAACACAATTGATAATAAATTCAAAAAAGACATGATGGAAATAATATAATGAAAAACCCAACATTAGGATAATCCTCTTTCCCCAACCTTTTCTCTTTGAGTGTAGGTTGTGTTAGGTGTCCTCTTATATGTGGCAGCTCCTTTTTATACTGAAAAATTCGTAATATCCTTGCCCTAGTCTAATTAGGAAGATTTTTCTAGATTTAAAAGACTTTTGTATGCCTATTTTAGAGCCCTTTTGCGTATATATATGACCATATCTCTTCAATCCTTCGTATTTTAGCTCCAAAATTCCTAAATTTTAGCAAGACTTCCGCAAAATAATATAGAGCTAATTAAACAACAAATTAGAAGACCAAATTAACAAAATAGGCACAAAGTTATGCATGAACACCAGCCTCCTACAAGTATATCTAAGTTTAAATTGCCAATAAAAGTCTTTTAGAAAAGTTCAAAGACGATGACATAAGACCAGCCACCGTGAATTGTCAGGCTCCACAATTTGCAGACGAAACTATGTAGAACAATATAAGAATTTATTACAGAACGTGGTCCTAACTCCTAAGTGTCAACTTCATTTCAGAAAATTCCATCCACTTATTGTCCTTGGAATTTATTACAGAACGTGGTCCTAAGTGTCAACTTCATTCCAGAAACTTCCCATACACTAATTGTCTTTAGGTAATATTTATTCTGGACGCTGGTAATAAGAGTGTACTTGGTGTTTTATCTTTCACCTGATTCTGTTAGTTGAACATATTACAATGTGCATGAAAACCATAGATTATTGCCAGATTATGGTAAGAACGAACCTAATCCGTTGCTAGTCTCTGCAGTTCTGTGTCTGCCAAATAAAGTGGTGCTTTTCGACTGGATTGGACCTGGGAGGCGATATTGAACTTGGCATGTAGTGGCACTAAAATACAACTCATATTGTGGATTGGGGCCATCTTTTGGAACCTGGTGTAATGAACTATGTAGGGACTTAGAGTGGTCTTGGATTTTATATAATGAGCTCCAGTATTGAAAGCACCACTCATGCGTCATATATGAGAGTTTGCAGAACATCTCATGATTGGATTTAATATAGGTCCAAGGATTCAACAAGATTCTAATTAAAAAGATTAACTCGGCAAGACGAAGGGATATTGGCAATGTAACACTTTGCAGATGGTCAGGTATGAATGATATGTAAACATCACTAGTATGACTTGTAGCGGATCTGAGTCTAAGAAGTTGATCGTTTTGGAGTTTTACATTAACATGGTCTATGACTTTTTTCTTTGCAGTGAAGGAGTTCTAACGGAATTTAGGTTTCTAACCTGAACCAGAGAGCATTATAGCCATGTTTTGGTACCCAAAGTACCAGACATGTCTTGAGTAGGATCAGTATTACTTGAACCAAAGTTTCATCCTTCAAATCCAAATGGGATATAGGAACTGTGGAGGAATTTGCTTGTGGGTGTACACTGATCATTAATGTATTTCTTATAAACTTCTTGTTTTACTGCTAGCTAGGCGCTTGTGGTCCTCGATGGAAATGGTTTCATATCGATCTCTACTACACTCGCAATTTTTTCTGCTGTCTAAAGTTTCAGGAAACTAATTCTCCAATTTCCAGGTGACAAGCAAACGAGCGTGAACGTCCTTAACCTGAACTAACACCAGTTCTATGCATTTAGGGGATGAAACAATTGAAACCCTGTTTACCAAAACTGCCTTAGTTCTTTTCTAGTTAGCAGCTAGCTTCTGTTGTGTATGAAGTACTTCCTCTCTCAAGCAAGCCATTTATGTTGGTCTTTTCTTGTGGATATTGTAACTTCTGTACACCAACCATTCTGATTTTAGCTTTTACTCTGTAATTCAGTTCAGATGATTAACCTATGACATCAAGCAGACTGATGCTCACGCAAGTTGACATCTTTATGTGGATAAAGATATCTTTTTTGCATACAAATAATTAAAGAAATAATCAACGTCGTTATGAACATTTAAAACATATACTTTCTGGATTGCTTGACCTTGACAGCGCATCATTTTTTAAATTTGATGTTGAATACTTTATTGGTTGCAGAGAGATGTTCCATCAGAGCCATCAATAAGCAGAGAAAAGAACAACTACTTGAAAGCTCTTCGGCTGGCAACTTGGCATCTTCTACCATTTTAAAATTATTATTAATTAGTCGATCTTACAGTTCCAGATAATATTACATTATAAAGGATTAAAAAAGAAATTCATTTCTGTTGTATCCTCTCCACAGTTACTCGTGAGTCGAACTGTTTTTCCAGTGGTCCGACCGTTTTGACAGTGGCAGGTAATATTTACTTGAAATCGTTGACAGTTGACAGTCCAGCCAACCTTAAATGGTCAGAAATTTCCACTTACAACCTGGATTGAACAGAGGGTATGAAATGTTATGTTCATCCATGCGCATTAGCTGTTTTTCCTCTTATTTTCCAGTTTCCTTCTGCTACACAGCAACTGGAAAGAAACGAGCTTCAGGAGGTCAATGATATCTTGTTGGTCAATTCAAGTTGGAACTTGTGGGAATCTGATATGACTATTGATACTGATTTATGGTAGCTATTTCCACTCAGCACGGGATGGAGATGTTCTCCCACAAAACCATGGGCTCCATTTTTATGATATCATTTTGTTGTTTCGTATTTGTTGCTGTTGCACTAGAAATGCATCCTGCAGAAGGTGTTCACTTTTACCAAAAATTCTTAAAAATTTTGTTGCTTTTACAGTTTAAGCTTTTCAGTTCAGTTTGCATAGGATAAACCCTGCAAATATCTAATTGTTCAGAATAACTCTCCCTTGTTTTCCACAAGTTCAGGAGTTCTTTTCATTAGCTTGTCTGATGGATCTTTTCCAATCCTTGAATATTTTCTTCTTGAAGACAGTTCTATGCGAACGAAACAGTTGAAAATGTTTTGTGATTATGTAATTTAATTTAGAGAATTAAGTTATAGAAAGAGGGGAGCAAGTAAATTTCCTGCAAAAGATGAACTGAAAGTTTAAGGAAACTTTAACAAGTTTAGTTGGCAACCCCTTTCGTTTACTTACTACTCAAAACTTTTTTTTCCCCTTTTTCAGTAAATGCATTGCTAGCAGTCAAGGATGGTCTGATAGACCCGTTGAAGCGTCTCAGGAATTGGAACATCGGAGATCCCTGTACATCCCAATGGACTGGAGTTCTGTGTTCTAATACCTCTGAAGCTGATGGATACTTGCATGTCTTGGAGCTGTATGTTCTTTCAGTTTTTCCTTAGGCACTAATTGTTGTCTAGTCTTAATGAAATATGAAGAACATGCCTTTGGAAAACAGCTCGATTGCCTACTCTGAGTGCTCATATTTTGCTAGTTTCCCTGCAGCCAGTTACTGAATATGAATCTTTCTGGAACTTTAGTACCCGAGCTTGGCGAACTTTCTTATCTAACCATATTGTGAGTCATATAGAAATTACCCAAATTTATGGTTAATTGTGTCTGCCAATGTAATATTTTGTCGTTTTTTTGTAAGGGATTTCATGTGGAATAACGTGACTGGCAGCATACCCAAGGAGATAGGAAAGATATCACCTTTGAAGCTCCTGTAAGTTTCTACTTCTTCATCTTCATCTTCTACATATCTGGGAATGCCTTTATTTTGTTTAAATTTTGTCTTAGGCTCAAGAGAAATAGTTTAGAATTTCAGTATTTTAACCTTGTTGATGTATTGCATATACAGGCTCTTAAATGGAAACCAATTGTCAGGCTCATTACCTGATGAGCTCGGCTTCTTGTCGAACTTAAATATACTCCAAGTGGATGAGAACCAGTTATCCGGACCTCTGCCAAAATCATTTGCTAACTTAAGCAGTATGAGCCATCTGTAAGTGGATGGTTGAGCTGATTCTTCAAGTTTTGTCAAAATTTTAGTCCTTTCCTTGTATATATAGTTTGTTACATGTGATACAGCCACTTGAACAACAACTCCATTAGCGGTCAAATTCCATATGAGCTTTCACAGATATCCACTCTTCTGCACTTGTAAGTTCACACAGAACTTGGATGGTTTCTTTTCTTATTGCCTTTTTTCTCTCTTATGTTTCTTTATGATTGAGAATATGTCTATCAACAGGCTATTGGATAATAACAACTTAACTGGCCACCTTCCACCAGAATTGTCAGCCTTGCCAGAGTTGCGCATACTGTAAGTCCTTCTATCACATTGTATAAATCGTTATTTGAGTTCCATAGCTCCATTATCACATAAGATCTTTCTTAATATGTTCTTAGTTTCCTATTTGTTTGCTAACTAATGATAGTGTTGATTATTTTAGGAAACTTCGAGTGGCATTCTTGAATTGGATGCAGTAAAACTATTGATGTTAAGTAGAAATCTGCTGATGAGTCTTATATACCCTTTTTGCAGTCAACTTGACAATAATGACTTTGGTGGATCTGAAATTCCTGCTACGTATGGAAACCTTTCCAAATTAGCTAAATTGTAAGTGTTTTCAGAGTCTTCACTGCCTTCATGAGATTCCAATGTTTGAAATGATGACAAGTGCTTCTTTTTTCCCTTGGTCACTTTCTGCGAGGTAGAAGTCTTAGAAATTGCAGCTTAAAGGGAACTATTCCTGATCTTAGTAACATTCGAAACCTTTACTATTTGTAAGTGATTCCACAATTGATATTACATTGAACTTTCTCTCAATTCAGTTGGTATTTTTGACGTTACTCTGTCAATGGTGCAGAGACCTGAGAAGGAATGAACTTACCGGACCGGTACCATCAGGACTTTCTAAAATTATGACGACTGTGTCAGTATGGAAAGAGAATTTTGTCAAGTGAAAGCTCATTAATTAACTTGGATTTCTATTAACAGTCGTCTTGTTCTTCTTGCTGCAGTAAACTATCGTATAATAATCTTAATGGAACCATTACTGAAAGTTTCTCAAATCGGCCTTTGCTTCAGAAACTGTAAGATTCTGTCGGCTTCCTAAGTTTCATTTTATTTTATCAATTTTCCTCTTGTAGGATCAAAGTTAACTTTGAAATCTATTTCTTATGCTTCTATTGGGTCAATGGCATGCACTTAGTACAGATGCTCCACTGAATATTATCTAAACGGTTTTCTTTTTTAAGACAGATCACTCAGGAATAACTCGTTAAGTGGTTCAATCCCATCTGACATTTGGCATGACAAATCATTCAGTCCCAAAGGCAAAGCACGACTTGAACTGTGAGAATCAGAAAGAGAACAAAAGAAAATTAATGTTGCTGATGACTTGTTTTGATATTTTAGCTTTGCAAAGTTTGATTCATGGTAATTTGTTTCTTTCTGATGCATAAAACATGCAGGGATCTCAGGAACAATCGGTTCACAAATATTCTAGGGGAGTTGAATCCACCAGCCAATGTCAGCTTAAGGTGCAAGTGTTCTGCATTAATGCATAACTTAGAATGAACTGCTCATAGCTAGCTACACCATTTTTGGTCTGTAGATTTTGCAATTAAAGTGAATCTTCTGATTTTTTTGAAGGCTTGATGGCAATCCTATCTGCAATAATGCTAGCGTAACAAATGTTGGCCAATTCTGTGGATCTGTAGAGGAAGGAGATGAAAAAAGTGGAATGTCAGGCAATTCTACATGTCCCATTCAATCATGTCCAACAGATAATTTCTTCGAATATGTTCCGGGATCACCTAAACCATGCTTTTGTGCATCGCCTCTTACTGTTGATTACCGGCTGAGGAGCCCCAGTTTCTCATTCTTCCCTCCATATATTGACCAATTTGAGGTGTATATAACTGAATGTCTCAAATTAGATCTTTATCAATTTTATATTGATTCATATGCCTGGGAAGAAAGTCGTCTACGGATGCATCTGAAGCTTTTCCCCAGTTGGAACAATGCAAATTTACACATCTTCAACAATACAGAAGTTCAGCGAATAAGACGCATATTCGCGTCCTGGAAATTTGCTGCTGACGACTTTTTTGGACCATATGAGCTTCTCAACTTCACGCTTGAAGGACCTTATGCACAGAGTAAGTACTCAAAATTGCGATTCCTCTTCTAGTGATAATCAAATGTTGAAGTTATCTTAATGAATCCAGAACTGTAAAATTTTCCGGAACTACTGATAAGCACACAGGGTTTTAGGACATATAGTTTCCAAGGTTTTCCTTGCTACGGTGAAAAGTAGGCATTAGAATATGACTAATATTCATTTTGTAACAAGTGAGTGTCTGTCGTTGCTTCAGTGGGAGTGGAGATCCGTAAGTCAAATATCAGTAAAGGAGTTTGGGCGGCGATAATATTAGGTGCCATAGCCTGTGCTATTGCAGCTTCTGCTGTAACTACACTTGTGCTAGTGAGAAGACATGCTAGACACCTTCGTAAGTTTTCAAGAAGACATAAGTGTAAGTTGACAGTTCATGATAAATGTTAATTGTATAGAATCAACCGAAGCAAAATGTTATGATATTCTCCTCTGGTTTGCAGCATCAAAGGCATCGATGAAAATTGAGGGTATTAAAGCTTTCACTTTTAAAGTAATGGCCATGGCTACGGACAATTTCAACAGCTCAAGTCAAGTTGGTCAAGGAGGTTATGGAAAGGTTTATAGAGGCATTTTAGCTGACAAAACAGTTGTTGCCATAAAGCGTGCAGAGGAAGGTTCCTTGCAGGGCCAAAAGGAATTTTTAACTGAAATTAAGTTATTGTCGAGATTACATCATCGAAACCTGGTTTCCTTGATCGGATATTGCGACGAAGAAGAAGAGCAGGTACGCCAAACTCTTGGATTAACATTACTATAAAAAAAAAGACTATAATTTTATTAATAAGCGGACACAAATACAAGACTCAAAATATCAAAGAATTTGTATAAAACAAGAGGCAAAGAAGGACTTTGGAGACACATTATACACACTCCACATTTCTCTCTCTTAACTCATGGTTACAACAACAAATGGTACTATTGCCTATTTATAGACAAGCACCACCAACCTAGAAGACTCTAGACTTGCCACTTGCCAACTTGACTCGCCAACTTGCCAACTTGCCAACTTGTACAAGTTGTAAGAAAATTCTAGATTTGCAAGTTGCCTACTTGCAAGATTTTTCTAGATTTTTCTTTTTCTTTTTTTCTTTTTTTTTTTACTTATTTAGAGTTTTCTACAAGTTTATAAAATTAGTTGGTGATTTCTAACATTCCCCCTCACCAACTAATTTCTCTTCAAAGTTTTTCTTAAGATTATTCCAAGCCTCATTTTGCTTTAATGCTTGAATTTCCTCATCCATTGCCTGTTGTCATTCCTTGCTTTGTGACGTTTCTTTATAACTTGTCGGCTCTTTCAGACCAATTTTCTCTATTATTGTTGCATTTGCATACTTTAGATTTGGCTTTTTTTGTCTAGTTGATCTTCGTGGTTGAGGCCGTGACTGTTGAACATTTTCTTCAATGTCCTCTATTTGACTTGGCCTTATTTCTTCTGGAGTTGCATGATGGATTCCTGTTTGTCATGGGCTTTTCTCTTCGGATAACCTCATCTCGATGGATTCTTCTTCACTTGGTTGCGTAGTATCAATTCTAGACTCTTTAATTGGTTGAGTCTTATCAGCCTATGTAGATTCTTCTAACCGTTGTTGTAGCTGCTCCTCTATTTCTTTTGAATCTGGTAATAATACGGCTTGTAGTGATCACCAAGAAGATGCTTCATCAAAGACAACATTCCTGCTCACGTAGCATCGTCCTGTAGTCGGGTCACAACACTTCCATCCTTTACGACAACTATCATATCCAACAAATATGCAGCGGATTGCCTTTTTTTCGAATTTGCTACGTATGTGATCTGGCACAAATACATAGCACACACATCCAAACACTTTAAAGTATCCTACTGAGGGTTTTACCTTTCGAAGCTTTTCATACGGTGAAGTCCCCAATTTTGCTTGAGGTAATCTGTTAATCACGTTCGCTGTCGTCTTCATACCTTCGGCCCAAAATCTTGCTGGTACATTCTTTGCATGTAGCATACTTCTGCAGATCTCTGCCAAGTGACGATTCTTTCTTTCTACTACTCCATTCTGTTGTGGAGTCCCTGGACAAGTCAGCTGCCTCCTGATCTTATGTTGATGCAAATATTGTTCGAACTCTTTTGAAGTGTACTCTCCACCATTATCTGTGCGAAGGCATTGTATCTTTCTTCTTATCTCCTCTTCTACTTTCACTTTAAACTCAACAAACTTACTCAATGTCTCTGACTTTTCTCTCATAAAATCGACCCACACATATCTAGAAAAATCATCAATAAAGGTAATCATGTATCTGAATTGGCTGACGGACGACTGCTTTACTAGCCCAAACACATCTGAGTGTATTAACTCCAGGGGTGCTCTAGCTCGATACTCTGACTCTTTGTATGGTAATTGATGTGCTTTGTCATACTGACATCCTGATCATACAATGTCATCTCGGACATCTAAACTCGGAAGCCCTCTGACCATTGATTTTTTTATTATCTCCTTTAGCTTCCCATAACTTACATGTCCTAATCTTACATGCCATAGATCAACCGTCTCATTTTTCCTTGTCTTATCTATGTATGATGTTTCTGCTGACATTACATAGACAGACTCCACTCTTTTTCCTTCCATTATGGGTCGACCGATAATTTTTAACTCCTTGTTAATCTTAACGTCATTTGGTTCGAACAAGACAAAATTTCCTGTTGATGCTATTTGAGATACAGATAAAAGATTAATTGACATACCTTCCACGTGGTAGACATTCTGCAGTTGTACTGGCCGCTAACTATAATGAGGAACAACGATGGTACTGCCAATATGTGTTATTGGCAGTTTTGAATTATTGACAGTTACCACCACTTGCTCTCCTTTATACTCTGATGTCTCCATCAATTTCTTTTTGTCACTTGTCATATGATTGGAGCAGCCGGAATCAACGATCCAATCATCTTTATAGTTGATTTGATTTTCTCCGATAGCCGTGAGTGTCATCTCCACCTTTGATATTTCACCACTTTTCTTGCTTATTTCTTTAGGATTTTCCACTACTGTAAATGATGCGTAGAAATCCCATTCTTCTTCGCTATCTTGCTGCGTCGATGTGGCAGCATTTTCTTCCATGCGTTTTGGCTTCTAACAATCTCGAGCGAAATGACCCTTACTTCCACAATTATAGCACCTATCTTCTTTCTGATTGTTTTGTTTATTGTTACGACTTATATATTGGCCTTGATGAACTCCCCCTTGCTTGAAGCTCCCTCTTTGTTGGCGACCTCGCCAACCTCCTTGACCTCTCGAGGTTTCCTCCGTCACGTTACTTCTCGTGACTTTCCCTTTTCCTCTATAGGTGAAAAGGGCTTTGTCTTCATCTTTAATAACAACTTTAGACATTTGTTTGTCTAATGCTTCTTGATTGGCCAAGATATTTTCTAACTCTGTCAAGGTTGGTTTCTTTGCCCAACCTCAAGTAGCCGTAACAATACCAAGAAATTCTGGACGTAACCCATGCACAATAATTCTCCTCATTCTTGTTTCAGTTATAGCATTAGGAGTTATAAATTTCTTGGCATAAAGATTTAACTTTAGTAAAATATTCACTTACAGTCATGTTGCGCTGCGAGATCGACAATAACTCGTTCTCTAAGTGCTGGAGCCTGGCGTCGTTGGTGCGTGCATACAACTGGGCTAAAGTGTCTCATGCATCCTTCGGTGTCTTTGCGTCCTTTATTTGCTGAAGTATGTCGTCTTCTACAGTCACCGACAACACGTACATGGCTTTACCTGCTCTAATTTTTCACTTCTTCAATTCTTCTTCTAATGTTGGAGGTTGAGTCTCGTTTCCTCCGACAATACTCCATAAATCTTGTCATAGCAGGTAAAACTGCATACGAGTGCTCCATGCATTATAATTGTTATTGTTTAACTTTTCTATACCACTAACAGTGGTGCTCATGTCTGTCATAATTACTCGATCCCTGATCGAATATTTGCACAATCCCAGATTGTGACTAAATTTCGGCAGAATCTCAGCTAAGACACAATCCCTGATCGTAAAAAATTAGACAATGGAGCAACGACTCTAGACGACACAACCTCGCTCTGATACCACTTGTTAAAAAAAGATGATAATTTTATTAATAAGCGGACGCAAATACAAAACTCAAAATACCAAAAGATTTGTACAAAACAAGAGGCAAATAAGGACTTTGGAGACACACTCTTAACTCACTTCTCTCTCTTTCTTATGGTTACAACAACAAATGGTGCTATTGCCTATTTATAGACAAGCACCACCAACTTAGAAGACTCTAGACTTGTCACTTGTCAACGTGCCAACTTGTATCGCCAACTTGCCTCGCCAACTTGCATCGCCAACTTGTCAACTTGCCAATTTGTACAAGTTGCAAGAAAATTCTAGATTTGCAAGTTGCCCACTTGCAAGATTTTTCTAAATTTTTCTTTTTCTTCTTTTTTTTATTATTTTTACTTATTTAGAGTTTTCTACAAGTCTCTAAAATTAGTTGGTGATTTCTAACAATAACTTAATTGAACTATTCTTTGTACTGAATAATTTCCTAAATAGGATACAAATTTTCTCATCTCTACATATATGATGTGCCATATTTGATTGCTGTGTCCTTGGTTCATGTGCGGATCTTTGGTATATGAGTTTATGCCTAACGGAACCTTGCGGGACTGGCTTGCTGGTATGAAATTCTTTACACACAAATGACTTCATTTGTAACTCTTCACTCCAAGCTTACCAGTTCACAAGGCCCCAATAGTTGCTGTTGCTTGCATTTTACAAAATCATCATCAAGTTTACGCTTGACGCTTGCCATTGTATGCAGATAAAGCCACAGAAAACTTGAAATTTGTGATGAGGTTGAACATTGCATTGGGCTCATCTAAGGGTATTCTTTATCTCCATCTTGAAGCGCAACCTCCAAGATTCCACCGAGACATAAAGGCCAAGAACATACTATTGGACTCCAAGCTTACGGCTAAAGTTGCAGACTTTGGACTCTCACGCCTTGCACTGCTCGGATGACCAAGGAAACCCGCCTAATCATATATCAACGGTGGTGAAGGGAACCCGATAAAGTATATTCGAGAAGATTTTTAAACAACCAAATTGTAGGACTTCAATTTTTTCCCAGCGATTAGAACATTATGACTTTGACTAGCAACACCATCCAATCCACTCCTCTGTTACGGTCCTCTTGTTTCCTGCAAATATTTACTAAAAAGGGTGCATAACAGATGTGCAGAACCTCTAGTATCACCTGATCCTGGAAAGACGAGAGCTTGAAACTTCTAGTAATGCATTCTTCTAATCAGTCTTGCCCAAATGCTTTTAAGATTTACTTGGTTACCTTTGGTTTTGGATCGGGGATACGTTGATCCGAAATATTTCGACTCATAAATTGACCGACAAGAGTGATGTTTATAGCCTTGGGATTGTGTTTCGAGCTGTTGACAGCATGAGACCAATCTCACACGAAAAAACATTGTCCGCGAGGTACTTGAAAACCTTGAGTTTTCTTTAAGGTCATGCACAACTCGAGCTTCTGTTTGGAAGAGAACGAAGATTGATTATCATTGGTGACCGAAATGAACATGCAGGTGAAAACGGCTCATAGGGCGGGGATGATGTTTTCGATCGTGAGCGATAGAATGGGATCATATCCAGCAGAATGCGTTGAGAGATTTGTGGGGTTGGCAATGATGTGTTGTCAGGACGTCACAGAGAAGCGTCCATCAATGGCGGAGGTTGTGCGGGAGCTAGAAAACATTCTCAAAATGATGCCTGAAGAAGAAGATTCAATGTATGCAGAATCATCATCATCGACAACATATCCTGGAAGAGAGTCGTCAAGCTCCAGGTCCAGGAGCAAGGCTTTGTTTTATGACTTTGGATCGTCAGGTACAAGTGTTTTAGGAAGTGATCTAACTAGTGGTACCATACCCTCCATTTCACCTCGCTGATATTCTCAACCTCTACACGATTGGGTGGAGCTATACAATTTAAGCAACTTCATTAGTTTAGGTGTAAGAGAAGGGGAATGAAAATAGTAAAAATAGAAATAGATATTGTCATTATAATTATTATAATTATGATAGTTGGTCGAGGGGAAGGAATGATTACTGTTACTATTAATAATGGTTGGTTTGTAAAAATATTAAGAAATAAAATTTTATTATAATTAATTAATTTATTATATTATATTATATTATAATTAATTATATTGTAATTTATAAATTACAATATAATTATTAATTAATAAATGAAATTTATTTTAATTAATTATATTGTAACTAATTAATTATATTTTAATTACAATATTTTAATTAATAAATAATTATATTTTAATTACTTATACAAGAATTAATTAATTATATTTTAATGAATTAATTAATTAAAATATTTTAATTAATTAAATTTTAATAAATAAATAATAATAATATTTTAATTAATTATATTGTAATTAATTAATTACAATATTTTAATTAATGAATAAATTATATTTTAATTAATTATATTGTAGTTAAATTAATTACAATATTTTAATTAATTTATAATTATATTTTAATTAATTATAACAATCACACCTTTACATAACAATGATACTCATTCTTTTATATTAAGAGGGGAATGGGGTATTACCCAAAAATAGGTAATGAAAATAATGACCCTATAATGATACCCCTTGTAGTTAACAGTAGATGTATACATGGGACTTATACTGTAGTTGCAGTTGGCACTGTGTAAGAAAGTACAGCAACTACTGACTTTCTCCTTAAACCAACTTGGTTTAGGAGATTTTTGTCATCATACAATACATCCTTAAATATACTTGCAACTTTGCATGTATATGTAAGTATGGTTTTGAGGAGGGACAACTTTCTGGTTTGGTTGTTTATGTTGCTGAATGCCTAAAATAAATGGATTACAAAAGAAAATGAGAATGGAGTAACATAAAAATCAATATAAAATCTTTCAAATAACTTCTAATCCACCACCTTACCAGAGATACATATATGATTTCTATCCATATGATTAGGTGCTTCAAAATAGCAGCTAAAAGTATGGTCTTATCCACACAAAGGAAACTGACACCTACAAAAGATTCATGTCCATTGTCTCAAAGACATAAATGTTTCACCAACAATATTACATATATTCCACACTTCTCAAGGGTTACTAAGACAAGAATAAGTCCAATGGGTATAACAACTTTACAGGTTAAAAGAAACAAAAGGAAAAGAACCCTTAGCAAACCTATGCTTAGAAACCAACTATGTAATTCTTTCACTAATTTAGTCCTTGTTGTCCCAAAAAATCCTTGTTGTAAGGATGCAATTAACACATTAAGTTAACGATTCAAGAGCACAATATTGAAGAAAGTATGATATATATCTACATTTGGATAAGTATCTGCTGGAATTTCCAATCGTAAAATCCTCTTCACAGTGTATGAACTAGGACTTGCAGGGGCACTTTGCCAATCCATCGTCATTCCAGGAGGTCCACTTAATCTCTGTATGAAGGGTTTCACAAAATAGTATAACTCAGGAGCAATCTACAAACACTCAATTTCTTATATTATCAAAATAAGAAAGAAAAATGTTATGCATGACATACTGTATCTTATAACGTTATATTCTTATCTGGCAATAGTTTTTTGATACTAAAAGATTATAGCTCACATTCCAAAGTAAAAACATAAAGCCATGTAGAATTTATCGGTGGAAAGCGATTATATCTGTATGTTAATGTAAATATAAGAGATTACTATTGGTTCATCCTACATCTAGTGTGGCCACTCCCCACAAGACATAACACGAAGTTACTCAGTTATAACAGACATTTAAGGCCAAAAGAATCATAGTATACTTCAACTTTTTTCAAAGGAAGCTGGTGTAAACATTACAATTGATAACTGCTAATATCTCTAACAATATAAGAAAGTGAAGGATTTGCGATTACAGGGGTTATACTAGGATCACCACCATCTGATGGGCTGGTCAGATGCAAATATGCAAGTGCTCGTGAGTTATCATATCAAAATACATAAAGGTAAGGTAATTTCAAGGATATGAAAACATAACCCCGAAGAAAATGATTACCTCCGGAGGAAGTCCATTCCAGCCACCCAATCCAGTTCCGGCCACATTAGAAATAAGATTTGAAGAGGCCATAGGACTAGGGCTTCTATGCCGTAGTCTCGTCAAAATCACCAAACCTTGGTTGGACATCATTCACGATACCAAAAATTTCTACATATCAAAGAACAATCTGTTTTATAAGAATTTGATGAATCATAAACAAACTATCGGTCTGAAAAACTGCAACCTTAGCATAACCAAATGGCTGAAAAGGAAATCTGAATTCAATATGAAGAAGCAAAAGTTGGAATTTTTGAAACTTGACCGCATGGTGCTATGTTACATGGCTAGAACCAAATTAAGAAAAAGGAAACATTTGCTTACACCACCCTTCCTCTAATTCATAAAGTACAACTCAATGATCTTCACTACTGATCCTTGGAAAAGAAAACTGTCATGAGCACTAAGCCATTCAGGTATTATACAATATTTCTTCACACACTACTGCATTGATGAACTGAATAAAAATACAACACCATACAAAAGCAAAGGCAATCCATCACATTAAAAATTTGACTATCAACTTTGGGAATAAAGCGGCAATCTGAAGTAGGCTATGTAGGACGCAGCGGGTGTATTTTATGAAAAGGAAAACTAAAATGAGCAAAATGGATACAAGATTTTTAACGTGATTCACCCTTAACTTTGGGCTACGTCCACGGACAAAACTCAAAATAAATCTTCTACTATTACAAATAGTAGGTGTACAGAGATAAATCAAAATAGTGGTACACAAGGTGTTTCTCAACCTAAAAATACTAACCTCACTATTTTGTCACTCACCAACCCTTTAGGAATATATTTCCTAACTTCAGAGCAAAAACAGTGCTCTAGCTTTCTCTCTGTATTTCTGTGTTTTGTTTGTGAAGTGGGGAGTGCCTTATATAGGCACTTCACTGCTTGAAGACAGCTGCCTTGCAGCTGTCTTTTTTCTTCTCTTCAACAAATGTTGCGAACGGCTTCAACAAACTTCCATTCAACATTGGTAGACGTCGCATGCCTACCATTTGCATTCAAAGATGGTGTCCCTCCATGTGAGAGGGACCCATCTAACAAATCTCCCCCTCCCGATTACATGGAGGGCTATATCAAGCCTGCTACTGATCGACAGTACTCGAACTTCTCTTTTGGTAGAATCTTAGTTAACATATCTGATCCACTTTTATCAGTATGGATCTTTTTCTAACTGTAATTGTTTTGTCTCCATCACATCTCTGATCCAGTGATATCTCACATCAATTTGTTTTGATCGTGAGTGAAAAGAGGCATTCTTACCAAGGTGAATAGCGCTCTGACTATCACAGAACAACTGATACTGTTCTTGCTTGACACTAAGTTCATTAAAGAACTTCTTCATTCATAGCAACTCCTTACAGGCTTCTGTTGCTGCAATAAACTCCGCTTCAGTTGTAGAAAGTACAACACACTTCTGTAACTTTGACTGCCATGCCACAGCTCCCCCTGCAAAAGTAATCAAGTAACCTGATGTAGACTTTCTCGAGTCAACATCTCCAGCCATATCCGCATATGTGTAACTAGCTAACACAGGTTCTGCTCTTCTAAAACATAAGCATATTTTGGATGACCCTCGAAGATACCTGAGAATCCACTTGACTGCAGCCCAATGTTCCTTTCCAGGATTAGAAAGGAAACGACTCAAACTCCAACTGCATGAGCAATATCTGGCCGTGTACAAACCATGACATACATCAAACTTCCAACTGCTGAAGCATATGGAATTTTGGACATTTCTTCCTTCTCTTCATCTGTAGAAGGGCAATCTCTGAAACTCAATTTAAAGTGATTAGCAAAAGAACAACTAACCGCTTTAGCCTTGTCCAGTTTGAACCTCTGAAGTACTTTATCAATGTACTTCTCTTGTGACAACCATAATTTCTTGACACTTCTGTCTCTGATAATCTGCATGTCAAGAATCTGTTTTGCTGATCCCAAGTTTTTCATGGAAAAAGACTTATCCAGTTGCTTCTTCAGATTGTTGATTTTAGAAACATTCTTACCAATAATCAACATATCATCCACATAGAGCAATAAAATAATGAAATCATCATCAGATAATTTCTTCACGAATACACAGTGATTTGAAGTAGTCTTCTTGTAGCCTTGCTCCCCCATAACAGACTTGAACTTCTTATACCACTGTCTTGATGCCTGTTTTAAACCATATAGACTCTTCTTTAGTCTATAAACGTAGTCTTCTTTCATCTTTTTCACGAAACTCTCTGGTTGCTCCATTTATATCTCTTCTTCTAAATCTCCATGTAGGAAGGCAGTTTTGACATCCATTTGTTCAACTTCCAGATTAAAAATTGTGGCTAGCCCTAGCACTGTACGTATGGATGTCATTTTCACCACCGGTGAAAATATCTCGTCAAAGTCAATACCCTTCTTTTGGCTGAATCCTTTGACCACTAATCTTGCTTTGAATCAAGGATGATTATTGTATTCTTCATGCTTGATCCTGAACACCCATTTATTCTTCAATGCTCTTTTGCCTTCTGGCAACTTCACCAGCTCGAATGTTTTATTCTCATGTAAGGATTTCATCTCGTCTTGGATGGCTTCTTTCCATTTCTTCTTGTGTTCATCATTCATAGCTTTATCAAAGCTTTCTGGTTCTCCCCCGTCAGTCAGCATTACATACTGATCAACTGGATATCTAGTAAATGGTTGTCTATTTCTACTAGATCTTCGTAATGGTACTGGAGAATCTTCATCTCCAACCATTGTTGGAGGATTCAATCGGAAGTTTGTTTAGTCATCATCGGAGCTTGGAACTTCCTTCTCCGCCTTGTTGATATCTTCAATAGTTTGATCTTCAATAAACATAGGATCACGACTCCTGATAAGTCTTTTCTACACCGAATCATAAAACCTATAGCCAAATTGATCTTGACCATAGCCAATGAATACACACTGTCGTGTCTTGACATCAAGCTTTTTCCTTTCATCTTTAGGAATATGGACAAAGGCCTTGCAACCAAAGACCCGCAAATGTTCATAGGAAACATTCTTTCCTGACCACACCTTCTCTGGAACTTCATACTGGAGAGGAACACATGGTGAACGATTTAATACATAAACAGCTGTAAGTAAAGCTTCACCCCAAAATACCTTAGGCAACTTTGAATGTGAAAGTAGACATCTGACTCTTTCCATCAAAGTCCTGTTCATCCTCTCAGCTATGCCATTCAATTGTGGTGTTTTTGGTAGAGTCATTTGATGTCGAATATCATGCTCTTTACAATAAGCATCAAATAATCCGATGTACTCTCCGCCATTGTCTGTCCGGATGCACTTCAACTTCTTCCCAGTTTGTCTCTCAACTGAGGCATGAAATTGTTTGAACACATCTAGCACTTGATCTTTAGTCTTCAGAGTATAAGCCCACGTTTTCCTGAAATGATCATCAATAAAAGTCACAAAATACTGTGCATTACCTAGTGACTTTGGCAATGATCAACACAAATCTGAGTGAATCAGATCTAGAACATTCTTCATTCTGGATGGAGGATAACTCTGGAAAGAAACCCTGTTTTGTTTCCCTGCTAGACAATCTGCACATTTCTTCTGATGTATCTGGTTTAGACCAGACAACATATTCCTTTTTACAAGCTGAGTCATCCCTTTCTCACCAATGTGGTTTAGCCTTTTAAGCCACAAATTCATTGTATTATCATTCTCCACTGTATTGACAACATCACCGGAGAGTTTTGCCTGCATCATATACAATCTTGAGTGCTTCTGACCTCTGGCCACTACTAACGAGCCCCTAGTAAGCTTCCATTTTTCGTTTCCAAAAATACTTTGGAAACCTTCATCATCTAGCCTGTTAACAGAAATCAAATTCAGATGCATATCAGGAATGTACCTGACATCTTTCAGTAACAGTCTTTAACCATTCGTTGTCTCTAAAGAAACATCTCATTTGCCAACAACATTTGACAGTTTTCCATTTTCCATCTTAACAACGCCATAATTCCCAGGTGTGTAAGATGAGAAAAATTGTCTGTGAAATGTAACATGAATAGTAGCTCCACTGTCAACTATCCAACTTGTTTCTTGTGACACCAGGCTGACTATCTCTGTATCAATAACAAGGTTAAATACATCAACAATATTACCTTGTTCATCATCACTGCTTTCTTCTTTCTTCACATATTTGCCTTTTTCTTTCTTCAACTTTCGGCAAAATTTCATGATATGACCCTTCTTCTTGCAGTAATGACATTTCACATTTGCATATCTGTTTGACTTTCTTCTGCTCTTGTCTCTGGACTTTGGACCTCTGGATTGACTCCTTCCTCTATTTTCTGTAAGTAGAACATCTGAATGTGATGAAGAGGCGACAGACTGTGATTTACGTCTCATCTCTTCATTTAATATGTTGCTTTTAACAGACTCCATATTTACTACACCATTTGGTGCAGCATTTGTCAAAGACACCTTCAAAGTCTCCTAAGACTCTGGTAATGAAGCTAGCACCATTAAAGCAATCGCCTCGTCATTGTTGTGGTCTAAACAAAGCGATATAAATTAAATTATATCTAGACCAATTAGAGGCAAGCGCACCCCGTCGACAAGTAATATAAAACGGTAAGAACCGGATATCGTACCCAAGGGAAAAATTTCTAACACGGAAGACAATTAAATTAAACGATGACAAATTACTCAAACGATCTAAAATTGACTGATTTGAAAATAAAATAAAATAAAGTAAGCAAATTAAGAAAATATGAAAAATGCAAAATGTGAATTAAAATGACGAGATTTAATCAAATGACAAAAGTTCGGTTAAGGTATCAGATTTCAATTGGATTAGACATTTAAAATAAAATTATAACGGTGGATTGATTTAGGAAATACTTCAGTTAAACAAGTCGAACCCAATGTTCATGGTGTTCCCTTCTCTTTTAAATCCGAGTCACTACTTGGTCCATAGATAATTCAGAATAAAAGGCATTAAATACAATAAGCCTAAAATTAAGTTCGTTAATTCTAGTTATCCTCACACAAGATCCTACGGTTGGTCTACACTTTAGTCTCAAGTATGTCGCTTGATTAATTTTCTGATAAATTAAATCCCATTGGTTGTGGCATTCAATCATCTAAGATCTTAATTTAGGTGATCAAGCTAAATTAAGATTAAATATGCATTTAATCAAGCAAAAATCAACACCACAAAAATTATCCTAATCCAATTTCAATTTTAACCTTAACCGAAAAGAAAAATTTACTCACACATATTTATCAATGTAACATAAATCATGGTCATAATATATGTTTGCATTGATTAAAACCACAAAATTAAAATAAATCTGAAATTAAAATAAATTAAGAAAACAAATTAAAACACCCCTTTCTCGCATGACTGAATTTTTCGCGTCTCTTGCTTCATCGTGCCATTGCTACCGGTTGCTTGCGTTGTAGTGAAATAATTGAAGGTTCATCAATGAAAGGACCCGGTGATTTGTTGTTCACGCCACAGCTACTTCCACTTCAACGTGTCTGGTCCACCTCCCGCTTTATCATTTATTTTATTACTTGTTCTCCACCAATTGCTAAAGTTGTCTCTCCTTTAAACTCAAAGAAGAACGAGTCTTCCTCTCTTTTGTGTGACGTTTGTGTAGAGTCTTTGAAACAACAATCTCCTCTCCTTCAACGTGTCTTTCCTCCTCTAGCTGTTTGTTTTATTATTATTAGTTTAAACCACCAGCTGTCGTCAACAACGTGAGTGGAGTATGGAATAATTCTCCAAGTGTTGGTCCACCTTTAATCATTTAGACACTTGTTTCACTCACCAGCTGCTGCTTTTGTCACTTTAAACCAGAAGCTGTCACGTAATCCCCTAAGCTACCAGCTTGGTTATTTCCTTTGCATTTCCACCTACAACAATGTTGTCTTCTCAGCTGCTCTCCAAGCCCAACAACAACGAGTTTTTATTTGGTTCTCTACTGCTGTCACGTCTTCAACCCAACAGCTGCTTGCCTCACCATTGCACCATTATTTCGTTACTTGCCACCAAGTTCTTCAACTCACAGCTGTCAACGTGAGAGTCTCTAGCCTTCTTTGCTTCCACCAGCTGCTTCATCAACGTGAATGGAGAGAATCTTGAGTGGTATCTAACATTAATGATGGATTGGTTACTTGCTTTTCTCTTCTCCAATAGCTCTTTTCTCTCTTAATGTCATCTGCTTCTTGCATGTATTTTTTTTAAATCTCAACCCAACTATCTGCCGACATCTGGATGGAGAGTGTATGTTTGATGGCTGTATTTTCAGTGGCTGAAGGAGTAGAGCTCTCCCTCTCACGTTTCTTTTTCGTTGTATTTAAAACCACCCTCTAACACCTTTCTCAATCTCCACAAACTCCTTCCAAGTCTCCCACCAACCCAAGCTTCAACGTGTCTTTTTCTATTTATGGTGTAAAGTGGATGATGGCTGTCACGTCTTTATCAAGCCACTAACTTGTAACATTGATTTTCAGCTTATGTATATTTAATGGGTGGTCTCTAACGTAGAAGTCCTTGACTTTGTGGTGAAACGTTCTTCTCCTCTCCACGCAGCTGCTTCCTTTTCTTTGTCAGCTAGGTGTCAACGTTAGGATTCCCCCTGCAAGAGAGTGGTGTAAGCGTGTTTTTAATGGAGGCAACCTTGGGAGTGTCTTCTTTTGCGTCAGTCAATTATGGAGGCTGCAAGATATGCTGGCGTGCTTCAACGTGATTTTTCTACCAGCTATTTCGTTGTTTTCCTCTTCAATCCACGCCATTAGCTACTTGTTATTTTTCTCTTTTTCTTTTGTCTCATCATTTGACTAACTCCAGCCCTCATTCACGCCTAAGCCTCATTGTTTAATTATTATTATTTTTGTCTTCATGCCTCTCCTTCATTCACGCCAAACTTCCATTTTTTCAAGCCTCCTCTTTTCTTTTACATCATGACTATCTTCTTGTCTCCATTCAGCTGCTATACAATTCTTTTAATTTAACCTCACATGTTTCTTTTCTTTTAACCGCACATCACACACCACTCACCGACATGTAGCTGTCACACAATCTCTATTTTCCAGCTCCTCTTCATGTCATGCACTGCACTTACCTTGCTTCAGCTAGCTAGCTTCGTGCCTTTTAACAGTTCCCAATTTGTGACTTTTTGCTCTTATTGTCCAAATCCAATATGTGCCTAAAATTAAAACAAATAATTTTTTAATTAGTGTAATTTAAATATTAAATGGACAATAATTTAGCGAAATTATGTATAAAAAATTAATACAAAAATGTCCATTAACAACACCCCCACACTTGAATTGTTGCTTGTCCTCAAGCAACTTACTTAGGTCACAACAACATATTCTGTCATTTTATTTTCAACGAAAATCAAGTGATTGCAATCCCTTAAGATTCAACAAACTCGAGTATCAAGCGATAACACATATCATAATATTTTCATCAATGCACATAAACAAAATCAAAGGTAGATATCTTTGATCAAAAGCAAGCACAAAATTAAAATGAACTTTCTCCACGATATTCACTCATGTCGCTCAAGTGTATAAGGGTTGTGTTTCGCTCAAAGCTTCCTCTATGAGATTACGCTACCATAGGCTTGCAAATTCACCTATGTTTCACTACATAGAGTACATGTCATCATGGATCAAAAGGACTTTATTAAGGGTTGTAACGGGGCTAAGGTTAAGGTGAGGTAAATAGAACAAAGGCTGCTCACAAGCATTCTCAAAGTACTAAATGACGTGGGACAATTAAAAAAAAACTTTTGAAATTTACGTACAGACATACGGGACTACAACTACTCATCACTATCAAAGGCTACGGTTTTGATTTTTTTTTGCCTTTTTTTCTTTGATGTTTTTATTTTTTTTCTTTGATTTTTGTTTTGTTTTGTTTTGTTTTTCTTTTTTTTGTTTTGATTTTTTTTGTAACAATACACATAAAGAAAATAGTATTAGTACAAATCAACAACAACAGAGTAGATGTACCTCTAAAACATCTCAGAATAGCGTATAAAACAAAAGTCCCTAAATCAAGGAATCAAATATTTAGTACTTCATTCAACTTGTGAAAGGGTAAAGCTAAAAGTTTTCAAGTTTAATGCAATGCGATTAATACGAAAACAACAAGGTCAAAGGCTCAAAGGGGGTAACAAGGGAAAAATGATTTGGTGGGTTATTTAAGCTAAAGGGTAAAAACAAAGAAGGCCTTTATCATATCCATAAAGCATGTAACTAGCAGTATCAAACAGATTCAGAGCAAGTTCTGAAGGTAATCCATAAAGGGAAGCATCACACATGACAAAGAAAATAAATGACTATGAGATGCAGTCATATGGCTCAAAACCTCACAAATGTTTAAATGAAAATCCACCAAAATTTTATACATTGCTTCATCACTCAGAACCAGTTATTGACTAAGTTTATGCAATTGACTACTTTAATTAATCAACATGGTTCACTATCCTCTCAAGCTGCCTATTTCAAGTTCATGCAAACAACTCAATTTTCCATCCAACTACTTTGACAGAATCATATGATCAAATTCATCACAAATAAGACCCAAATTAGCTACCAGAAAAGTCGCAACCATTCAAGTGTGTATCTCTCAACATCAACATCAATATCATAAACATCAGCAAGCACATAAGCTCAATCCCCCCCACACTTAATATGAACATTGTCCCTAATGTTCAAATAGTCAACAATCAAACACAAAGAGGGAAAAGAGAAAGAAGAAACTTCCCTGAAGAAAAATCAGCCAAGAACACTTTATCACCAACCACGCAAACCTAAAGAAAACTCAAAACAACTTAAAGAAGTGCATTAAAAGCAACATAAAGAAAACAACGAGAAAAGAAAATAAAGAAAACTACAGTCCTACCGGAAAACATGCACCGCAATTAAGGAGGCGAAGTGTCATGAAGAGACAATCGCTCCTCAGAGTGATCCACAAACCTGGGCATATACAATTTTGCTCGTTGTCCATTTACCTTGAATGAATTTTCATTGTCTCGTTTTACCTCAATGACCCCAAAAGGAAGGACTTGGATCACCGTGAATGGACCATACCACCTCGACTTGAGCTTCCCTGGAAAAAGACGAAGACGAGAGTTGTAGATCAATACCTGGTCACCTACCTTAAAGTCTCGGTGGAGGATCTTCTTTTCATGCCACTTCTTCACACGTTCCTTATACAACTTTGAATTGTTATAGGCATCCAAGCGAAATTCTTCAAGCTCGTGAAGTTGCATAAGTCTCTTGCTTTGCTGCGCAGACAAATCAAAGTTAAGAAATTTAGTAGCCCAGTATGCACGATGCTCTAACTCAACAGGAAGATGACAAGACTTCCCATATACTATCTTGAATGGTGACATGCCTATGGGTGTCTTAAATGCGGTCCTATATGCCCAAAGTGCATCATCTAGCTTTAAAGACTAGTCCCACCTAGAAGCATTAACAGTTTTCTCTAGTATTTTCTTTAATTCCCTGTTTGAGACTTCAACTTGTCCACTAGTTTGGGGGTGGTATGGAGTAGCAACCTTATGGGTCACCCCATACTTAGCTAATAATGAATCAAAAAGTTTATTGCAAAAATGCGACCCCTCATCACTAATGATAGCCCTCGGTGTGCCAAAACGTGTAAAAATATTCTTCTTCAAAAATTTAACAACACGTCTAGACTCATTTGTGGGCATGCCTCTGCTTCCACCCATTTGCTAACATAATCAACAGCAACCAATATATATTGATTAGAGAAAGACTTAGGGAACGATCCCATGAAGTCTATTCCCAAACATCAAAAACTTCACAAACAAGAATGTTAGTCAATGGCATGTCATGTCTCCGACTAATGTTTCCAACCCTTTGACACCTATCACAAGATTTGACAAATGTAAATGCATCCTTAAATAAGGTGGGCCAATAGAAACCACATTCCAAAACTTTATGAGCTGTCCTAGATGCACCATAATGTCCCCCGGCCTCTCTAGAATGACAATGATGTAACACAGAAGACATTTCCTCTTCAGGAATGCAACGCATAACAATATCGTCCACACAAATCTTGTAAAGCAAAGGATCATCCCAAAGATAGTATCTTACCTCAGACAAATTTTTTTTCTTTTGAGCATAAGAAAAATCAGGGGGATAGATATTACCAGCAAGGTAGTTTACATAATCTGCAAACCATGGAGTGACTGTCATAACCATCAGATGCTCATCAAGAAAAGTTTCTTGAATATCCTTCTTTGTTGCACTCTCCATGGCAGCTGCATCTAACCTTGATAGGTGATTTGCTACAAAATTCTTGGTCCCCTTCTTATCCCTTAGCTCAATGTCAAATTCCCGCAAAAGTAACACCCAACGAATTAATCTTGGTTTAGCGTCAGGTTTTGTCATCAAGTATTTCAAAGCTGCATGATCAGTATACACAATTACTTTAGACAAAACCAAATATGAGCGAAACTTATTAAAAGCAAACACAACCGCCAACATCTCTTTTTCCGTGGTGGTATAATGGCGTTGTGCACAGTTTAGTGTCTTACTTGCATAGAAAATGGGGTGAAAGATCTTACCTCGTCTTTGGCCTAAAACAGCACCCACTGCATAATCACTTGCATCACACATTAATTCAAAAGGAAGAGACCAGTCAGGAGATATAAGAATAGGTGCAGTCACAAGCATATCCTTTAACAATTGAAAAGATGTTAAACATTTATCATCAAAATTAAACACAACATCCTTTTCCAGCAACTCAGTCAAAGGTTTAGCAATTTTAGAAAAATCCTTAATGAACCTACGGTAAAAACCAGCATGGCCTAAGAAACTTCGAATGGATCTAACATTGGTTGGTGGTGGAAGTTTCTTGATGACATCAATTTTTGCTGGGTCTACCTCTATACCCTTGCTAGAAATCTTGTGACCTAAAACAATGCACTCCTGTACCATGAAATGACATTTTTCCCAATTCAACACTAAATGGGTCTCTTCACACCGAATTAGGACTTTCTCCAAGTTATCCAAGCATGCATCAAATGAAGTACCAAACACAGAGAAGTCATCCATAAAAATTTCAATGCAAGATTCAAGCATATCAGAAAAAATAGCCATCATGCATCTTTGAAATGTAGCTGGAGCATTGCATAACCCAAAGGGCATGCGTCTATAGGCAAATGTACCATAGGGACATGTAAAAGTTGTTTTCTCCTGATCTTCCAAGGCTACTGGAATATGCAAATATCCACTATATCCATCTAAAGCACAATAAAAGTCATGTCCAGCTAATTTCTCAATCATTTGATCAATGAAAGGTAAAGGAAAATGATCTTTCCTGGTGGCATCATTCAACTTTCTGTAATCTATGCACATTCTCCACCCAGTTACCTTCCTAGTGGCTATTAATTCATTTTTCTCAGTTTCAACCACAGTAGTGCCTCCTTTCTTTGGCACAACATGCACAGGACTAATCCAACCAGAATCAGAAATAGGATAGATAATACCTGCATCAAGAAGCTTTACTACTTCATCTTTCACAACCTCTTTCATGTGTGGGTTAAGTCTCCTCAGGGGCTGCACTATCGCCTTGCTTCCATCCTCCATAAATATGTGGTGTGTGCAAAAAGAAGGGCTTATACCTTTGATATCTGTAATGGACCACCCAATTGCCTTTTTGTGGTCTCGTAGTACCCTCAATAACTGCTCCTTCATAGCACCTGACAAACAAGAAGAAATGACAACCGGTAAGTGCTCAGGTGGATTAAGATAAACATACTTCAAATGACTCGGAAGAGGTTTAAGGTCAAGAGAAGGAGGCTCTTCAATCGAAGGCTTCGGAAATAGCTTGGCTGGACGTTGGAGAGGCTCGTATGCTCTATAATGTGTCCAATATGCCTGCTCTAACTCATCTGCAATTTCCTCTAACTCTTCTTGCAATTCTTCCCCTAGCTCTTCAATCGTTCCTTGCGCTTCCCCTTCCAACAAATCTGCACAAACAATAGAATAGTCATCAGTATCAGAAGAATAAATATCAATAAAATGACAAGAGTCAAGAGTAGAAGGATGCTTCATAGCATTGAACACATCAAACACTAGTTCTTCATCTTGAAGTCTCAAGATGAGTTTTCCACGTTGTACATCGATGATGGTCCGTGCAGTAGCCATGAAAGGTCTCCCAAGAATGATGGGGATGTCTATATCTTCCTCCATGTCAAGGACTAAGAAATCCACCGAGAGGATGAATTTCTCGACCTTTACCAATACATCCTCAATGATTCCCCTCGGATAGGTGATTGACCGATCTGCCAGCTGAAGCGAAATAGTTGTGGGTTTGGGCTCTGCCAATCCTAATTTCCTGAAAACAGAAAGAGGCATTAAATTAATACTTGCACCCAAATCCATTAAAGCTTTATCCATATTTAAATCACCAATAACACAAGGAATAGTAAAACTCCCTGGATCCTTAAGCTTTGGTGGTAGCTTTCTTGACAATATGGCTGAACATTCCTCATTCAGTTTCACCGTAGCATACTCCTCAAGCCTCCTCTTATTAGACAAAATTTCTTTAAAAAATTTAGCATAAGAAGGCATCTGCGCTATGGCCTCAACAAAAGGAATGTTTATATGCAATTTTTTAAATATCTCAAGAAAACGACCAAATTGCTTATCTAATTGCGTACCTTTCAACCTTTGAGGATAAGGAATCCGAGGTTTTACCGGATGTGTGATGGGATCAGCAAATAACCTTGGATGGTCCTCCTTTTCAGCTGGTGCTTTCGTGGCCTCCTTGCCACTTTCGTGACTCTCATCTTCTTCACTCTTTTCTACTTCTTTATCCTTATGCTTCTTTTGAACTTCTTCAGGTTGTTTGCCACTCCTCAATACAATAACCTTTGCATGTTCTCTTGGGTTGGCCTCGGTAGTGCTAGGCAATGAACCCGAAGGTCTTTCCTTTAACAAACTTGCAATCTGGCTCATCTGATTCTCCAAATGTCTAATAGAAGATTCTTGGTTCTGCATCCTGATCTCGATAGTAGAAATGTACTTCGAGAGTAAATCTTCGAGATTAGATTTCTCTGGTGGTGCAGGATTAGGAGCCTTGAAACCTGGAGGTGGAGGTGGTGGTCTCTGAACATTAGATGACTGCGGTTGTGCCACCTGATTGTTCCGCCAAGAGAAATTTGGATGATTCCTCCATCCTAGGTTATAAGTGTTAGAATAGGGATCTCCGAGCTGTCTATTATAATTGCCCAAATAATGGGCCTCTTCTGACTCTTGAGCAAAAGGATTCCCAACTTGACACTCAGAAGATGCATGGGAATCTCCACCACAATGCTCGCAAACAACACAACTCCTTAATGAAGAACTAGCTCCTCCTCTCACACTGTGCATCAGATTATCCAATTTCTTTGTCAAAGCATCCATCTGAGCAGATAAAGCCACTGTATTGTTTACTACACGAGCCCCTGTAGGTCATCTGGGATGCCTTTCTGTATGTTATTGAAAACTGCTAGTGGCCATCTCATCAATCAACTTGTAGGCTTGATCTGGCATTTTCCTCATTAAACTACCTCCTGCTGCAGCGTCGATGGTACTCCTGGTCGATGGGTTCATTCCTGTATAAAAAGTATTGACTTGCTGCCATGTAGATAACCCATGACTAGGACATTGTGTCAACAAATCCCGAAATCGCTCCCATGCTTCATATAAACTCTCATTTTAATAATGAGTGAAGGAAGTGATCTCATTCTTCATCTTTGCAACCTTGGCAGGAGGGAAAAATTTTGCCAAAAACAACCTCATCATCTCATCCCATGTAATAATTGATCCCGACTGCAAACTAGCCAACCATGCTCTTGCCTTATCCCGTAGAGAAAATGGGAATAACCTTAATCTCACCGCGTCTTCCGATACTCCATTCTGCTTGAACAAATCACAAATATCCAAAAATGTTTCCAAATGGGTGTTCGGATCCTCCAAAGGCAATCCTCCAAATTGAGATGCCCTCACCATGGATGTAATGCTGTGAAGAATCTCAAAACTCGCAGCTGTGATCGTCGGCCTTATAATGGGAGGCATGGGTCTATTGTTGTGCCCCATTGTTAAATCCATCATAGTTAACTCCCTTCTCTCTTCAGTATGTGGCATCAACCTCTCTTCGTATTGTTCCATATCTGGCTTGCTTTCTTCTAGTCCTTTCTGTTTGAAGTACTACTCAAGCTAATCTGGTTTCCTTACGCAACTGCGGCGGTTTTTCAATCTCAGTATCTAATAGCAAATTCTCGGGCTTTTGACCACGAGTGAGCATAAACAAAATGGAATAAATAAAAAGAAAATAAATACAAAGCTAAAAATGAAAAATAAAATACACCGACGTAAAGCAATCAAGTAAATAATTAAAATATGCAAATAAACAAGGAAAGAATTAAATTGGAGACAATTAACACCGTCTAATTTAATGACTCAAAATCAGAAATGTTCTCCCCGGCAACGGCGCCAAAAACTTGTTGTGGTCTAAACAAAGCGATATAAATTAAATTATATCTAGACCAATTAGAGGCAAGCGCACCCCATCGACAAGTAATATAAAACGGTAAGAACCGGATATCGTACCCAAGGGAAAAATTTCTAACACGGAAAACAATTAAATTAAACGATTACAAATTACTCAAACGATCTAAAATTGACTGATTTGAAAATAAAATAAAATAAAGTAAGCAAATTAAGAAAATATGAAAAATGCAAAATGTGAATTAAAACGACGAGATTTCATCAAATGACAAAAGTTCGGTTAAGGTATCAGATTTCAATTGGATTAGACATTTAAAATAAAATTATAACGGTGGATTGATTTAAGAAATACTTCACTTAAACAAGTCAAACTCAATGTTCATGGTGTTCCCTTCTCTTTTAAATCCGAGTCACTACTTGGTCCATAGATAATTCAGAATAAAAGGCATTAAATACAAGAAGCCTAAAATTAAGCTCGTTAATTCTAGTTATCCTCACACAAGATCCTACGGTTGGTCTACACTTTAGTCTCAAGTATGTCGCTTGATTAATTTTCTGATAAATTAAATCCCATTGGTTGTGGCATTCAATCATCTAAGATCTTAATTTAGGTGATCAAGCTAAATTAAGATTAAATATGCATTTAATCAAGCAAAAATCAACACCACAAAAATTATCCTAATCCAATTTCAATTTTAACCTTAACCGAAAAGAAAAATTTACTCACACATATTTATCAATGTAACATAAATCATGGTCATAATATATGTTTGCATTGATTAAAACCACAAAATTAAAATAAATACGAAATTAAAAATAAATTAAGAAAACAAATTAAAACACCCCCTTTTCTCGCAGCTGAATTTTTCGCGTCTCTTGCTTCATCGTGCCATTGCTACCAGTTGCTTGCGTTGTAGTGAAATAATTGAAGGTTCATCAATGAAAGGACCGAGCTGATTTGTTGTTCACGCCACAGCTACTTCCACTTCAACGTGTCTGGTCCACCTCCTGCTTTATCATTTATTTTATTACTTGTTCTCCACCAATTGCTAAAGTTGTCTCTCCTTTAAACTCAGCAGCAACGAGTCTTCCTCTCTTTTTGTGTGACGTTTGTGTAGAGTGCTGAAACAACAATCTCCTCTCCTTCAACGTGTCTTTCCTCCTCTAGCTGTTTGTTTTATTATTATTAGTTTAAACCACCAGCTGTCGTCAACAACGTGAGTGGAGTATGGAATAATTCTCCAAGTGTTGGTCCACCTTTAATCATTTAGACACTTGGTTCACTCACCAGCTGCTGCTTTTGTCACCTTAAACCAGAAGCTGTCACGTAATCCCCTAAGCTACCAGCTTGGTTATTTCCTTTGCATTTCCACCTACAACAATGTTGTCTTCTCAGCTGCTCTCCAAGCCCAACAACAACGAGTTTTTATTTGGTTCTCTACTGCTGTCACGTCTTGACCCAACAATGCCTTTTCACCATTGCACCATTATTTCGTTACTTGCCACCAAGTTCTTCAACTCACAGCTGTCAACGTGAGAGTCTCTAGCCTTCTTTGCTTCCACCAGCTGCTTCATCAACGTGAATGGAGAGAATCTTGAGTGGTATCTAACATTAATGATGGATTGGTTACTTGCTTTTCTCTTCTCCAATAGCTCTTTTCTCTCTTAATGTCATCTGCTTCTTGCATGTATTTTTTTTAAATCTCAACCCAACTATCTGCCAACATCTGGATGGAGAGTGTATGTTTGATGGCTGTATTTTCGATGGTGAAGGAGTAGCTCTCCCTCTCACGTTTCTTTTTCGTTGTATTTAAAACCACCATCTAACACCTTTCTCAATCTCCACAAACTCCTTCCAGTCTCCCACCAACCCAAGCTTCAACGTGTCTTTTTCTATTTATGGTGTAAAGTGGATGATGGATGTCACGTCTTTATCAAGCCACTAACTTGTAACATTAATTTTCAGCTTATGTATATTTAATGGGTGGTCTCTAACGTAGAAGTCCTTGGCTTTGTGGTGAAACGTTCTTCTCCTCTCCACGCAGCTGCTTCCTTTTCTTTGTCAGCTAGGTGTCAACGTTAGGATTCCCCCCTGCAAGAGAGTGGTGTAAGCGTGTTTTTAATGGAGGCAACCTTGGGAGTGTCTTCTTTTGCGTCAGTCAATTATGGAGGCTGCCAGATATGCTGGCGTGCTTCAACGTGATTTTTCTACCAGCTATTTCGTTGTTTTCCTCTTCAATCCACGCCATTAGCTACTTGTTATTTTTCTCTTTTTCTTTTGTCTCATCATTTGACTAACTCCAGCCCTCATTCACGCCTAAGCCTCCTTGTTTAATTATTATTATTTTTGTCTTCATGCCTCTCCTTCATTCACGCCAAACTTCCATTTTTTCAAGCCTCCTCTTTTCTTTTCTGTCGCAGCTATCTTCTTGTCTCCATTCAGCTGCTATACAATTCTTTTAATTTAACCTCACATGTTTCTTTTCTTTTAACCGCACATCACACACCACTCACGACATGTAGTCACACAATCTCTATTTTCGGCTCCTCTTCATGTCATGCATTTGACTTACCTTGCTTGATTAGCTAGCCGTGCCTTTTAACAGTTCCCAATTTGTGACTTTTGCTCTTATTGTCCAAATCCAATATGTGCTAAAATTAAAACAAATAATTTTTAATTAGTGCAATTTAAATATTAAATGGACAATAATTTAGCGAATTATGTATAAAAAATTAATACAAAAATGTCCATTAACAGTCATCAAACTTTATGCCCATCTTTGATAACTAATCAATCATCCCTTCCATATTATTTAATGATCAGCTACAAAAGTACCTTCTTGGTATTTTACCTACATCAATTTTGTCAGATAAAATAATTTGTTATTACCGATCTTTGAAGCATACAGCTGCTCCAACTTATTTCACAACGTTCTAGCATGAGTCTTGTTACAAATGTGATTGTACACATTATCATCGACAAATTGTCGAATATAACCACATGCTCGTTCATGCTCAAACTCCATTCTTCGTTGGACATCTCCTCCAGTTTAGTTGTTGAAAATACCGACAAATGCATCTTTGTAATTATCAAGAGATCCTTCATTTTGGTTTGCCATATACGGTAGTTAATACCGTTTAAATTGATCATTTTGCTCATCTTCACCTCAATTTGCCAAATTAAGCCAAATTTGGGAAAACTAGCCTCAAATATGGAACCAGAACGTCAAAATTTGGCAGAAACGATATCTTCTAAATTTTCACCACGGGATCAGAATAGTGTTGCCGGATCCGCAAAATAAATGTTTAAAAAAGAGAGTAAAAAGCAAACCTTGATTTGGTAGTCGGCTACATATGGGAAGAACCTGCATAAAAGGTCCAAGCTTTTGATGTTCCGCTAGCAACTCAGGGAGATACTGACTACATAATTTAAAAATAAAAACAAAAATTAGGCAAAACAACAGCTAAAGAACAGAGTAAGAAAAGAAGAAGAGAGAGTGTGAGGAAAAACCTATCAACATCTGGGTTGGTTCTAATTTGGGGTGAAGCGGCTCTTGCAGGTGAGAAATTGGGATTATACAAAACGTGGTCTTAAGTGTCAACTTCATTCCAGAAACTTCCCATACACTTATTGTCTTTAGGTAATATTTATTCGGGCCTTTAATAATAAGTGTACTTGGTGTTTTATCTTTCACCTTATTACATTAGTTGAGCATGTTACAATGTGCATGAAAACCATAGATTATTGCCAGATTATGGTAAGAACGAACCTAATCCGTTGCTAGTCTCTGCAGTTCTGTGTCTGCCAAATGAAGTGGTGCTTTTCGAGTGGATTGGACCTGGGAGGCGATAGCTAATAGTTAAACAGTAAGTGATATTTACCCATTTGAGCTTGGCATGTAGTGGCACTAAAATACAACTCATATTGTGGATTGGGGCCATCTTTTGGAACCTGGTGTAATGAACTATGTAGGGACATAGAGTGGTCTTGGATTTTATATAATGAGCTCCAGTATTGAAAGCACCACTTATGCATCATATATGGGAGCTTGCAGAACATCTCATGATTGGATTTCATATAGGTCCAACGATTCAACAAGATTCTAATTAAAAGATTAACTCGGCAAGACGAAGGGATATTGGCAATGTAACACTTTGCAGATAGTCAGGTATGAATGATATGTAAACAACACTAGTATGACTTGTAGCGGATCTGAGTCTATGAAGTTGATGGTTTTGGAGTTTTACATTAACTTGATCTATGACTTTTTTTCTTTGCAGTGAAGAAGTTCTAACGGCATTTAGGTTTCTAAACTGAACCAGAGAGCATTATAGCCATGTTTTGGTACCCAAAGTGCCAGACATGTCTTGAGTAGGATCAGTATTACTTGAACCAAAGTTTCATCGTTCAAATCCAAATGGGATATAGGAACTGTGGAGGAATTTGCTTGTGGGTGTGGGTGTACACTGATCGTTAATGTATTTCTTATAAACTTCTTGTTTTACTACTAGCTAGGCGCTTGTGGCCCTCGATGGAAATGGTTTCATATCGATCTCTACTACACTTGCAATTTTTTCTGCTGTCTAAAGTTTCAGGAAACTAATTCTCCAATTTCCAAGTGACAAGCAAATGAGCGTGAACATCCTTAACCTGACCAAGCATGTTACAGTGGAATTATTCAAACGTGAGGTAAATAAAGAAGCCCAAGCCTGCCAAGCCACGTGTGGGTACAAAACTCCAAAAGATGATCAAAACAATCGGCAATTTTTAGTTTGTTAAATTCTGTTAGAAAAAAAATTGTTAGCAAGAAATGGGTAGTAAGAGAAAGGAAGTGTGAAGGTGTGGGAATTTTCGGTATATATAAGGAAATTCATTGTTGTAATAAACATATCTGAATATATACAATTTCTCTCACAAATACTCTCTATTTTTTGGTTTGTTTCGATAGCAGTCACCGGAATCTATTCCCTTAGCTAGGTTCCCTGATTGTAATATGTGTAACTGGAATTTTCGGTTACAAGTGGTATCAAAGCACGTAAGTTCCTCGGTTCTCTAAGAAATCATCAATGACGATTACACGTTCCCAGGCGGTGATACAAGGAGGTACAGAGTTGGAAATGGAAGCTGTGTTGGTGGATAAATTAGCTCAGACCCAGTCGGAAGTTAAGGACATCAAGGCAGAAATTTCGCAAGTAAATGACAAACTAACTCATTTGGAGATGCTTTTAAGTGCTAAAGAGGGTAGTAGAGGTGAATGCTCTTCGGGATGTGCTCATTTTGCCGTTAGATTTGTGCAATTTTGTATTGGGGGTATAATGGTTAGTTACGTTGGGTCCTATTGTTTCGGATTTTTTGCATATGACTATGGATTTTAAAGTTGCAGATTAAAGAAGTGTATTACGTGGTGCACAAAATAATGGGGTGAAGCTGGTTGGTAATGACTCTTTTGGGGATGCTGTTGGAAATGGTGGGCAATTGTGCTTCTTACAAATTTGTAAGACCGGCGAGGAAGCAGTAGCAGAGTTATATGGGCTGAGCTTTGAGATTGAGTCACCAGCTGAAACTTATGATAAACTAGAAGGATTGTTAGCAGAATTTGATGACATTTTTAATGATCCTCAAGGGCTACCACCAATACAAGAAGGATTTGATCATTGTATTCCACTTCAAGAGGGAACAATACCTTTTAATTAACGTCCTTATCATTATTCTCTGTTGCAAAAAGACATAATTGATAACTTAGTAAGAGAAATGCTTGCTCAAGGTATCATAAGGCATAGTAACAGTCCGTATGCGTCTCCGGTCGTATTGGTGAAAAAGAAAGACGGGTCTTGGCGACTTTATGTAGACTTTCGGAGGTTAAATAAGCTAACAATCAAAAATAGATTCCTTATACCACTTATTGATGATCTCTTAGATGAACTTGGAGGGTCAACAATTTATTCCAAGTTGGACTTACGAGCTGGTTATCACCAACTCAGATTACAATCGGGGGAGGAGCATAAGACTGCCTTCAGAACTCGCTCAGGACATTTTGAGTATTTGGTAATGCCCTTTGGCCTCACTAATGCTCCTGCTTCTTTTCAATCACTTATGAATGCCATCTTTCAACCATACTTACGAAAATTTGTCATAATATTTTTTGATGACATTCTTATTTATAGTAGGGACCTCGATCTTCACCTCCAACACCTTCGACTTGTTTTTGATCTGTTATGACAAAATACTTTGTTTCTTAAAAAATCCAAGTGTTGTGTTTGCTGCTTTAAAAATAGAATATTTAGGCCATATGATATCTAAAGATGGGGTGGCAACTGAACCTAGGAAATTGTAAACAGTGGCGAATTGGCCTCTTCCTTCTAACGTGCGAGATATGCGTAGCTTCCTTGGTTTTGCAAGTTATTACAGAAAATTTGTTCGTAATTTTGGAATAATAGTCAAACCTCTCACGGCTATGCTCCATAAGAATGGCTTTCGTTGGTCCCCCGCTGCTTATCAAACCTTTCAAAGTGTTAGAAATATATGAACAGATCACAACAAAACATAACCACACAGATTATGCATCTTCCAAGGATCGATTGTATATGCGTAGGATAAAACAAAAAACACATACTTTGATTCTTGCCTGTAATTCCACCGGTTAAAGAATGCAGAGATCTCCTTTTCAAAAATTTGAAAGCACCAGCGTCGAGAGGAAAGCAAATTACACAGAGTAAGTTATCTATCTTCTATCTCAAACGTTGTCATAGTCGTGCCTTTATATATCATCTATGAATAACCACCATTAGTGGTTATTCTTGCAAGATGACGTTTATACCCACCATAGGTGTAAAAAAAAATCATCTCCCACTCACACATGATGGTTTTAAGACAAAACTCTGCAGTACTCATACTTGTTCAATAACCAGTATGACCAGCATACGATGAGAGTACATTGTCACGTATCTGTTAGGAATATATGACATCTCGATTAACAAATTGATTCTAAGATTGTTGTGTCCTTGAGCAGAAATTGTATGTTATACCCTAGGTCATATCTCGCATTTGCATTTTCCTTTGATCTCATTTAATTTCTTTAAGTCATAAATGTATTCAAGTTCTCTCCTAAAAGAGATGATGGCCATCTATGAATATTTTTCATGCGAGTTAATGATCTAAATTAAATGACCTTCCTCTGTTCTCAATTCTCTTTTGAATTAAATTTAATTTTCTTTCCTAGAATTATTCCATAGGATCGCATCTTGCATGATCTTTTGGCAATAACCTAAAGTAGCAAACCTTAAATTCAATTCACAAGAATGAAATAAGAGTCGTAAGGGTATATAATGAGGTTCTTCTAAACCTCAAGGGTCTCACACAATGTAAGATGAGATCTTGCGACTTACGTTAATCCCTTTTGTGGTCAGTTATGCACACATGATACGAGTCATGTGTTACGATATTTACCCATTTCATTTTACTTGAACATATTTTACTCAAGAAATACCGTATAGATGATAGTTCAAACATACTCAATGTTTAACTTGAGTTTACTTATCTACTCACAAACTTATTCAGAACTCACATCTGGCAACATAAGACAGATATAGTGATTAATAAATCACTTTGAACCAATTTCCTTGTGGCATTTATGGTTTAAGTTTCTCGCTCTCAATTACTTTAAAACATGCCTCATCTCTAGTGACTATAAATACTAGAGGTGATTTCCCGTGTGAGAGGGTCGATCTATAATCTGTCTCATATACTTATGATTCATACCAAAATATATTTATACAAAACACATTTATTCATGAATCAAATGATACACAATGTATAATCTTCATCATACATTATATCCAAACAAGTGACATTAGACTAAGTAAACATACATAGAGAAATGTTTTATCAATACATTTCAACATCTACGTAGTCCTAGTGACTTTACATGCCTAATGAATACATCTCTAGAAATTGGCTTTGTCATTGGGTCTGCTATCATATCTCGCGTAGATATATATCTCATGTTTACTTCTCCTCGTGCAACTATATCTTTCACATAATTGTATTTAGTATCTATGTGCTTTGTCTTACAATAAAATTTGGGGTCTTTAGTATAAGCGATTGCAACTTGACTCTCACAGTTGATGGTCACTGAATTAATTTTGTTTTTAGTGACTCCCAAATGCACAAGGAATCAATGAAGCCACACAGCCTCTTGTATTGTAGTTGAGAACACTATAAATTCAGCTTCCATTGTGGATAATGTAACGTAAGATTGTTTCTTACTTTTCCATGATATTGCTCCATGGTTTAGTAAGAATACATATCCTGAGTTAGATTTTCTTTCAACTAAATCTCCTCCCCAATCTGCATCTGTATATCCTTGTATACATAGATCATTGCCTTGATAACATAATGCATAGTCCACGGTTCCCTTTAGATACCTTAATATTCTCTTTACTGCTTTCCAATGTGCTTGGCCTGGATTTGACTGATATCTGCTTACCATCCCAACATCATAACAAATATCTGATCTTGTACACATCATTGCATATATAAGACTTCCAACTGCACTAGTGTAGGGAACATTCTTCATTTGTTCCCTTTCTTGTGGCGTTGACGGGCAATTTCTTTTACTAAGGCCTTCATTTTTAGCAATAGGATTATCAATTGGTTTGCAATCTTGCATACGGAATCATTCAAGAATTCTTTGAATATACATCGCTTGTGAAAGCGATAATAATTTCTTTGAACGATCTCTTGAAATCTTAACTCCAAGAATATATGCTGCTTCATCCATGCCTTTCATTTCAAATTCAGATGATAATCATTCTTTGATTTCCGTAAGAAACACACAGTCATTACAAGCAATCAATATATCATCTATGTATAAAGATAAAATCGCAAATTTATCTTTGTATCTCTTAACATACACACAATGGTCTTCATCGATCATTTGAAAATCATACGAAATGATTACATTATGAAAACGAATATACCATTGTCTTGAAGACTGCTTCAGACCATAAATTGATTTTAATAATCGACACACTTTATTTTCTTGACCTGCCTTGATGAAACCTACAGGTTGTTCCATATAGATTTCTTCATCTAATTCTCCATTGAGAAAAGCAGTTTTTACATCCATTTGATGTAATTCAAGATCTGTACTGGCTACTATAGCCAGAATAAGACGGATTGAAATAAATTTCACAACAGGTGAAAAAGTTCCCTCATAATCAATTCCCTCCCGTTGTGTGTATCCTTTTGCTACAAGATGTGCCTTATATCTTTCGATATTGCCATCAGCTTTTCGTTTAATTTTGAGAACCCACTTATTCCCAATTGCTTTACGCCCTTCTGGGAGGTCAACCAAGTCCCATACTTGATTTGAGCTTAAAGAAGACATTTCTTCTGTTATTGCTTTCATCCATTCTTCTTTAGCAGGGCCAGTAAGAGCCTCATTTACATTCCTTGGCTCTTCTTCCTCTTGCAGAACAATCATATTAATTTCTCCTTCAATCTCAAAACGACGTCGGGGAATTGTCCCTCGATTACTCCTTCTTAACCGAGGTTCATTATAAACAAATTCATGATTGATTTGATTGCTCCCACTTGGATCAGCCATTATAGAGAACCTTTCTATGGAATTGCTTCCACTTGGTTGAAGTTCCCCATCTTGATTTGTCATAACAGAATCATTCTGATCAAATGACTCATATATTAATAGGTCTTTACCTATTTCGCCTTGCTTTGGAAAATCATTCTCTAAGAATGTTACATCTCGTGATTCAAATTCAATTACATCTCCATTACTTTGTTCACTAATGAACAGATATCCTTTTGAGTGTTTCGAGTATCTAATAAAAATACTTTTCCTCCCTCTTGGGCCTAATTTCCCATGTTTATGAGAGAGATCGTGAACATATGCTGCACACTCCCAAGGTCTGAGACTTGACATATCAGGTCTCCTACCAGTCCATAACTCATATGGTGTGCTAGTAACTGATTTTGTGGGCACACGATTAAGTACATAGGTGGCTGTTAGCAATGCATCACCTCAAAAGGTGATAGGTAAATTTGCTTAGGCCATCATGGACCTAATCATTTCTAATAGTGTCCTATTTCGTCTTTCAGCGACACCATTTTGTTGTGGGGTCCTTGGAATTGTTAATTGTCTTTTTATTCCTTTCTCATCACATAAAGTTTTGAACTTGTCTGACAAGTATTCTTTTCCTCGATCAGTTCGTAAAGCTTTTATTTTCTTATCTAATTGATTCTCAACTAAGTTCATGTATTTTATGAAGCAATCGAATGCCTCCGATTTATGAGAAATCAAATAGACATGACCATATCGAGTATAGTCATCTATAAAAGTGATGAAATAACTTGCCCCACGTCTAGCCCTTACATTCATTGGACCACCAATGTCAGAAAGAATTAATTGCAATGGATTTAATGCTCGTGTTCCCTTTCCAAATGGCTTTCGTGCCATTTTACCAGCTAAACAATGCTCACATGTAGGTAGATCTACTTGACTTAGATCACCTAAAAGTCCTTCTTTAGCCAATTGACTTATTCGATTTTGACCAATATGGCATAGTCTAGCATGCCACAAAATTGCATCATTGTTGGAATTACTAGATGTAAATCATGTATAACTAATATTATTATTTTCCTTTAACACATCTAGTACAATAAAACCATCCAATAAAAAACCATGATCATAATTAATAGATCCAAGATACAAATCCATTCCACCACTGTGGAAATTTACGTTACAACCTAGTTTAACTAACATCACTACTGATAAAAGATTCCTACGAATCTGTGGAGCAAATAAGACTTCATGTAAGATAAGAGGTCGCCCTCCACGCATGTCCAATTTACATGTGCCAATTCCTTGTACAACAACATTGAAATTGTCACCTACATAAAGCCATCAACTTCCATGTGGGAGTTTACGAAATTCAACGAAGGCATCACGATCCTTCGCCACATAGTTGGTTGCTCCTGAGTCTACAATCCACAAAGGATGTGATTCAGTTAGAAAAATGGAACAAGAAACATTCACAGAACAAATGTTTATACTATAAAATTGTACCTTTTTAGGCTTGGAACAATCTCGAGCAAAGTGGCCCTTGTTACCACAATTATAGCACTTTACATGTTTCATGTTCTTCTTCTTGAAGGGATGTTTTCCCTCTCCACGTTGATTCCATTTTGCCTTCTTGGATTCTTGAGGAGAGTGGTTGAATTTCTTATTCTTTTTCCACTTATATCCACCATGATGCTTGCGTTTCTTGTTTATAGCTCCATGTGAGCTAGAACTGACTGCATATGCCTCAGAAGACATCTTTGAGGCTTCGAGATGCTCTTCCTCCAAGATAAGATGCCTTGTAGCATCTTCCATTGTTTTGATGTTTTCATTATGAGTTAGGTGCATTTTCATATGCTCCCAACTTTGAGGCAATGAACGAATCACAGCTTGCACTTGTTGTTTATCAGACAATTCATGACCAACATCACATAACTCACTTATCATGTTGGACATTTTCCTCAAATGTTTTTGCATTGAATCATCTGGGCGCTTTTTATAAGTGTCAAACTTAATTGTAAATGACCTCACTTTGGTCACTGAAGCACCTCCAAAATGAGCAGCCAATCTGGACCACAAGTCCTTTGCAGTTTCAAACTTACGGAACTCACGCATGATATCATTATCCATGTTACTCAGCAACGTGATGCGAGCTAATGAGTTTTTCTCTTTCCATAAGTCATACGCATACGGTCCCTTCTATGTTGGGCTGTTGTGCCCTCCTCAGGAACATTCATGGTTAGATTTGATGGTTCTAGAACCTCTTGCTCTTCTAGTACATATTGGATTTTCATACTCCATATCTCGTAATTGTCATCATTGAGTTTCTCACCCCTATTGAGTTCAGCAACTATATTCTTCGAAACAGTAGTCATTATCGAAACACTAAGTTTCTATAATAAGAAAGAAATATATACACGTTAATGTCACATTAATCATTCATAGAGCAAATAATTCGATTACAATTGCTTATGAAATCAAAAGTCCACAAATGTGTTAAATCATCATTCATACAACAATCGAATCCTAATTACTTTACTCTAGACGAATTCTTATATAAAATTCATGTAAACATATTACATAAATATTAAGACCTAGTTCTTATAAAAATAGACAACCTATTGTATACTTATAAACAATCTATAGGTAACGAACTCTACTCAAAATGAGTTTACGAGTTCGCGTGAAACATTTTGCGAAGCTCGATTTACAATAGATCTAACTATTTCCATTTGGAAGACCTATAGGATATAAAGTCCTAATCAACTCTCTTCTACGCATCCTTTTCATAAACGTCATCACTAACAAATTATAAGTTTTCTCAGGCATATTATTCCAGAGCATTTGTAATAGTTCTCCTTGAGGTTGAGGCAATGTTGCAAGCAAAGTCATGTACTTTACTTCAATATCGGTGTAAGCTAGACAACCTCCAAAATATAACGCTTGCATCATGTTATTGACTGCAATAACATATTGTGTTAGACCATCTCCAGGCATTAGACGCATGTTGACTAACTGCACATACATGCTGCAAATTCATCTCTTCTGTGCCTCACATCGAATAAGCTTACGTGTTTGCTTAATAATAGGCATTGTCCTAAAAAACAAATTTTCAGAAATCAGAAGAGTATACAAAAAATAACAAATTATTTTTTCTAACACTTAGCTTAACCGATGCTCATTTATTGAAATAATTTAATTTATTATTTTGTATTATATTTGTTTATCAACAATTTATTGAATGAATCAAAAAAATTAATCTCTAATTAATTAGACACTTATTTCTAATTTACCTTATAATTGAACTAATCAATTATCTTGGTTTAATTAGAAACTAATTTCTAAGTAAATAAAAAATATTTCATTTTAATGAAACAAATTAGTATTTATCTAATTAGAAAATAAACCAACAAAATAGTTTATTTCTAAGGTTAATCTCATTTTCACTAAACAAATTAGTATTGAGTTAATTAAAAAATAAACCAACTAAATTAATTTATTTCTAAGGTAGTTCATTTTTCTAAAAAAAATGTCTAAGTAATTATAAACTTATTTCTAATTTAAAGTATAATTGAACTAATCAATTTCTTTTGGTATAATATTTTAGAAACTAATTTACTTAACTAAATTAGTTAGTGGAAATTAGAAAACTAATTTCTAATTCATTACATTAAATTATGTATAAGTCCAATCTAATGTGGGCCACAAATAATTATTGAGTGCATATAACCCTCAATAGCCTAAAACACAAATAAAAAAACCAGCCCAGAAACGAATTTGAGCTTGGGAGACTGCCCAGAAACGCGTTGGGCCATGGGAGACAGCGTCTGGCGCGTGTAGTGCACACACCAGCGCTGAGAGGGGTGCCCACGTCGTCTGGCCCATGCACTGCATGCGCCAGACGAGGTTGGTTGACGCAGCACACGTGCCTGACGCATGTCGTCTTCCTCCTTCGCTTATGTCTCTTGTCTGGTTTTTTTCTCTCTCTCTTCTTTGCGTTATGAATTCTTCTTCCTCCTTGTGTTTTTTTCCCTTCTCCATTCGGAAATAACAATCAGAAATGCATAATTTCACAAAAAAAAAACTCCCTTAACTCATTAAAGCAGTGATTTGTTTTGGATGAATACCGAAAAAAGAAAAAAATAATAATAATAATAACAAAAGAAATAATAATAATAATAATAATAATAATAACTCCATTAACAGTGAATTTAGGTGTTGCTTTCATCCACATACATCGTTGCTTTCTTATAAGCATGAAACATCCAACAACACAAAGGAAAGCCACGAAGATGATAAAACCATTTCTCACTGAAAATAATTCGTGGTTTGCAGATTTACGGTGGTTTGCAGATTTACGATAAAACAAAACAAATGTAAACCCACAATCAGAACAAACATAAAGCCTTCAATGCAAAGACAGACAACACAACATATCTTTACGGTAGACTATATAACAAATCATGTAAAAAACCAATGCTCTGATACCAATGTTAGAAATATATGAACAGATCACAACAAAACATAACCACACAGATTATGCATCTTCCAAGGATCGATTGTATATGCGTAGGATAAAACAAAAAACACATACTTGGATTCTTGTCTGTAATTCCACTGGTTAAAGAATGCAGAGATCTCCTTTTCAAAAATTTGAAAGCACCAACGTCGAGAGGAAAGCAAATTACACAATCTATCTTCTATCTTAAGCGTTGTCATAGTCGTGCCTTTATATATCATCTATGAATAACCACCATTAATGGTTATTCTTGCAAGATGACGTTTAGACCCATCATGGGTGTAAAACGTCATCACAAAGGTTGAAGGAAGCCCTCACTACAGCCCCAGTTTTGGCTCTACCAAATTTTCACAAAACATTTGTGGTCGAAACAAATGCATCAAGGTGTGGTATAAGAGCTGTATTAATGCAAGACAACCATCCTATAGCTTTTATTAGCAAGGCTTTAGGGCCAAAGCATCAAGCTCTTCCAGTTTATGAAAGGGAATTACTAGCCGTTCTTCATGCAGTGCAGAAATGGGGTGCTTATTTATCTCACAACCATTTTATCATCAAAACTGATCAAAAAAGTGTCTAGCACATTTTGGATCAGAAGTTAAACACTCTATTTCAACAAGCTTGGGTAGCAAAATTGATGGGCTTTGACTTTGAAATACATTACAAGGAAGGAAAAACACAATATTGCCGCAGATGCACTGTCGAGGAAGCCTAGTAGTGAATTTCTGTTACTCGTGTTGCGAGTTGATAACTTCGATCTTTATGCAGAAATAAAAAAACCTGGCAAACAGATCCAAAGATGATTAAGCTGATTGATGATCTACAACAAGATTCTCGTAGCCACCCAGAATTTTCGTGGATTAGAGGAGAATTATGTAGAAAAGGGAAAATAGTTATAGGAGCTGTTGATAGTCTCAAACTTTAGCTATTAAAGTGGATGCATGATTCGGCGTTGGGAGTTCATTCAGGATGCGATGCAACAGTAGCACGACTGAAATCACTGTTTTATTGGAAAGGATTAGCTGCAGATACTTCCACTTACATCAACAATTGTAACATTTGCCAACAGAGCAAACCTGACTTAACTGCATCACCTGGGTTGTTGCAACCTTTGTCGACTCCCAAGCTAGTGTGGGTTGATATCAGTATGGACTTTGTGGAGGGATTACCAATTTCGAATGGTAAACAAGTGATTTTCGTGGTGGTAGATAGACTTAGCAAAGCTACTCATTTCATGCCTCTTTCGCACCCTTATACTGCACTTGATGTTGCTCAAACATTCATGGATACAGTCTTCAAACTTCACAGGTGGCCCGAAACAGTAACTAGTGACAGAGATCCCATCTTCTTGAGTTCTTTTTGGTCGAAGTTATTCACTTTGCAAGGAGTTTTTATCCATTTATCATCATTTTATCACCCACAGTCGGATGGACAAACAGAAATTGTCAACAAATGTCTTGAGACATATCTGCGATGTATGTGTACAGAGAAACCGAAGACATGGTCCAAATGGTTGGGTCTAGTTGAATGGTGGTATAACACGAATTTCCACACTGCTACTAAGACCACTCCTTACGAACTCTTGTATGGACAACCACCTCCTTTGCATTTACCGTATTTACTAGGAGAATCTTTGTTGTTAACGATTGATAGAAGCTTAGTGAAGAGGGAAGAAATGATGAAGCTATTGGAGTCCCACCTCCGTCGCGCTACCAATAGGATGATCCAACATAGCGATTCTCGTAGATCTGATAGGCAGTTTCAACCGGGTCAGTATGCGTTCCTAAAACTGCAGCGTTACAAACAGAGTTCACTACAACGACGTTCTAATCACAAATTGACTTCGAAGTTCTATGGTTCGTATAAGATATTAGAGAAGATTGGGAATATTGCTTATAAATTGGAGTTGCCTTTGACAACAACAATACACGATGTATTTCTTGTCTCTCAGTTAAAACGGTGTTCTAATCCACTGGGAACAGCCACTATTCATGTTCCAGATTCATCCGCACCCTCATTTGCCAACAAGGAGCCAGAGTCGATATTGGATAGGAAGATGGTCAAACGGGGTCGTGTTGCAGCTACTAAAGTCCTTGTCAAATGGAAGAAGTTACCTGCTGAAATGGCCACATGGGAATATTATTATGATTTGCTTAAAAAATTTCCGCATTTTGATCCTTGAGGACAAGGATCTTCTTCAAAGGCAGGGTATTATTACAATGGAATTATTCAAACGTAAGGTAAATAAACAAGCCCAAGCCTGCCAAGCCACGTGTGGGTACAAAACTCCAAAAGATGATCACAACAATCGACGATTGTTAGTTTGTTAGCAATTCTGTTAGCAAGAAATGGGTAGTAAGAGAAAGGAAGTGTGAAAGTGAGGGAATTTCCGGTATATATAAGGAAATTCATTGTTATAATAAACATATCTGAATATATACAATTTCTCTCACAAATACTCTCTATTTTCTGGTCTGTTTCGATAGCAGTCACCGGAATCTATTCCATTAGCTAGGTTCCCTGATTGTAATGTGAGTAACTGGAATTTTCGGTTACTAAACACCAGTTCTATGCTTTTAGGGGATGAAACAAATGATACCCTGTTTACCAAAACTGCCTTAGTTCTTATCTAGTTAGCAGCTAGCTTCTGTTGTATATGAAGTACTTCCTCTCTCAAGCAAGCCATTTATGTTGGTATTTTCTTGCAGAGATTGTCACTTCTATACACCAACCATTCTGATTTTAGCTTTTACTCTGTCAAATGATTCACCTCTGACATCAAGCAGATTGATGCTCACGCAAGTTGACATCTTTATGTGGATAAGGATATCTTTTTTACATACAAACAATTAAAGAAATAATAAACCATGAAGGGAATTAATCTGTAGCTCACCAGGTCCACTTTGTAGGGATAGCGAGCTCAGGCACTCACATTTTTCAAGACCCTCTGACTCTCTGATGCGGACCAGTTAGCTTTGGATTACATGGAAGATCTTGATCGCGGCAAGGTTTGCGGCAGGATGCAAAAATAGACTTAAATTCTATGATGCCGTGTGTGTTTAGATTCTAAATCCTTGCTTAGTTAGGAATTCTAGTTAGCAGTAGGAGTTTATTAAGGATTCTAAATCCTTGTTTAGTTTATTAGGAGTTTATTTTCCTAATCTTGTTAGGAGTTGGATTAGGACTTTTGGTCATTATAAATAGGCCTTATTTATGTTTTCAGAAGATCATCAATTTTCGGAATAAAAATTTCATTCTAGAATTTGGCTTTGCCATTCTTTCAAGATCGCTTGTCGTTCTTGTTTCTCTTTTCGTCCAATCAAACGACATTGATTAAACTCCTGAACGGAGTCTAAACGTTCTTGTTCCGTTCGTAACTTCCGTTCCTGTAACATTCCACTCCCGCGAGACCCGAACCCGACATCGACGGTGATATCCGAGCCCACGACCCGCGAGGGTGGTATGCTAAAACAGTCAATGCAGTGTAAAAACTTATTATGATATATTTTTTTTTGAAACAGTCGAGTGCGCGGAATTAAGAATAAACGATTCAGGCCCGTGATACGAAAACCCATTTCAGTCATACACTTTATCAAAGATCACTTTTCAAACAATATTTATCAATTAGGGCCTCAAACAATTCAAGATTATTTTTGCGGAATATAAATTTACACATAATTCAAAATAACACAAATGCAGACGTGAACTGATCCCGACATCGAACAGACTCTCTTGTAGTAATCATACTCCTTCGATAAAGGGGGTACTCTTCAATTCTGAAAAATATTTGCAATGTTGGGTGAGTTTGCGAACTTCGGTGAAAACCATCATCGATGGTTCACTCAATTCATGCATATTCAATCAATTTACCAAATATCACATACTATCACAATTCACAAATGTAAAGCATATCGCCTTTCATACCATCCATATTTAGTCATACCATTTATGCAATGAACATGTGACACTTTTCATTTTCGTTTTCGTTGTTGTGACCGTGCTTTGGCTTGTCCCCAAGAAGGCACATTGCGTTGAGCGTGGCTCTGAAAATATTGGGCTTGAAGCCTCGGTACATTGAGCTGAGGCTCAAATCGTTAGACACGAGGTCTCATGCGTTGGTGAAAGCTCTCATATCGTTAGGCGTGACATGCCCCGATCACGGTGGTCTCTCGGTCACAACCGCTTTATCGATTATGCCATCATGCATGGATGCATATGCTCTAATTCCTTTTACGATCGGTTATAGTTCGGTGACCAATTTACTTTCTTGGACCTTTGGTCCGTGTTTGATCATATACATTTACAATTTATTGCATCCTACCATATCATATTAAAAGTCACATCCAATGTATCAAAATGACAATTAACACTTCAATATTAATTTTCCATTCCTCGGACCTTTGGTCCGAGATCTCAATGTAATTATTCACAAACAATCACACACAAATAACACTTGATAATAAGTTTCCAATACTTGGACACCTATGGTCCAAATCAATCAAAAGTAAACACACATAATCCCTCCATTATCTCCACATGGCATCAATGCGTCATATTAAACACACATAGATTGAGAAACCAACTAGGTTACTCACCTATTACTTTCGAGCTATTGCCGGGAAGTCTCTGCAATGTCGGTAGGTCGACGCTCCAACTGTGCCTCTATAACAAACAGAGAGGAATCCGATCACTAATTATCCAATCCGAACTAGTAATAATGCACATGTAAGTGTATAATGCTTGTTCATGAGATTTCCGACCCTAAATCCAAATTTTCCCACAATAAAAATTTCAACTAAAATTCGAAAGCTATAGCCACTGACAGCACTCAATTTGGACCTTAATCGGTTCAAAAATAAATAAAATAGTGATCACAGAACAAGTACCCGGGGCCACGTCAATTTTCTGTTTAAAAATTCCCAATTTAACACAAAATGAAATTCAATATGATACAAATCCGATGCCTCAAGAATCAGGTCAATCGGACGACGGACGGAAAAGAAATTGACAAAATAATCACCAAATACCAAATAATCAAATAATAACAAATAAGAAAAACCAGCCTCGCGGGGGCGAGGCGTCGCCGCCATGAGGCGACTGATCTGGCCTCGTCGCTAGGGCGAGGCGTCGCCCTAGCGATGCCGTCCATCCGAGCCTCGTCACTAGGGCGAGGCGTCGCCCTAGTGATCGGGCATGATTCCACATTCCCATTCCCTTTTTCCTGATTTCTAATCCAACTTCCAACACTCATAGCTCTTGGCACACAATTCAGAAAAATACAATTCATACCTTGTTGGAAAGATCATGAAACCCTCTACAATTCTCAAGAAGACCATAAAAATCAATTTCACCCCTAAGGGTGTCAAAAATCCCTTCAAAGCTACTGCCTACTCAAATCCCATTAAAACAGACAGTACATTGCAATTTCCATAACTCTCAGATTCTTCAGCCAGAAATTACTACATAAATATGTTCAATAAGTTCACAATGTCATCTACAACTTTCATGAACAACCCAAAATCAAAATCACTTGCTAACTAGGCCAAACAATTCCACAAAGAATCTGTCTACTGAAATCAACCAATCTGGACAGTAATTTTCCAAACAGCATAACTCTTAGCAAAAATGTCACAAAATTCACTACCTTATATCCCTGAAAAGATAAGATCTTAAACTTCAATTTTCATGAAGAACTCAAAATCCAATTCAATTTCTAACAATTTCAAAACTGTCATGCAAGTTACTGCCATGATCAGCAATTCATAACCTAATGCAGGTTCAATATTTGAAAAATCATAACTCCCAAATCTGACCTCTAAAAATTACACACCATATATCATTTTCAAGATAATTCCTTCCTATGCAACTTTACAGAAGATCACTCACACCAATTCAGTTCACATAATTTGCTAAAATTGCTTCCAATCCGCAAGCTCACAAACTCAACACTTAGGCTGTTTCATCAAAATGCTTAAAACCAGACAATAGTAATCAGTTCATATCTCCCAATATACAACTCGAAAATTAGCACGATCAGTGGCAATGGAAAGCTAACTCAATATGATACAACTTCCATGAAGACCATTTTCCTTAATTCCATCTCAATTAATTTAGAAAAATCAACAAAGTAATCAGGTCATATATGCAGGTACTGTGCACAAACCCTACAAACAGAAACTTTCCATGCAAAAATTCACCCTTCTAACTTTACCATTTAACAACACCTATTTCACACAAAGTTGAAGCCAACATCCCAAAGTTTCATTAGGCACAAACCTCACCTCATTTGCACACCTATACAATTAGTTATGTTAACAACAGTACAATCAGTGAAAACCCTAATTTTCCAGCTTTGGTGTTAACCTTAGTTCTATCATTTCCAATGCCATTAACACATCATTAAGCATCCAAATGGACAAGAAATCAGTCCCTAGGTCATGCATACATTCACTAGGAATAACCACCTCAATTTGGCAGCACCATACACAATCATGTTCTTATCAATTTCTTTTAAGGATTAGTCATCTAATCACTTCAAACTATGAAAGTCAAACACTAATCATCTCCACCTTATGATTTCTTACACACCAACATACCCAACAATTCAAACCATATGTGTCATGAAATCAAGGCATCATTCATCTCATTTAATAAACAATCACTTCTAATCCATGCAACTACCCATGAATTCATGCATTAAACATAATCAAAGCTTAAAACTCATCTTACCTAAAGCTTCCATCTCCACCTCTTCAAGCCTTTCATTAAACAACCAATCACAACTTACTCACTTTCCATCACATGCACGGTTTTTCATCAAGGTAAGAAGGTGGAAGGAAGTCACCTAAGGTTGGAAGAAAATAGCAACAAAATTGGTGGAGACCAAAGGAGAATAAGGAGGTTTCGATTGGTTAAAGAGAAATGAGTAAAATTCGTCTTTCATGCTTTTATTTTGGAAGAGTCGTGTATGACTAAAACAAGCTAAAGGCCATCTTTTCCTTCTTTCAAATGGAACATCCGAGAATGAGCATTAAAGAAGTGGGATGAGTCACCATAACATTTGGCAATTGGAGGAGACATAAAGAAAAGTCAAAGAACCAATCACAAATTTTGATAAAAACAATTAACCCAAATACCAAATAAATGTTCAATCCATTGTTAAGGGTCCATATTTCGACCTTACCACAAAATATCCAATAGGCCAGTACCAATTGATAATAATTTCGATGCACCAAAATTGATTGGGTTCTCCACTTGACGATTTTTTCCGATCCGGAATTTCCAGAATCATTTTTTTGAAAATTACCGAAATTGCCCAAAATTGTAAAACATATAACAGTCCACTCCCAATAATTTTTCAAACATGAAAACCACCTTTTCCACTACAAAAACACATTTAGGCCATTTACCGGCGATTTTGCCGGTCCGGGAATTTTCTCCGGACAATTCCAGAAAAATTTCAATAAATCCCTAAAAATGTAAAACACTCAATGGCGTACTCCAATATAATTTTCCAAGTACAATTATCCCATAAATTTCACAAAAGATCTCAATTTGAAACCTAAGCCGGAAAATGTCATGAATGCATGTATACCATGTGCAAGTGCAACAAACCATCAATCATAGAGGCTATATGTTGTATGTGCATGCCGAGATATAATTTAGTACTCCTGACCCGACCCAATTTACGAAAATACCCTTCCCATCGGAGATGGGATGTTACAGTTCTGCGTTAGTTGGTATCAGAGCCTATCCTCCAAGGCCGCCAATTATGAAGAACGACTTACTACCTTAGAAACATCCGTAGCAAACTTATTCGACCAAATAGCATAAATCAGACAGATGCTGGGAGAGCAGTTAAACCTAGGAAGGATTAACCATCCTCCTGCAGCGGCAATTCCTAGGGTTGCAGATCCATGACCGTTTATGGAGGACCACCGGATCGAGACTAGGCGATTCGAATTACGAGGGTCGTGCAAATCAAAATGATGGCTACAAAATCAAGGTAGATCTTCAAATTTTAATGGTACATTAGATGTAGAAGCTGTTTTAGATTGGCTAGTGGAGGTTGAAAGATTCTTTGAGGTTATGGATGTGGAAGACGAGCATAGAGTTCATATTGTGGCTTACAAATTGAAGGGAGGTGCAGCAGCATGGTGGACTTCATCCGAATGAACGATATCGCAGACAACATCCACCTATTCAAAACTGGTTGGATATGAAGCTTATGATCCAACAAAGATTCTTACCTAGTGATCACGTCTGTACTATACAACCGTTATCATGATTGCACGCAAGAAGTAGGAAGGTGGGTGAGTATCTGAAAGAGTTTTGAGGTACGCAAGCAAGATGTGATAATTGTGAAAGCGAAGCGCGCGGTAGCTCATTACCGAATGGGTTAAATCATGAAATTGATTGTATGATGGGTGTTGCTGCAATTTTCACATTAGCGATGCTATTGAGATGGCGAAGAGGGTCAAGAGCGAGTTGAATGGCGGCCTCGACAACGATGTAATCGAAATTTAAATTACCAAAATTCAGGTTCGCCAGCGATCGGACATATCGAGTGTATTACGGTGGGCAATATTCAAGACGTAAATTGAAAGTAATCATAATCTTGTAGAAGAAAAAACGACAACAAAGTAAAGGCACCAAGCGGACAAAGAAGAACCAATCCTTATAAAAACCAACTGAAACACATTATCGTTATGGAAAGCGGGACATACATCAAATAATTGTTCGAAGGAAGAGCATCTATTAATCGACGACGAGTTAACGTGATTGAGGAGGTAGTTGATGTGAAGAAGAAGCGTATGGGATGAAGGTTCAATTCTTTGGGTGGGAAGATGGAGAAGTGACTTTTGTGGTGACAAAAATTTTATGTTCTCCAAAACAGGAAGGAGAGACGCAAAGGAGAAAGATATTCCAAGCAAAATGTCGAGTGGGAGAAGCGATTTGCAGATTGATCATAGATAATTGCAGTTGCGAAAATCTAATCACAAAACAGTTAGTGGAGAAACTGCAGTTGACCACTCAACCTCACCCTTCACCGTACAAGATTGGGTGGATCAAGGAGGGACCAACGATCGAAGTAAACAGGATCTGCAACGTTCCTATATCAATCGGTAAACATTATACAGAATCTGTTATTTGTGATGTTGTGGACATGGATGCTTGTGGAGTTTTGTTAGGTCGCCTTGGCGATTATGATGTTGATCTTTGAACACGAGGAATGAGAACTCATCTGAGTTCACTGGAACACGAAGAGGATCATTATTTTGTCTTCTGGTTCAGTGAAACCTTCTAAAGTGGAAGGGCAGGATGTTGCTAAGGGTGTGCAGGATGTGGCCTTACTACTTAGAAAGAAAATTAAAGAGGAGGAGACACCAACAGAGGAGGAGACATTATCTTTACCAAAACCCATCAAAGAGCTGCTGGAAGAATTCCCTACCTTAGTTGAGGAGCCATCAACACTCCCACCTTTAAGGGATATTCAGCATCAGATTGATTTCATTTACCTAATCTTCCTCAAGCCGAATTTGCTTACAATAGTGCTCTTCCTAGTGTTGCAACTAACAATTTGGCCAACCAGTATGTTGATATTTTTAAGCAGGTGAGGCAGAACCTGAAGGAGTCTAATGAAAAGCACAAGATTGCCGCTGACAAGCATAAACGTTTCCAGTCCTTCAAGGTTGGTGATCAAGTTATGGTGTACTTGCGGAAGGAACGTGGAGGAGGACAGCAAAAGCTAGATCCAAAGAAGATTGATCCTTTCAATATAACTCAGAAGATCAATGACAATGCTTATGTTCTTGACCTTCCAGATCATATGAAGATATCCAAGACGTTTAACGTGGCGGATCTTTACCTTTATCACCCTGATGATGGTAACTCGAGGTCGAGTTCTTTACAAGTAGAAGGGAATGATACGGACCAGTTAGCTTTGGATTACATGGAAGATCTTGATTGCGGCAAGGTTTGCGGCAGGATGCGAAAATAGACTTAAATTCTATGATGTCGTGTGTGTTTGGATTCTAAATCCTTGCTTAGTTAGGAATTCTAGTTAGCAGTAGGAGTTTATTAAGGATTCTAAATCCTTGTTTAGTTTATTAGGAGTTTATTTTCCTAATCTTGTTAGGAGTTGGATTAGGACTTTTGGTCATTATAAATAAGCCTTATTTATGTTTTCAGAAGATCATCAATTTTCAGAATAAAAATTTCATTCTAGAATTTGACTTTGTCATTATTTCATTCTATAAATCTTCTGTACTGGGACTAGATTAGCACGGCGGTACATCGTGCCGTAATTTAGTTAGTTTTCTTTCGTGTTTGTCTTTTTTTTTTCTTTGTAAACAAAAAAAAAGAAATAATAAACGTGGATACGAACGTTTAAAACTTTTGTACTTTCTGGATTGTTTGACCTTGACAGCGCATCATCTTTTTAATTAATTGCAGTTGGAATTTTTTAAATTTGATGTTGAATACATTATTGATTGCAGAGAGATGTTCCATCAGAGCCATCCATAAGCAGAGAAAAGAACAACTACTTGAAAGCTCTTTGGCTGAAGATGCCAAGCTCTTTGGCTGGCAACTTGGCATCTTCTACCATTTTAATATTATTAGTAATTAGTCGATCTTACAGTTCCAGATAATATTGCATTATAAAGGATTACAAAAGAAATTCATTTTTTGTTGTATCCTCTGATCCTCTCCCCAGTTACTACTGTTTTTGCAGTGGTCCAACCGTTTTGACAGTAGTAGGTAATATTTACTTTGAAATTGTTGACAGTTGACAGACCAACCAACCTTAAATGGACAGGAATTTCCACGTACAGCCTTGACTGAACACAGGGTATGAATGTTATGTTCAGCCATGCGCATTAGCTGTCCTCTGGTCAGATACGTTGATGATTGAAAGTTGGAATACAAAACTTGGGAGTAAAGAAAATTGGAGATGGCAGAGTTGACAATAAAGGGCACGTGTTAGACTAACTCCAATCCTCAATCCACCAACTACAGTGCCACTCTGTGAAACTGTAGCATCTCTCTGTGGCTTTTCTTTTTCTTTCCCCAAATTTTTAGCTATTTTTTTTGCTGATCTTACGTAATTATATATGGTTTCCTGAAGTGGGAAACCTACCAAACTACCTATGAGTAGCCTTAGAAATTTTCCTGTTCTGATTTGCCTTTTGGCAACCATTTTTTTAAACTACTTATATTATATTATTATCATCTTCCTGTGAACAGAATAGTTGGATTTGTCCTATAATCAAATGACGATGACATGTGAAGGAAGGTGTATACAAGTCTACGGCCGTCGTAATCAAATCAAGCATTTATCTCATTTCCACACGGAGAGTCGCTAGCTAGATGCCTGTAACAATCGACAAAACAGCACATGCCTGGCCTCCAAGTCCTCTTAGATTTTTCATTGAAACCAATTGTTAGGTTTAGTTAGAATACTCAGATAATGCAAAAAAAAAGCTTTTTGGTTTTTGTTCATACAAATTTAGTTTAGACCAAAAAGAATATCATTCTCGTCAAGTCCTGTGAATCCCTCTTCGGTCTTCAGCTTCATGGTTCAAGCTTACTTCTTTTGATATCAGAGCCAACATCTCTGCTAGAGAAGATAGACACTTAAATTGCCTCAAGTAAGTTTTGTTTTGTGCTCTTGTTTGTATCTGTTTCTTTCTTGTTCTTAGAAAAAGACTGGAGTTTTCTTTGGTTGATTCAACTACTTGGAATCTGAATAAGATTGAATGGATGGTGGGATTATTGAATTAAATTAGAAAAACTTGCTTCAAGTCTTTTACTTGGAATAGTTTTGAACTTTTGATTAAAAAACGACCTTTCGTTTCTCACTCATTTCTCTCTGTTTTTCCCCTTATTTTCCAGTTTCCTTCTGCTACACAGCAGCCGGAAAGAAACGAGCTTCAGGAGATCAATGATATCTTGTTGCTCAATTCAAGTTGGAACTCGTGGGAATCTGACATGACTATTGACAAGTTAGATACTGATTTATGGTAGCTATTTCCACTCAGCACGGCATGGAGATGTTCTCCCACAAAACCATGGGCTCCATTTTTATGATATCATTTTGTTGTTTCGTATTTGTTGCTGTTGCACTAGAAATGCATCCTGCAGAAGGTGTTTACTTTTACCAAAAATTCTTTAAAATTTTGTTGCTTTTACAGTCTAAGCTTTTCAGTTCAGTTTGCATAGGATAAAACCTGCAAATATCTAATTGTTCAGAATAACTCTCCCTTGTTTTCCACAAGTTCAGGAGTTCTTTTCATTAGCTTGTCTGATGGATCTTTTCCAATCCTTGAATACTTTATTCTTGAAGACAGTTCTATGTTAACGAAACAGTTGAAAATGTTTTGTGATTATGTAATTTAATTTAGAGAATTAAGTTATAGAAAGAGGGGAGCAAGTAAATTTCCTGCAAAAGATGAACTGAAAGCTTAAGGAAACTTTAACAAGTTTACTCAAAACTTTATTTTCCCCTTTTTCAGTAAATGCATTGCTAGCAGTCAAGGATGGTCTGATAGACCCGATGAAGCGTCTCAGGAATTGGAACATCGGAGATCCCTGTACATCCCAATGGACTGGAGTTCTGTGTTCCAATACCTCTGAAGCTGATGGATACTTGCATGTCTTGGAGCTGTATGTTCTTTCAGTTTTTCCTTAAGCACTAATTGTTGTCTAGTCTTAATGAAATATGAAGAACATGACTTTGGAAAACAGCTCGATTGCCTACTCTGAGTGCTCATATTTTGCTAGTTTCCCTGCAGCCAGTTACTGAATATGAATCTTTCCGGAACTTTAGCACCCAGGCTTGGCGAACTTTCTTATCTAACCTTGTTGTGAGTCATAGAGAAAGTTCCCAAATTTCAATTATTTACATCTTTTAAGATGAAGTTTTATGGTTAATTGTGTCTGTCAATGTAATATTTTGTCGTTTTTTTATAAGGGATTTCATGTGGAATAACTTGACTGGCAGCATACCCAAGGAGATAGGAAAGATATCATCTTTGAAGCTCCTGTAAGTTTCTTCTTCTTCATCTTCATCTTCTACATATCTGGAAATGCCTTTATTTTGTTTAAATTTTGTCTTAGGCTCAAGAGAAATAGTTTAGAATTTCAGTATTTTAACCTTGTTGATGTATTGCATATACAGGCTCTTAAATGGAAACCTATTGTCAGGCTCATTACCTGATGAGCTCGGCTTCTTGTCGAACTTAAATAGACTCCAAGTGGATCAGAACCAGCTATCCGGACCTCTGCCAAAATCTTTTGCTAACTTAAGCAGTATGAGGCATCTGTAAGTGGATGGTTGAGCTGATTCTTCAAGTTTTGTCAAAATTTTAGTCCTTTCCTTGTATATATAGTTTGTTACTTGTGATTCAGCCACTTGAACAACAACTCCATTAGCGGTCAAATTCCATATGAGCTTTCACAAATATCCACTCTTCTGCACTTGTAAGTTCGCACAGAACTTGGATGGTTTCTTTTCTTATTGCCTTTGTTCTCTCTTATGTTTCTTTATGATTGAGAATATGTTATCAACAGGCTATTGGATAATAACAATTTAACTGGCTACCTTCCACCAGAATTGTCAGCCTTGCCAGAGTTGCGCATACTGTATGTCCTTCTATCACATTGTATAAATTGTTATTTGATTTCCATAGCTCCATTATCACATAAGATCTTTCTTAATATGTTCTTAGTTTCCTATCTGTTTGCTAACTAATGACAGTGTTGATTATTTTAGGAAACGTCAAGTGGCATTCTTGAATTGGATGCAGTAAAACTATTGATGTTAAGTAGAAATCTGCTGATGAGTCTTATATACCCTTTTTGCAGTCAACTTGACAATAATGACTTTGGTGGATCTGAAATTCCTGCTACGTATGGAAACTTTTCCAAATTAGCTAAATTGTAAGTGTTTTGAGAGTCTTCACTGCCTTCATGAGATTCCAATGTTTGAAATGATGACAAGTGCTTCCTTTTTCCCCTGGTCACTTTCTGCGAGGTAGAAGTCTTAGAAATTGCAGCTTAAAGGGAACTATTCCTGATCTTAGTAACATTCGAAACCTTTACTATTTGTAAGTGATTCCACAGTTGATATTACATTGAACTTTCTCTCAATTCAGTTACTTGGTATTTTTGACTTGTTACTCTGTCAATGGTGCAGAGACCTGAGAAGGAATGAACTTACTGGACTGGTACCATCAGGACTTTCTAATATTATGAGGACTATGTGAGTATGGAAAGAGAGTTTTGTCAAGTGAAAGCACATTAATTAACTTGGATTTCTATTTACAATCGTGTTCTTCTTGTTGCAGTGATCTATCATATAATAATCTTAATGGAACAATTTCTGAAAGTTTCTCAAATCTGCCTTTTCTTCAGAAACTGTAAGATACTGTCTGTTTCCTAAGTTTCATTTTATTTTGTCAATTTTCCTCTTGTAGGATCAAAGTTAACATTGAAATCTATTTCTTATGCTTCTATTGGGTCAATGCCATGCATTTAGTGCAGAGGCTCCACTGAATATTATCTAAATGATTTTCTTTTTTATCACAGATCACTCAAGAATAACTCGTTAAGTGGTTCAATCCCATCTGACATTTGGCAAGACAAATCATTCAGTCCCAAAGCACGACTTAAACTGTGAGAATCAGAAAGAGAACAAAAGAAAATTAATGTTGCTGATGACTTGTTTTGATAATTTAGCTTTGCAAAGATTGATTCATGGTAATTTGTTTCTTTCTGATGCATAAAACATGCAGGGATCTCAGGAACAATCTGTTCACAAATATTCTAGGGGAGTTGAATCCACCAGTCAATGTCAGCTTAAGGTGCAAGTGTTCTGCATTAATGCATAGCTTAGAATGAGCTGCTCATAGCTAGCTACACCATTTTTGGTCTTTAGATTTTGCAGTTAAAGTGAATCTTCGCATTTTTTTGAAGGCTTGATGGCAATCCTATCTGCAATAATGCTAGCGTAACAAATGTTGGCCAATTCTGTGGATCTGTAGAGGAAGGAGATGGAAAAAATGGAATGTCAGGCAATTCTACATGTCCCATTCAATCATGTCCAACAGATAATTTCTTCGAATATGTTCCGGGATCACCTAAACCATGCTTTTGTGCATCGCCTCTTACTGTTGATTACCGGCTGAAGAGCCCCAGTTTCTCATATTTCCCTCCATATATTGACCAATTTGAGGGGTATATAACTGAATGTCTCAAATTAGATCTTTATCAATTTTATATTGATTCATATGCCTGGGAAGAAAGTCGTCTACGGATGCATTTGAAGCTTTTCCCCAATTTGAACAATGCACATCCAAACACCTTCAACAGAACAGAAGTTCTGCGAATAAGACGCATATTCGCGTCCTGGAAATTTGCTGGCAGCGACTTTTTTGGACCGTATGAGCTTCTCAACTTCACGCTTGAAGGACCTTATGCACAGAGTAAGTACTTAAAATTGCGATTCCTCTTCTAGTGATAATCAAATGTTGATGTTATCTTAATGAATCCAGAACTGTAAAATTTTCCGGAACTACTGATAAGCACACAGGGTTTTAGGACATATAGTTTCCAAGGTTTTCCTTGCTACGGTGAAAAGTAGGCATTAGAATATGACTAATATTCATTTTGTAACAAGTGAGTGTCTGTCATTGCTTCAGTGGGAGTGGAGATCCGTAAGTCAAATATCAGTAAAGGAGTTTGGGCGGCGATAATATTAGGTGCCATAGCCTGTGCTATTGCAGCTTCTGCTGTAACTACACTTGTGCTAGTGAGAAGACATGCTAGATACCTTCATAAGTTTTCAAGAAGACACATGTGTAAGTTGACAGTTCATGATAAATGTTAATTGTATAGAATCAACTGAAGCAAAATGTTATGATATTCTCCTCTGGTTTGCAGCATCAAAGGCATCGATGAAAATTGAGGGTATTAAAGCTTTCACTTTTAAAGAAATGGCCATGGCTACGGACAATTTCAACAGCTCAAGTCAAGTTGGTCAAGGAGGTTATGGAAAGGTTTATAGAGGCATTTTAGCTGACAAAACAGTTGTTGCCATAAAGCGTGCAGAGGAAGGTTCCTTGCAGGGCCAAAAGGAATTTTTAACTGAAATTAAGTTATTGTCGAGATTACATCATCGAAACCTGGTTTCCTTGATCGGATATTGCGACGAAGAAGAAGAGCAGGTACGCCAAACTCTTGGATTAACATAACTTAATTGAACTATTCTTTGTACTGAATAATTTCCTAAATAGGATACAAATTTTCTCATCTCTACATATATGATGTGCCATATTTGATTGCCTGTGTCCTTGGTTCATGTGCAGATGCTGGTATATGAGTTTATGCCTAACGGAACCTTGCGGGACTGGCTTGCTGGTATGAAATTCTTTACACACAAATGACTCCATTTGTAACTCTTCACTCAAAGCTTACCAGTTCACAAGGCCCCAATAGTTGCTGTTGCTTGCATTTTACAAAATGATCATCAAGTTTACACTTGACGCTTACCATTGTATGCAGATAAAGCCACAGAAAACTTGAAATTTGTAATGAGGTTGAACGTTGCACTGGGCTCAGCTAAGGGTATTCTTTATCTCCATACTGAAGCGCAACCTCCAGTATTCCACCGAGACATAAAGGCCAGTAACATACTATTAGACTCCAAGCTTACGGCTAAAGTTGCAGACTTTGGACTCTCACGCCTTGCACCTGTTCTGGACGACCAAGGAAACCTACCTAATCATATATCAACGGTGGTGAAGGGAACCCCGGTAAGTATATTCGAGAAGATTTTTTAAACAACCAAATTGTAGAACTTCGATTTTTTCCCAGCGATTAGAACATTATGACTTTGACTAGCAACACCATCCAATCCACTCCTCTGTTACGGTCCTCTTGTTTCCTGCAAATATTTACTAAAAAGAGTGCATAACAGATGCGCAGAACCTCTAGTATCACCTGATCCTGGAAAGACGAGAGCTTGAAACTTCTAGTAATGCATTCCTCTAATCAGTCTTGCCCAAATGCTTTTAAGATTTACTTGGTTTCCTTTGGTTTTCGCATCAGGGATACGTTGATCCAGAATATTTCCTGACTCATAAATTGACCGACAAGAGTGATGTTTATAGCCTTGGGATTGTGTTTCTGGAGCTGTTGACAGGCATGAGACCAATCTCACACGGAAAAAACATTGTCCGCGAGGTACTTCAGAAACCTTGAGTTTTCTTTAAGGTCATGCACAACTCGAGCTTCTGTTTCAGAAAGAGAACAGAAGATTGATTATCATTGGTGACTGAAATGAACATGCAGGTGAAAACGGCTCATGAGGCAGGGATGATGTTCTCGATCGTAGACAGTAGAATGGGATCATATCCAGCAGAATGCGTTGAGAGATTTGTGGGGTTGGCAATAATGTGTTGTCAGGACGTCACAGAGAAGCGTCCATCAATGGCGGAGGTGGTGCGGGAGCTAGAAAACATTCTCAAAATGATGCCTGAAGAAGAAGATTCAATGCATGCAGAATCATCATCATCGACAACATATCCTGGAACAGAGTCGTCAAGCTCCAGGTCCAGGAGCAAGGCTTTGTTTTACGGCTTTGGATCGTCAGGTACAAGTGTTTTAGGAAGTGATCTAACTAGTGGTACCATACCCTCCATTTCACCTCGCTGATATTCTCAACCTCTACATGATTGAGAGGAGCTGTACAGCTTAAGCAACTTCGTTAGTTTAGGTGTAAGTGTTTTGTGAAGAATGTAAAGAGAAAAGGCAGATGAGACGGCAGTAGATGTATACACGGGACTTACACTGTAGTTGCAGTTGGCACTGTGTAGGAAAGTACAGCAACTACTGACTTTCTCCTTAAACCAACTTAGTTTAGGAGATTTTTGTCATCGTACAATACATCCTTAAATATAGTTGCAACTTTGCATGTACATGTAAGTATGGTTTTGGGGAGGGACAACTTTCTGGTTTGGTTGTTCATGTTGCTGAATGCCTAAAATAAATGGATTACAAAAGAAAATGAGAATGGAGTAACATAAAATCAATACAAAATCTTTCAAATAATTTCTAATCCACCACCTTACCTGAGATACATATATCATTTCTATCCATATGATTAGATGCTTCAAAATAGCAGCTAAAAGTATGGTCTTTATCCACACAAAGGAAACTGACACCTACAAAAGATTCATGTCCATTGTCTCAAAGACATAAATGTTTCACCAACAATATTACATATATTCCACACTTCTCAAGGGTTACTAACACAAGAATAAATCCAATGGGTGTAACAAGTTTACAGGTTAAAAGAAACAAAAGGAAAAGAACCATTAGCAAACCTATGCTTAGAAACCAACTATGTAATTCTTTCACTAATTTAGTCCTTGTTGTCCCAAAAAGACTTTCAATAGAAGAAGAATAAGAACCAGGGGAGAGATGTCTCATCCCAAAGCTCATCAGCAAAATCTTTTGACCATTCAACTTGTAGCCGTACTGCATTATACATGTATTGGAACACATAATTCTGCCCCAAGGTTCTGTAGCAAAATGACAACAGTTATATATATATATATATATATATCAGCGTCCAGTTTTTGCTCGTTTCATCCCACTTGTATTGAATGGAGAGACACTGCCACTCGGCCCTGGACTTTCTTCTCTGAAATTTGAATTTAGCATGGCTAGTTCACGTAACTGCTGCCTCTTTATGTAATCTTGCGACTCATCCTGCATACAAATAAATATTTTACACAGAGAAAAATGCGCTGACAAATAGTACAAGCAAAACTTAACTTACCAATAAGTTATACTATTCTCCCAAAAATAAATGCTTGAAACTACTTACAAGCCAAAGATCACCTTTATGCAAAGGATGGCATACATTGCCACAACTCATAGATCAAGTTGATCATCTAGGTAAGAGATTCTTTCAATCAATCCTAAACTTTAAGGTGCCAGTTGAAAGTGGGTTTCCACTAAGAGAAATGGTTAACAGATTGCGGAAGCAGGTGGAAATTAAAGTAAAGAAAAAGGGTCTCATATGCTTAAGAATAGACATTTCATTCTAGTATTTATTTCTCTCAACTCGCAACAGAAATCTAAAAGATATTGCCTGTTAGAATTTTTATTAACAATAGTTGGCACTAGCTACTAGTGGAGCAACAGCTAGTGCCAAGACCGTTCAAGTAAAAGTGTCTCCAATTTAGATGAGCAGCCAAGTATGATTAAGTGAATGCTTTCCTTTGTTGTGATTGGAGATATCTGCTCTCCACTGCCCCTAGGGAGTAGGCGATGCACTTTTCTTCTCTAGTTTTTAAGCCTCAAAACAAGAGGACATACAGAAATCATCAAACAAATGGAACTCGCAAGCAATTTATTCAGACAAACTAATTGAGTAAACAACAAACTTCTCTCTAGTATAGCCATATATTGCATTCGATTGCAACAATTTCAGGTCAAGCGCACAAAAGGTTGCACTGCATTATAATGGTCAGCATTTTTAGAATTCCCTAAGAACATCAAATAGAAGGAAGAGGAATATAGGTAAGTACCACAGGTTTTAGCAATTCTTCTATGATTTCTTGTGCCTGTCTCAGCCTTATATCAACAATATTGGCAGGTAAATCTGCTTCAATTAAGATATGCAGTGGATCATTCAGGTGCTCGTAGCCAGGTCTTCCCCTTAGCTTTTCTTCCTTCAGGATGGAAATTGACAAAAGCTATTTAGGGACAGAAGCAATAACTAATCTCAAAGTACAACAAAAATTCAATAAGAAAAATCCATTTTAATTGCTGGGTGCATCTTATCAGTCAGCTTTGGCTCCACCATCACTTGACTTAGCAACTTGTATAGAATCTAAGATAAAGATAAATAAGGGTGAATGTCCACTACCTTGTCAGGATCCTTTATCGAGCCTTTTCCTCTAATGTACACACGGCAGCCTGTTGTAGCTTCTACTCGTTTGAGTGAATTTCCCCTAGGCCCCAGAAGTCGACCGACAAAATTGAACTAATGACCATGAAGAAGAAGAAGAAGAAGAAGAAGAAGAAGAAGAAGCCATAAAGGTATTGATACTTGAAACGATTCTGAGTCTTTATTATTAAAGCAAGTTGTAAGGATGCAATTAACACATTAAGTTAACGATTCAAAAGCACAATATTGAAGAAAGTATGATATCTACATTTGGATAAGTATCTACTGGAATTTCCAATCGTAAAATCCTCTTCACAGTGTATGAACTAGGACTTGCAGGGGCACTTTGCCAATCCATCGTCATCCCAGGAGGTCCACTTAATCTCTGTATGAAGGGTTTCACAAAATAGTATAACTCAGGAGCATATCTACAAACACTCAATTTCTTATATTATCAAAATAAGAAAAATGTTATGCATGACATACTGTATCTTATAACGGTATATTCTTATCAGGCAACAGTTATTAGATATTAAAAGATTATAGCTCACATTCCAAAGTAAAAACATAGAAGCCATGTAGAATTTATCAGGTGGAAAGCAGTGTATGTGTATGTTAATGTAAATATAAGAGATTACTATTGGTTGATCCTACATCTAGTGTGGCCACTCCCCACAGTACATAACACAGAATTTACTCAGATTGTAACAGCATTTAAGGCCAAAAGAATCATAGTATACTTCAACTTTTTTCAAAGGAAGCTGGTGTAAAAATTACAATTGATAACTGCTAATATCTCTACCAATATAAGAAAGTGATGGATTTGCGATTAGAGGGGTTATACTAGGATCACCACCTTCTGATGGACTGGTCAGATGCAAATATGCAAGTGCTCGCGAGTTATCATATCAAAATACATAAAGGTAAGGGAACTTCAAGGATATGAAAACATAACCCCGAAGAAAATGATTTCAGATGCAAATATGCAAGTGCTCGTGAGTTATCATATCAAAATACATAAAGGTAAGGGAACTTCAAGGATATGAAAACATAACCCCGAAGAAAATGATTTCAGATGCAAATATGCAAGTGCTCATGAGTTATCATATCAAAATACATAAAGGTAAGGGAACTTCAAGGATATGAAAACATAACCCCGAAGAAAATGATTACCTCCGGAGGAAGTCCATTCCAGCCACCCAATCCAGTTCCAGCCACATTAGAAATAAGATTTGAAGAGGCCATAGGACTAGGGCTTCTATGCCGTAGTCTGTCAAAATCACCAAAACCTTGGTTGGACATCATTCCTGATACCCGAAAAATTTCTGCATATCAAAGAACAATCTGTTTTATAAAAATTTGATGAATCATAAACAAACTATCGATCTGAAAAACTGCAACCTTAGCATAACCAAATGGCTGAAAAGGAAATCTGAATTCAAGATGAAGAAGCAAAAGTTGGAATTTTAGAAACTTGACCACATGGTGCTATGTTACATGGCTAGAACCAAATTAAGATAAAGGAAACATTTGCTTACACCATCCTTCCTCCAATTCATAAAGTACAACTCAATGATCTTCAGTACTGATCCTTGGAAAAGAAAACTGTCATGAGCCTAAGCCCTTTAGATATTATGCAATATTTCTTCACACACACTACTGCATTGATGAACTGAATAAAAATACAACACCATATAAATGCAAAGGCAATCCATCACATTAAAAATTCGACCATCAACTTGGGGAATAAAGCAGCAATCTGAAATAGGCTAGACAATATATAACACCTAGCAAGAAAAAGGGTAAACATACAACTTAGACGAAAAGATAAAAGCAAGAGGTCAGTCATAAGCGTAAACCACTCAAACCCATCAAATAGCAATACTAGCACCAAATGCATAAGAGGGTAGCCACAGAGACAAAATTGTGCAGAAAGTAGAGAAAACAAAGTTAGATCCGAAAAATAATTTTTTTAAAAAGAGAGAGTAAAAAGCAAACCTTGATTTAGTAGTCGGCTACATATGGGAAGAACCTGCATAAAAGGTCCAAGCTTTTGATGTTCTGCTAGCAACTCAGAGAGATACTGACTACAGAATTTAAAAATAAAAACAAAAATTAGGAAAAACAACAGCTAAAGAACAGAGTAAGAAAACAGAAGAAGAGAGAGTGTGAGGAAAAACCTATCAACATCTGGGTTGGTTCTAATTTGGGGTGAAGCGGCTCTTGCAGGTGAGAAATTGGGATTATACAAACCTGACATACCTATCTCTGGAAAAAGAAAAAGGTTGAATTTGTTTGAAAAGAAAAGAAAAGAAACGGAAGAGGAAGGGCGAGGGCTCTAGTTATAGTAATAGTAGTAGAAGAAGAAGGGCAAAGGAGGAAGACTAATCTCATTTGTAATCTAATCTGCTAAATTTTAATCAGTAATAATGAAATTAGAAGGGTATATTTATTATTATAATTGCAAATTACGGAATAAGGAAGGAAGAGCAGTGCCAACTGCCAAGTGTGGACTGCAAGCACGTGTTAAGCATGCACTTGCATGTTATCATTCATGCATGTATACTTGCCACTTCCTCGGATCCTCTGTCTCTTTTTTTTTAATTTTATTTTATATCAATTATTTAATTATGTGAAATATCTTTTGTTTTATTTCTTTTTTTTTCAATTATGTCTCATTTATCTTAATCATTTATTTATATAGAACAATAAAGTAGAGGATCACGTCTTCCTTTAAGTTAAACTCTTTTTTCTTTTTTAATTTAATTTTAAACTTGATAATTTAAATTTAATTAATTTATTTTAAAAATATATAATTATATTATTTGACTTATAATAAATAAAATAATTAAAATCCATGCGTGCATGTTCGGTGTTTCTCTTACTCTCCTGGTTTAATTCAGTACTTGCTGTCTGAATTGAGTATGCGTCAGTAAGTCAATGTTATAACGAACTAATGTAACAACTACCAACTGAATTGGAGATTAGAAGCAGATCTTCAAGTTCAGGGTATGTAGGACGATCTTCAGCTGAACAGAAGACTATCCATTTTTTGGAGCATTCAAGCTGTGAACTACTAGGTTTTAAAAAAAAAAAAGGATAATGGGCCGGGAATATTGGATATGGGACATGATTGGGCCTGAGAAGAGAGGATGCGGAACAGGGTGAATTGAAGATGAAAGAATAAAATTCAATCGAACTCCATAGAAAAACCAGAAGAAGAAGAAGAAGAAGAAGCAGGAGATGTCGTGGATATGGTTGGAAGCAGCTCTACCTCTGGGAATAATAGCAGGAATGCTGTGTGTGATGGGTAACGCTCAGTACTACATCCACAAGAGTGCTCATGGCCGGGTTCGTATCTCTTTCTCCCACTTTACTTCTGCTTCAATCATGATCGGATGTTCTTTCTTTCTTGTCTGTTTCTGATATGCTTATGAGCTAAAGATCGTTTCTTTTTGGTTTTGATTTTTGATAGCCTAAGCACGTCGGTCATGATATGTGGGACGTTGCTTTGGAGAGAAGAGACAAGCAGCTCATGGAAAATCTCTCCTCCAATTGACCCACTTCCCCTTCTCTCCATCTGGTAAATTTCCTTTCGATTCCCGATCTGTGTTTTTGTTCTGCCCCTCTTTTTCATGTTTCTTCTACCGATTTTACTTTAATTTTTGGTGGTTAGGGTTTCCCATTTTTCTTAATCGCTTTCTTAAAAAAAAAAATCTTTCCATCTTTGGATTGGATTTCTCTCGCAGATTCGTTTTTTTTTATAGTATCTCAAAAAATTCAAGCATTCTCCATCATAAAGAAACCCTATCAATGGTCAGCTTATCAAGTAGAGAGCATATGGAGTGAGAAAATTTTGAGTGGTTCAGCTTACCGAGAACCAGTTTTGTGATTGGATCTTATTCAAGTTGTTAGACAAAAATGAAATTGCCTTTAGGTTATTGGATCCAGCTGATTACTGATATCATGCTTCTACCTCCAATGTCAATCATACTGACTGGACCTTCCTCCTGTTTCTATTTTCCTTCTTTGTTATAATGATGATGGGTACTTGTCTCAATGCTTAACTATGGGATCCGTATTACCTTCATGCAGGAAACTTTTCCTGAAGACAAAATAAATTGCTTATCTGATGTTCTTGGCAAGCTACAGAAGACAGCATTCATCTGCTTCACTTTATGTTTCCTTTTGCTTGTGAATTTTATAAACCTTTACTCTTAAATCGTACATTGCTGGGTCCTTATTAATTGAAGTTGTCTGCTATTCACAAGATTGTGTGCTAGGATTCCACTGGATTTGATGATCTATCTCGCAATTGCTCTGCCTGAACTTTTTATTGCTGATGCCTATTCATTCAGACAGCATCAATACTTAGGTTCTTGGTCGACTACCAATGAAATGCGTATTCCTGTATTTGTCCAGGTTTACACTGCTATTATGTTTTTTTTTTCTACACAGTGCTTAGTATATGCGATTTAGGCGATGGGATCTTTATAATAAAACAATGGGAGATGTATAACAATCATCGATTTTGAGATATTGTTTCCATCTTCAGATCTTTGAGTTTGTAGCCCTTCAATCTCTCAACATGAGACGGTGATTTCCAAGTGCTTGAACCAGAAAATTGTGTGTGATTTTATGACAAGCTTTTGTTTTGGACAAGGCAATTGCACTATTTCAGCTTATTGGTGGCCACGGAATTGTGCTACTATTTGTGAAGCACATTTTTAGTTATTTGAACCTGAGGAGGGTAAGCAAAGCTTTTAGTGGTTGAGTCTCTGGCCTAAGGCCATTGCTGGCTCTCTGCATCCTTTTAGTTCCATTCTTGCCTAGTAGTACCTGTGCTTACTGAATCCTAAAGCTGCATTGTGATGGAGAATAGGCCTGAACGTGATCGGAGTGTGATTTGAAGGTGTTTGGTTAAAACCGACTTTTATCGGGTAAAATTGGAACTGTTTTTGGAGGCAATTTCTAGGCTGTTGGCTGGGAATTGGATTCTGGAAAATACGGGGATCTTGTAGAACTTTTTGTGAGCTGCAATTTAGGCTTAAGAATTGGTTAAATCGGATAAGGGATGGGCGAGTTAGGCTGGGTTTTCTGAAGACATGTTTGGCTAGGCAGTTGATTGACAATGGTTGAGAGAAACTAGCGGTTTTGCGTAAAATGGTTAACAGATGAATCGTAGGTCTGGATGTGTACAACAAAATTGTTTTTGAAAGTTTTTCGGTTTGGAGAACATGTGGAAAGATAAGCAGGATTTTGTGACAGAAACTTGGACTGAGCGATATAATGAGAATGGTTGAGAAAATGGGTGTTTTTGATCAGGATAGGATTCGAACAGGGTAAAATTTCCTTCTGGAGATTTTTAGTTCAGGATGCGAATGACAGAACAGCTTTGGACTCACCTTGGTCAGACAGAATCTGTAATCACAAACAGAACAAGCACACAACTTTGAGTGTTTTTTGCAAACATACAAACCCAGATTATTTTCGGAGAAACAATCAAACCCTTAACATATGATTTGCCAATTTTGAGAGAGAAATTTCACAAATTTTCATAAACTTTTTTTGGATCATTCAAAATAGGAAAGAAACAAACTAAAATAGGAAAGTTTGGACAGCCACATAACTAGGCTTCTCAAATTCCTAAACTGAAGATTTTAAGACAATTAAAACAAGAAATAAACACATATTAATGTCTCAATCAGCTGAAATGAAAAGGTAAGTAACATAAGTCAAAATGAACCATATGTAGTCTTAAATTGGACCAAAACATTAATTTAGACCATTATTAAAACGGAAATTAAAACTGAACTAAGCTGAGGTTTCACTTCGGACTGAACTTTCTATCATAACTAGGCTACAAGTTAGGCCTTAAGAATTGCATCTTGGATTTCATAAATTAGGACCTTAAAGTCTCCAAAAGGTTTCAAGAAGGCCTGATATTTTAGGAACAAGTTTAACCCAATTATCTCTTCACAAACCTAATCATATGAACTAAGTGAAGCTTTAGGAATTTTTGGACCATTTTTTTCAATTAATCCCAAGGCTTGTAGTTCTTAAATTGCTAGTCTTGATGGCCTCCATCACTTGCTTGCTTAGAGTTTTAATCATTTAAGAGTTAGTTTTTTGAGAGTAACAATTATGAATGTTACAGTTATCTGAAAAAAAAAAAATCAGACCCAAGTTTGGTCTAACCTACCTTAGCTCATTGATTTTGGGTTGGTCTGGTCAAGATCCAAATCCAATAGGCCAAGTTCAATCAAACTGACATTGAATTTGGTCAGTTGACTTGAAATCGGATTAGGTTTGGTTTAATTTGTTGAAAGATTATAAGTGGAAATAAAGGAACAAAACTCTTACTTGGTCAAAAAGGATAAAAATTCTGGCTTGAAGTTTGTTATTTGATCTTAAATTTGATAATGACATTAGGAATCTCCCTGACTTTCCCTCATTCTTCCTGGTTACTATCTGTGGAGGACAATGACAATAACGGAACTAAATAATAAAGTTGAACCGGACTCAACTGTGTAAGCAAGATTGAAAGCTAAATTACCATTTGTGTATTGGATGATTTACAAAATAAAAATTGGAAGAACCTCCAAAAATAAAATCTTCATGCATAGTAGAGATGATCTGATAATGGATTGGTTGAGCTCGTCCTCAAGGCTTGAGTCTGAATCCAAGCAACATTGACAGGTCCTGACTTGACCATGTTCGGATTTGGAATATAATTGAAGAGAAGGAATGAAAACAGTTTGTGTGATAAAGTTGAAAAAATAGTTTGTTGGGCAAGCATAGTTTTTTATCTTTCCCAATCATATGGTTGAATTATAGAGAGAACAAAGAATAGGTTACCATACTATACACTCTTACAATATTCTTTAATTTGTAATCACAAGAGAAGACATTCTTTTTTCATTATGCTTAGGTTACATAATAATGGTGAAAGTGAAGACATACTTCGTTGGGCTAAAGACAAAGTAGAGCATTACAAACAGAAACAAAACCAAGATATGACAAAGTTCGGACGGCTCATAGTAAAAAATATATATTGTAACAAAGCTCTTCCTAACACGTGAGTGCATATTCAGGCATTCCCATATAGCTGTGCAAGATTAAATGCAGTTGCAGTCTCACCTGTCATTTTCATGCACCAGAAGCAGTAGGTTTGGGGATTTCAAGCCTTTCATTACGTAAACATACATTTCTCATCCAACTTGTCCTACACCTCCTCAGTTCCATCTTCTGTTTTGGAAAACAATCACAGAAGTACTTCAACCATGGCTGGTGCTGGTATCCAATTAAACTTGCAGTTGCATAGATTCACACAACAAAAGTTTTCAAAAACAATTGGAGAGAAAGGGAAGAGAGTCTTAACTCTTTAGATTTGCAAACAGATTCCTACAGAGTTTTCAATAAAGATAAAAAGCAAAACTTTCAATTCTCAAGAAATCATCCTAAAAACCAAAGCAAGTCTCTTAAATTTATTCTTCTTTCTTTCGGTTGCTTTGTCAGGCTGTCACGAAATGAAGATCCTGAGATCAAGACCAAAGGCCAACTAGCAGAATGAAATAGATGAAAGGGAAGAGAGGTTGTTGCTGGCTAGAACCTTCATACGACTAATCTCATCCTTGTTCGCACAAATAAATAGAGACTGCCCAAATTCATCAAGAGCTTGCATCTCAAAGAACCACAAAAAACAATGAAGAGAGGGAAGGCAGCACAAAGCGTTTTATTCCTTGCCATTGCGTAAACTAAATTTGCCATATGTAGAATTCACTTGCTAAATGCAGACTTCAATGAATCATAATGCGTGGAAGATCTGTGAGCCATAACAGATTTACACAAGAATCCTATGTTACCCACACTACATCCAAGCGAGCCTACCAAGACCAAACAAGACAAATTGACAGAGACCCACCACCAAAAAACAGGTGTGATTAGAAGAATTCTGAATACACAAATTGAACTTGAATAATAAGAATGACTCTGGGATTGCAGGGAGTGCTAGCTTGTACAAGTCGTTAAGATTAAGGCACATATTCGGTTTCAAGAGTCGGTTGAGTCCGTGTTACCGTAGCTGCTGGTGCTTTTGTTTCCCCAACTGATGCCATATGAAGTGCTTCTCCTACGTCTGCAGCCCTCTCCATCTGTTGCATTTTTTTCCTCTGCTTTAACTTCTGTGCCAAAATCACTAAGAATGACAAAAGCACCAGCAACAGCAATCCACCCAACACAGACCCGACAATAATCCACACCTTGGACTTGTTCTTCTTTTTCCCTGGAGCAGATGGTGGAGGGGAGGGTGGAACTGAAACAGACTCCACAACTATAGAGAAATGTCCTTGTTGAAAAGTTGAACACACATTGCCTGTGGCATTACTGAAACTCACTAAACCATGTAGATCAAACATCACACACTTGGGAACAGACCCGACTGGAGCTGATTTCACATCTGAAAATCTGATGTTTATGGGACCTCTAGATGCTCTAATGTCCAATTCCGGTAAATGAGTAGCGGTTAAGTTTGAAGCACTGTAAGCAAGAAGGCCAAGCACAGGAGCTAGGTAAGTATGATTAGGCAGGCGGTAATATGTGACAGACCAATTTCCCAAATTCTGATAGACCAAAACAAGCCTCTTTACATAGGGGTGAACAACAACTCCAGAAGGGATCTGAAACTCTTTGTACATAGGAACACCTCTTTTTCTCAAGCTTCCATTTCTTAGCCTCAGTGCCGTAATTTGAATACCACTCAAATTGGAAGGAACAGGTGCATCGTAAGGAATGCCAGTCTTGGGACGAACAAGAGCTCTGTAAGCATAGTCTTGGAGGAGAGCATCAAGGTCAGTAGCTGATTGAGCAAAGAGACACGGGAACCATGTGAGAATAAGAGGAAGAAGAAGAAGCATTACAAAGGGGCCCATCAAAAGTGCTTGTTGAGCTCAGGACAAACAATGCCAGTGGATTCTCCTTGTAGAAAACCCCACCCAACAGCAGAAACACCAACAAGGTTAAAAAGGAAGCGTTTTGTCTGAAGAGTAGCTGAGATCCGAATGTAGTACTAGGGATACGGAGTGGGTTTCAGACATGGTACTGGTAGCACCCTATATGTTGTAACAGACACGAATTGAGCTGGAACAACGGGTAACTGTAGGAAAAGGGGAAAACAGATTCGGTCCTTGAGTAGAGACTAGAGAGGATAAAGCAGGCTGCTTTGAAGGTCCCCCAACCGTTGAAATCCACCCCTTTCCCTTTCTTTATCTCTCTCTTTTCTTGTTTTGTCTTTTTGGAATTTCTTGTAAAAGAAGCTCTAACTCGTGGAAACTTACCAGAAATCCCCAAGCTAATTAAACTGGAACAAACAACCCAAATAATGAAGATTTATATGAAACAAAAGATCAAATCATATAATTGAAGAAAACAGCAGATTAAATTTATGAAAGAAAGGTGGAAGAGGCAATGCAGACGGATAATTGATTTAAGTACCTGAATTTGGAACGCAGATTGAGGCGAAGATGGAAAAGAAAACCCTCCAAAACCCACCGAACCCACCACCAACCAAATATCTATCTCTGGTATACCAATGCAAGGAGAAAACCCAACTCAACACACACAAGAATGTCGATAAGATTTGGGGGTTTTTGAAGAACGGAAGGGGAGTTGCAATGTCACACCTATTACGCACCCAAACCACACCGACAAGAGCTTGTAAGAAGCAGAAAGTGAAAAAAAAGATCACATTTTGAGGATGGAAACGTGAAATTGGTGGGAAAGCGATCGAATTTCCAATTTCCAAACCCAGCTAGAAGAAAGGGCAAGAAAAAAAGAAGAGTAAAAAGAGTGGCGAACTGACAATAGGAAGTAGAGACAGGTACGGTTGAAAGTGAAAGTTGAGGAATTAGGAAAGCGAAAGAGAATGCATAATGATAATTTAGGTTAGAAGAGAAGAAGGACCTCCGAGCTGAACTGAACTGAATCGCACGACGGAGCTAGCCACCACCACACTGCTCTACTTCTTCTTCTTCTCCTCCGATCCCAACCCCAGCTAACCCCCCACCTAGTTCACAGCTATCACTCATTCCCTTCTTCTTTTTAACTTAAAATTAAAAAAATGAAAAGTATTATTTATTTTTATAAATGAAAATCGGGTAGTTAGAACTTAGAAACATGCAAGGCGGCAACCATTTGCGCTGAATTTTACGGACTGTTTGGAAGACTCCAAATTAAATTAACCAACGAATTGAATTCAATTATATTAATGAAGTTAGAATTGAATTCAATTTATATTGTTTGGAACAAATTTAGTAATATTAGAATTAAATTCAATTACACTGTTTGGAACAAATCTAGTAAGATTAAATTGAATTCAATTCCACTTAATTCAATTATCTTTAAAATATATAAACTTCAATTTATATTTGATTTAATAATTTAAATAAATATTAAATTCTAGATAAAAGTTAAATTTTAAAATGTTTCATTTTATTTAATTGATAATTTATTTATAAATATTATATAAGAGATAAAAATAAATTTAATTAATTAAAAAATTAAAACTAAAAATCATTTAAATAAATATTAAGTTTTAGATAATTAAAATAATTTAAATAAATATTAAATTCTAGATAAAATTTAATTTTAAAATGTTTCATTTTATTTAATTAATAATTTATTTATAAATATTATATAAGAGATAAAAATAAATTTAATTAATTAAAAAATTAAAACTAAAAATCATTTAAATAAATATTAAGTTTTAGATAATTAAAATAATTTAAATAAATATTAAATTCTAGATAAAATTTAATTTTAAAATGTTTCATTTTATTTAATTAATAATTTATTTATAAATATTATATAAGAGATAACAAATAAATTTAATTAATTAAAAATTAAAACTAAAAATAATTTAAATAAATATTAAGTTTTAGATAATTAAAATAATTTAAATAAATATTAAATTCTAGATAAAAGTTAATTTTAAAATGTTTCATTTTATTTAATTAATAATTTATTTATAAATATTATATAAGAGATAAGAAATAAATTTAATTAATTAAAAATTAAAACTAAAAATCATTTAAATAAATATTAAGTTTTAGATAATTAAAATAATTTAAATAAATATTAAATTCTAGATAAAAGTTAATTTTAAAATGTTTCATTTTATTTAATTAATAATTTATTAATAAATATTATATAAGAGATAAAAAATTAATTTAATTAATTAAAAATTAAAACTAAAAATCATTTAAATAAATATTAAGTTTTAGATAATTAAAATAATTTAAATAAATATTAAATTCTAGATAACAGAAATTATATCATTGAATTGAATATAAAACAATTAAATTAATATTAGCTTGTTTTGTTTTTTATTTTATTAATTAAATTTATTTTGTTCTTTTATATAATATTTATTAATAAATTATTAATTAAATAAAATGAAACATTTTAAAATTATTTTAATATCTTATATAATATTTATTAATAAATTATTACTTAAATAAAATAAAACATTTTAAAATTAAAGTTTTATCTAAAACTTAATATTTATTTAAATTATTTTAATTATTAAATCTAATTTTATTTGAAATTTATATATTTTGAAAATAATTTAATAATATATATTTAATTAACAAAATTATATTATAAAACAAAACCTTCTAATTGAAGGAAACAAAAGCACAATCCTAGAAATCAAACAATTTATACATTTTAAGTGAATAGTGCGTGAGGAGAAGAGTTAAGATTGCTTTGTAATTGAATTCACGCTTGGAAATTTTAAGTGAATAGTGCGTGAGGAGAAGAGTTAAGATTGCTTTGTAATTGAATTCACGCGATTCCAAGCGTGAATTCAATTTACATAGAGGCAATGAATTGAAATCTCAAGTGAATTCAATTCATTGCCTTTTTTTGCTTCCAAACAATGGAAATAAATTCAATTTCATGGTTGAATTCAATTCATGGCTTTCCAAACAGGGGGTTAGATAACACAGTATTAATATTAAACACACGAGTTTAATTAATTTTTAATAATTATTAAATTTTTAATCTAATTATATTATAATTTAAATTGATTAAACTAAATTTAAATTATTAATTTAGTAAGGTGGTTCAAACCGCTGTTAGACTGGATCAAACTCAACATCGATGGATCAGTTCCACAAGGATCCTCATCTGCTTCAATTAGAGGCTTACTTAGAAACTAGAGCGGTCAGTGGTGTGGAGAATTTCTGCAACACATTGGTAGAGTATATCCGCTTGAGGCAGATCTCTAGGGCACCAATTCGAGGCTTCAAATGGCTTGGTGGCTAGGGTACTGTCATGTCATTCTAGAAGTGAACTCTTTAAAGGTAATTAATATTCTCTCCACTTCTAGTATTGTAAATTCTGTAAATTTTGTTTTATTAACAGACACCCGGGCGTTGTTCCAACAAGATTGGGAGATCATAATTTAGCATGTGTTTCGAGAAAAAAAACCAATGTGCAGACTTCCTAGCGGCTTTTGCTATCGTTACAAACCCAGGGGTACACTACCTACAGGAGCCACCGATATCGTTCATGGAGCTCATCCACTGAGATCAACACGAAGCCATGTACCACATATCGTTGCATTAGCTTCCATTTTGTGTTTTTAGTTTTGATCCTTTGTAAAAAACAAAAAATAGAAATCTCAATTATTAATTAGATATCTAAGAAACAATAATTAGGGACAAGAGAAGGACAATATGTCCACTCACTGATTTGTCTTTTTTATTATATAAATAATTATTTGTTTATTCCTGATGATTTTTGGTTGGAGTTGGGAGTAATATTATACCGAAGAGAAGGACTTGTGCGGAACACGACACTAATAGTCTAATACAAATTGTCGGTTTCATTATCTGTCGTTCGGATTTTGTGTAACAGTAATAAGCTTCACTCGTTTAGGATGGTATGATTGATCAGAGTAAAATGTGATAAAGAAAGAGAGAGAATGGTCAAATTTGCCCAGCTCACCCAAATATGGCCCTGTTCCCATATAAAATTTATAAATGATTGATAGTGTAATGGTCCACACGTGACATGAGAGTGAGTTATGTAAGAAAGGAAAGCGTCTTACTGTATCCAAATGGCATGGATTAATTAGTTTCATTACCGTTAAAACTTGCTCTATCCATCCCCAACACAGCAAACCTTCATGTGATCCCTACTCCCTTTTTAAATTCTCTTTAACCCATTCTTCCTCTCCCACCTCTCTGAAAAAAAATATCCTACTTTCAATTTCAAGTTTTCCCTTAAGAAAACATATCCAACAGAAGGAGTCTTTATTATAAGAGCTAGAAAAATATGGAAACAAGTTGTGGGAGATAATTCTGATTCTTCTTTGATTTTCAATTATTCGATAGAGGTTGAAGAGAAGCTAATGGTGGCTCCTACCTTAGAAATTCTACAAGAAGGAGCTAGAACATAGGAGTCTACCCTAGTTGGCTTTTTCATAGATAAAAGACCTGCATTTTCAGTGATACAAGCTTGGTCTCAAAGAAATTAAAAAGGAAGAGGTTTAATAAAGGTAATGCTCATTGAAGAAGATAACATTATCTTTACTTTTTCTTCAAAATCAGAAGCACAAAAAATAATTGAAGAAGGTTCGTTGCATATTTCACAACTTCCCCTATTTCTTCAAAGTTGACATCTAGGAATGGAACTAGAAAAAATCAGAAGGAAAAACATTCTCTTATGGGTAAACATTCACAACATTCCTCTAGAATATTAGACTACCAAAGACTTGAATATTAGTTATTTGAGGAAACCTATATGTATGGATGAGAACACAACATTGAAGAAAAAGGTTGAGTTTGCCAGATTGTATGTGAATATTGATATTTCCAAAGAAATGAATAATTATATCCCTATATTAAGGTTGGCAAATGAGCATTCTCTTAGAGATGATAGAGTTATGGTTACATACAAATGGAAACCATCGCTTAAAGCTCAAGGTAAAGAATGGAAACCTACAGAAAAAAATCTTCACTAGAGGAGACTATTAGGAGATGATAGGTATAGAAAAGTGTGATTTGGAAGGAAAGAAAGAAGAGGAGACGGATGAACAGGTTGCTAAAAACTCTAAACCAAGTCAATTGGAAAAAAGTTTTTAAGGAAAGAAAGAAGAGGAGACGGATGAACAGGTTGCTAAAAACTCTAAACCAAGTCAATTGGAAAAAAGTTTTTCTTAAAATTGAGGGAAACAGTCAAGAAAAAAATTGTCTAGATTCAGACAAAAAAAAGGGATCAAATCTGATTTCTTTGATTGACCAAAATAATGCTTAAATGGACAAGGAGGTGAATGGATCAGAAAGTTGTTATACAAATCAAGAAAAAGAAGTCTCTAATCCCCAATATAATGAACATGGCCTTCAAAAGGCTGAACTACCAAATGGAGAAATTCAAGAGGAATATTTTGAACAGGTGACTTATAGGAAAAATAACAGGAGTAGTAGGAAAGGCTCCAAAGGTAGGAGCAATCTCCTATGATTGTGATAGTACGAAATGTACATGGAATAAATAACTCTTCCAAGCTTAATGCTATAAGGGATTTTGTCTTGAAGGAGAAGCCTCAGGTTTTTTGTCTTTTGGAAACTAAAATTAGGGAAATAAATATGAACAAGCTATGTTGTTTAGGTAAGAAATGACAATTATTATCAAACCACCAAAGTCATGCCTATGGTAAGATTATTATAGCTTATGATGGTGATTCAGTGGAGGTAAAAGCTCTCAAAATAAATCAACAGTTTATTCATACTAAGATCTACTTCAAGATGGAAAACTCTAGTGTTTTAGCTACCTTTGTATATGGTCTTAATCTTGGATTTCAAAGAACTGAGCTTTGGAATTCTATCAGATGATTAAAGGCCTCGACAAATTCTCCATGGTTAGTGTGTGGTGATTTTAACACCACAATATTCAAATCTAAAGCAGAAGGTAATTGTAACTTACACAATTATTCTTCAGATATGTATGATTGTATATCAGAAGTGGAACATACAGATCTGAAATTCGAAGGCCATAGATTCACATGGTCTAACAAAAAAAGTTTTACTTAACATATTAGGAAAAAGTTGGGTAGGGCTTTGGTAAATGTGGATTGGCTTAATTCCTTTTTACGAAGTGCAACAAAATATCTATACCTTAGTATTTCTGACCATGCTCCTATAAGGATTGACAGTTTGTTCAATTATGTCAAAATCCTTCATCCTTTCATATTTAACAATTTCTTGGCAACTATAGAGGGTTTTCACGAGAATATATTGAAGGGGATTGAGTATGATTGTTTCGGGACAAAATAGTGTTAGAGTAGTGCCCTAAAGGCAATCACTTTTAGCGCGTTTTGTACAAAGTTGTGTACAGACTTTATTAATAAATAAAGAAAGGCATATTTCATTAATTTGATGTTCATCATTTATGAATTGATATTGATCTATAAGCAAATTAATGAAGTCCATGATATATGACATAGCATGAAGGAAATTGTGATGTGATCATACTACTGAGATTCCTATCATGTGCAATTATGTCAGTATCTAAATTATCCCTAGTCATAAGATTACTGAAACTGGACATCGGTAATCCGGAGAGACTAGCACATGTCAAGCTCCTTGATTTGATCAAGCAGTAGATCTCAGAAACTATAAATATGAGATATTTAGGGTTGAGATATGAATGCTTACTAGAGGTAGTAAGTACATTGAATGACCTACTATGAGATCATCACATGGATGTTCTATTCTAATGTCAGTGATAATCTCATCATAGCAATGGTGCAAGTATCCTTAGACTTGAGGTACTCAAGGATATCTTGGATATTGATTATGTGCTTTGACTCCATTCCTTGTTGCCTTACAGAGGTCGCTCGTAGGGTGGTGCTTGGGTACAGCTTGAGGTATTCAAAGGTAATTGAGTAGCCAATAGAGGATTCACCACTTCTGTGATAGCAGAAGATGATACCCATGGCCTCTTGTCAGGGTCATTACTTGAAAATCTCTGGCCGGAGTATATATGTCATGAAGAGTGTCTTCAGTGACATATAAAGTAATGAGTCCCAGGACAAGAACTGATATCACTTGGACTAGATTTGACGTAGTCAGTCTAGTAAGAGTTGACACTTTGCCATACTCATAACCAAGTGGGGTATAGCATGGTGAAATGACGAATTGCACAGTAATTGTCTATAGAAAGGTTCGTGGTATGGTTCATGATGAATATAGGTTCATTCGTCAAATCAATTACTTTCCGGTCAATTGGGGGTCATAATGTGTAGCTAGATACCGCTCATGACTTGCTCAGATTAAGTGTCAATCTAAGTGGTCAACATAACCGAGAACCTAATGGGTCACACGCATAAGAGTGACTCGGAGAATTTGTAAAATAGTTTTAGGCATAGATCCAATAAATGGAGAGCAATGGGATTAAATGGATCCCGATGAGATCGAGATATGTCCCAATGAGATCGCGACATCGATATTGCTGAAACAGGTCTTCGGTGATTTTTTCCATACCAGGACCCGATAGGCCGGTAGGACCGACCCAGTGTGACTGGACCACTTCAGCATTTATATATATATATATATCTTATTAATTAATTAAGTAATATATATATATATATATATGATTAATTAATAAGATATATATATATATATATATATATATATATATATATATGCCATACGTGGAAAGGAGAGGAAGCTTCATTTGGATTTTATATATATATATATATATATATATATATATATATATATATATAAAGGCTAACGTGTTAGCCTTGTCACCACTTTGCATTTAACGAGTCTTTAATTGTTAAAGACAAATGAATATAAGATGACAAAAATGAAGGCTTGAAGATGGCATGGTCGTGGGTTTTGAGAAAACCTAAGGTTTAAGAGAGAAAAGTTCTTCTCCTTAAGCTCATCTTCATCATCTTTCAAGCTTCAAGCTTCTCTCTAAGCTCCTCTTCATCGTTTCTTCACAACTCTCCAAGAACAAAGGTAAGATCTAGCAGTCTTTACTTTGTTCTAGTTATTCCCGGGTCAAAGGGTTTATCCCGGTTAGGTTATCCGATCTCTGCGTGGATACCGTTAGAGACGATCTCCTTTGGTCGTTATGGTTCGACATTGTTATATAGACACATGGATCCTGGCTTTCGGGAAGGTTCCGGAACAAAAAATTTTGTTTTCCGCACCGTGTGCATGTGATGTACACACCGGGATTTTCCTACAGTGGTATCAGAGCCACTTGTGTCGTATATAACGAAGAAATCATAACAAGGTCAGAGCTGCCTATTGGTTGTAACGATGATGCATGTTTACTGTGCTAATTTCGAAATCAGTATAGAGATCTTGTTTTCAAAATTTTCTTTCCCAGATGTGTTCATAAGATGTTGTTGAATATGTCTGTGGAAGATCAGAATTTATCAATGTGATTTGATATGGTTTTGCTAATTTATTCCCTAATGTTCTGGTTGCTGTCTTTGTGCACAATCCTTGAACAGGCATGCTTATAAATTCGATAATAAATTGTAAAATTTTTTTTTTTGTATTTTCTTTCACCGACATGTCTCTAAGATGTTTATGAATGTCTATGAGAATGGAAAAATGTTTTCGAGGTTATTTACTATTTATTTGAGAATTTATTGTGTTCTTCTGGGAATATCTGTGTTGAGGAACACAGATTCAACATTGGCTTGATTGCTGAGGTTGGTTGAGTTTTTGTTGGAAATAAATCCTGAAAAAATTCATGAAACATTTTGTGAACATGTAGTAACCTCTTTAATTTTCTCAGAATTTATTGAAATTGTTTCAATGAGTCTTTCAAGCAAAAGACAGGGCATGACAGTTTTGAGAAAGTTGCTGGAGCTGTTTGTTTGGAATGAATGATTGTGTATTTTTCAGTTCCAATGCCTTAGATCATTTTTAATGTGATTAAAAATGTGTTACATTGATTTTTTATGCTTTCCAAAATGATTTTCTTGAAATTGGGTTTCCAAAAATTTTCGGATGTCAAATATGTCACATTAGCGTCTCGTTAGTGTATTTCGTTGTCTTGATTCTTTTGGCCATCACAAATTTTATGACCAGTGCCGAAGTAGTCTTGATAAAGTATAGACTACCTAGAGATACTTAGGGTGATAGTTTGATATTCTCAAATTATTTAGAAATCTAAGTGAATAGTAGTGTATTCATCAATTTCAAGTTTTTCATGTATCTTATACATGGTAAGCATGATACAATGAAAGTGTTTCATTGGTACATCAAAGTAAAGTATATTATACTTGGTATTGTGAATTTGAATTGCACGGATTGAGAAATTAGCCGATTAGGAGAGCAAATCTGAGCATAAGTCGACTTATACATGCATAAGTCGACTTATACATGCACAAGTCGACTTGCGTAGTCAGATAAGTCGACTTGCACAAACGCATAAGTCGACTTGCATGCGCACAGTAGTATAAGTCGACTTGCATGTTCCGACAAGTCGACTTATACATGCACAGTAGCATAAGTCGACTTACACATGCATAAGTCGACTTATACATGCAAAGGTGGGATGATGGATGATTATAGGTATAAATTCAATGTGATTGATGCCCTAAATCATTCCATATAGTCATCGTGACTATAATCCTACAGCTTGGAGAAGAAGAAGAGTAAAGAAATTTGAAATCCCTCACTCATAATATGAAAACTAACGCCTTCCTTTAATATGGGGAGAACCAGAGTTCTTATAGAGTTCGGGTTGTTGGGTAAACCCAAGCTCACTCTATACGGATATGTTCGAACCATGAAAATAAGATTTTCGGATTAATGGGTCGGTTTTCACTAGAAGCGTTAATTTGTTGAGTAAACTCAAGGTCAACGTAGACAGAGGCAAAATTGGGTAGTGTACATCAGATGTACGCGCATCAAGAGTTGATAACCCAATGTGTGTGCATACATCACGAGTTGATAGCACTAGTCGATAATTGCACCTAAGATGTAACTGGTATGACCGATACCTGCCGATTGATCTAAGGTGGCTTGTTGGGTAAACCCAAGGTCATTTTAGTAATGTCGGATATCTATGATGCAATTGGTATGACCGATACCTACCGATTGACCTAAGGTGGCTTGTTGGGTAAACCCAAGGTCATCTTAGCAATATCGGATATCGACCCACTAGGACATTTTGTCATAATGTTTCTTGGATTCGTAATGAGGGTTATGAATTCTTTGAAACTAGTGGGAGTCATATACATGTCATGTAAGTCCTTATGAACATGCATGTAATTCTATTATAACATTCTTTCTCTCTTTCCCTTTAGGTTGATTGAAGATGACTTCCAGTGTGAATTTGCGCTCACTTATGGATTCTAATAAATTAACTGGACCTAACTTTCTTGATTGGCTGAGAAATCTGAGAATTGTTCTCAGATCTGAGGAACTGGGTTATGTCCTAGATGTTTCACTTCCTGATCCACTTGTTGTTGATGCTATCAAGAAGGATAGCAAGTAAGTGCTTGTGGTGGACCCTTCTTCTTCTGGTTCGAAGAAAAAGAAATTGAAGAAGAAAAGGTCTAAGAAACCAAAAGGAATTGCAGCCAAGAAGAAAACCAAAAAATCTGCACCAAAAAGAACTTGCTTCCATTGTGGCAAGACCGCCACCTGGGCTTAAACTGTAAAGTCTATCTGGAAGAATTGAAGCAGAAGAAGGCATCAGATGCCTCAGCTGCTTCAGGTATATTTGTCATTGAGGTTAATACTGTTTCTGATCATAACATATAGGTATTAGATACCGGTTGTGGCTCACACATATGCAATGATATGCAGGGCCTCGAGGACATTAGGCAACTTCATGAAGGAGAACTAGACTGCGTGTAGGAAATGGAGCAAGAGTTCTTTGCATTAGCCGTAGGCACTTATTATTTGTCACTCCCCAGTAGGCTTGTAATTAAATTGGATGAATGTTATTTTGTACCTGTTTTAACAAAGAACATATTGTATGTTTCTTGTTTAAATAGAGCTGGTTTCCATTTGACTTTTTGTAGCAATGGTTGTTTTATTAGTTTGAATGGAATGTTTTATGGTACTGGTACATTATGCAATGAAATTTACATATTAGATATGTCACATCTAATTATGAATGTCGATGACACGAAAAGACATAAACGAGATAATTTAAAATCAACTTACTTATGGCATTGTCGCCTTGGCCATATAAATGAGAGACGCATAGCTAAGCTCCATAAGAGTGGAAGTTTAGGGTCATTTGATTATGAATCATATGACATATGTGAATCTTGTTTATTAGGCAAGATGACTAAGTTACCCTTTAAGGGAAATGGTGAACGTGCGACTGGAGTATTAGACCTAATACATTCAGATGTATGTGGTCCGATGTCCATCCATGCTAGAAGTGGTTGTCTTTACTTCATTACCTTTATCGATGATTATTCTCGATATGGGTACCTGTATCTGATGAGATACAAATCTAAAACGTTTGAAAAGTTCAAACAATTCAGAAATGAAGTAGAAAACTAACTTGAAAAAAGTATCAAAACATTACGATCTGATCGTGGTGGGGAATACTTAGACCAACAATTTTTAGATTATCTCAGAGATAATGAGATTTTATCTCAATGGACTCCACCTTATACACCACAACATAATGGTGTGGCAGAAAGGAGAAATCGAACCTTGTTGGACATGATACGATCGATGATGCGCTTTGCAAAGTTACCAAAATCCTTTTGAGGGTATGCACTCGAGATAGCTGTTTACTTGTTAAACAGAGTTCCATCTAAGACAGCTGATGTTACTCCATATGAGATGTGGACTAATAAAAAACCCTATCTTACTCATTTGAAAGTTTGGGGTTGTCCTGCTTATGTGAAACGGACACAGTCAGATAAACTTGATGCAAACTCTGACAAATGTTTGTTCGTAGGATATCCTAAAGAAACAATGGGATATCAATTCTACCTTGCTGAGGAACAAAAGGTGTTTGTTTCAAAACATGCTGTCTTTTTAGAGAAAGAGTTTCTTTTACAAGAAGATAGTGAGAGCAAAATTGAACTTGAAGAAGTTCAACATGCTCGAATAGACGCAGATCAACTGCCTGAACCTGAAACTGTGACTCATACAGATGAAGTAACAGTTTAACCTTCTACAACACACGAAGTTCGTAGGTCACGTAGGATACGCTCTGTTCCCGAGAGATATGGATTTCTCGTGAGTGAACAGAATGACGTATTGCTCATAGAAGATAATGAGCCTACCACCTATGAAGAGGTTCGGAAGAGTTCAGAGTCTGAGAAATGTCTTCATGCCATGAAGTCTGAAATGGATTTCATGTATGAAAACCAAGTATGGACTTTGGTTGAGGCACCCGAAGGAATAAAATCCATAGGGTGTAAATGGGTTTTCAAGAAGAAAACCGACATGGATGGTAATGTGATTACCTATAAAGCAAGGCTTGTGGCTAAAGGCTTTCGTCAAAGGCAAGGAATTGACTACGACGAGACCTTCAGCCCAGTAGCAATGCTTAAATCCATTAGGATACTCCTAGCCATTGCCACTCATTATGATTATGAGATATGACAAATATATGTGAAGACAGCTTTCCTGAATGGAAATCTAGCTGAGGATGTGTATATGACACAACCTGAGGGCTTCATCTCCTATGATGGCGAAAAGGTATGCAAGCTTCAGAAATCTATCTATGGATTGAAACAAGCATCCAGGAGTTGGAATATCCGTTTTGATGAGGTAATCAAAGAGTTTGGTTTCTCACAAAATCTGGATGAACACTGTGTGTATAAAAGGTTAGTGGGACTGCAATCGTATTCCTTGTGTTATATGTAGATGACATATTATTACTAGGAAGCGATGTCTCTATCTACTAGTTTGTGAAGATTTGGTCATCAAACAATTTGTCATGAAAGACCTTGGTGAAGCAACTTATATCCTTGGGATAAGGATCTATAGAGATAGATCAAAAAGATTGCTTGGTCTTTCACAATCAACGTACATAGACAAGATGCTGAAGAGGTTTAGCATGGAACAATATAAGAGATGGTACTTTCCCATCACCCATGGGATAACACTCTCCAAATCTATGTGTCCTAAGACACAAGATGAGAGGATGCGCATGAATATGATCCCGTATGCATCTGCAGTAGGATCTATCATGTATGCTATACTATGTACGAGACCCGATGTATCATATGCTCTAAGTGTTACGACGGATACCAATCGGATCTGGTGAGGAGTCATTTGGGTGGTATCAAGAATATCCTCAAGTACTTGCGAAGGACTAAGGATGTTTTCTTGATATATGGAGATGGAGATCTCAAAGTGGCGGGTATCTGATGCGATTTTCAATCGATAAGGATGATTCTAAATCTCAATCAGGTTATATATTCACACCGAAGCGGTGGGCGGTCAGTTGGAAGAGTTCCAAACAAGAGACAACTGTCGATTCAACAACCGAGGCAGAGTACATTGCCGCTTCAGATGCAGCAAAGGAAGCAGTTTGGATCAAAAAGTTTATTATTGAACTTGGTGTGGTTCCTAGTTGTGATGGGCTCATACAGTTGTATTGTGACAACAATGAAGCTATTGCGCAGGCGAAGGAACCAAGGTCTCATCAACGATCCAAACACGTACTCCGCAGATATCATCTGATCTGGGAGATCATTGTAGGAAAATCCCGGTGTGAGCATCACATGCCCACGGTGCGAAAAAACAAAAATTTTTATTCCGGGACCTTCCCGAAAGCCAGGATCCATGTGACTATATAACAAAGTCAAACCAAAACGACCAAAGGAGACCGTCTCTAATGGTATCCACGCAGAGATCGGAGAACCTAACCCGGACAAACCCTTTAATCCGGGAATAGTTAGAACAAATTAAAGAGTGCTAGCTCTTACCTTTGTCCTTGGAGAGCTTGGAAGAAACGATGGAGGAAGAGATGAAGAAACTTGAAGAAGATGAGAGATCGATGATGGAGATAACACTTTTCTCTTAGGTTTTTAAAACCTTTCTTATGTCTTTTATCAAAGCCAACGACCTCCTTATTCTCTTTTGTCTTTTTGTCATTTAATATAAACATGACAAAGCATAAGAAGAACCTTCTTTTAGTCATCCACGTTAGGTCTTTATATATATATATATATATATATATATATATATATATATATATATATATATATAAAAGTAAAAGGATGAGCTCCTCCTCCATCTTCCCACGTATAATATATATATATATATATATATATATATATATATATATATTAATTAATCAATCAATGATATATATAAAAATAAATGCTGAAGTGGTCCAGTCACACTGGGGTCGGTCCTACCGGCCTATCGGGTCTCGGTATGGGAAAACCCACCGGAAACCTTTTTCAGCAATATCGATGTCGCGATCTCATCGGGACATATCTCGATCTCATCGGGATCCATTTAGTCCGATTGCTCTCTATATATTGGAACTCTGTCCAAAACTATTTTACAAATTCTCCGAGACACTCTTATGCGTGTGACCCATTAAGTTTTCGGTTATGTTGGCCACTTAGATTAACACTTAATCTAAGCAAGTCATGAGCGGTATCTAGCAACACATCATGACCCCTAATTGATCGGAAAGTAATTGGTCTGACGAATGAACATGTATTCATCATGAACCATATCACGAACCTTTCCATAGACAATTACCGTGCAATTCGTCCTTTCACAATGCTATACCCCACTTGGTTATGAGTATGGGCAATGTGTCAACTCTTACTAGACTGACTACGTCAAATCTAGTCCAAGTGATTTCAGTTCTTGTCCTGGGACTCATTACTTTATAATTAATATGCCAACGAAAACACTCTTCATGACATATGTACTCTGATCAGAGATTTCCAAGTAATGACCCTGACAAGAGGCCATGGGTATCATCTTCTGCTATCACAGAAGTGGTGAATCCTTTATTGGCTACTCAATTACCTTCGAATACCTCAAGCTGTACCCAATCACCACCCTATGAGCGACCTCTGTGAGGCAACAAGGAATGGAGTCAAAGCACAGAATCAACATCCAAGATATCCTTGAGTACCTCAAGTCTAAGGATACTTGCACCATTGCTATGATGAGATTATCACTGACATTAGAATAGGACATCCATGTGATGATCTCATAGCAGGTCATCCAATGTACTTACTACCTCTAGTAAGCATCCACATCTCAACCCTAAATATCTCATATTTACGGTTTACGAGATCCACCGCTTGATCAAATCAAGGAGCTTGAGATGTCTTAGTCTTTTCGGATTACCGATGTCCAGTCTCAGTAATCCTATGACTAGGGATAATTTAGATACTAACATAATTGCACATGATAGGAATCTCAGTAGTATGATCACATCATAATTTCCTTCATGCTATGTTATATATCAATGACTTCATTAATTTGCTTATAGATCAATATCCATTCATAAATAATGAACATCAAATTAATGAAATATGCCTTTCTTTATTTATTTATAAAGAATGTACACAATTTTGTACAAAACGCGCTAAAGGCGATTGCCTTTAGGGCACTACTCTAATAATCTCTCACTTGACCTAAAGTCAATCGCCTTGATATCTAATACCATAGGCGAGTACATGAGAATCAAAATTCTTCTGTGACAATGACTTTGTCAACGGATCAGCAATATTCTGCTCTGTGGGAATTCTCTCTATCTGCACATCACCTCGACCAATGATCTCCCTGATCAGGTGATATCTGCGGAGTACGTGTTTGAATCGTTGATGAGACCTTGGTTCCTTCGCCTGCGCAATAACCCCATTGTTGTCACAATACAACTGTATGAGCCCATCACTGCTAGGAACCACACCAAGTTCAGTAATGAACTTCTTGATCCAAACTGCTTTCTTTGCTGCGTCTGAAGCGGCAATGTACTCTGTCTCGGTCGTTGAATCAGCAATCGTCTCTTGTTTGGAACTCTTCCAACTGACTGCCCCGCCGTTCAGTGTGAATATGTAACCTAATTGGGATTTGGAATCATCCTTATCAGTTGAAAAGCGCATCTGATACCCGCTCACTTTGAGATCTCCATCTCCATATATCAAGAAAACATCCTTAGTCCTTCGCAGTACTTGAGATATTCTTGACACCACCCAATGACCCTCACGAGATCCGATTGGTATCGCTCGTAACACTTAAAGCATATGATACATCGGGTCTCGTACATAGCATAGCATACATGATAGATCCAACCGCAGATGCATACGGGATCATATTCATGCTCATCCTCTCATCTTGTGTCTTAGGACACATAGATTTTGAGAGTGTTATCCCATGAGTCACGGGAAGGTAACCTCTCTTGGATTGCTCCATGCTAAACCTCTTCAGCATCTTGTCTATGTACGTTGATTGTGAAAGACCAAGCAATCTTTTTGATCTATCTCTATAGATCCTTATCCCAATGATATAAGTTGCTTCACCAAGGTCTTTCATGGAAAATTGTTTGGACAACCAAATCTTGACTGATTGTAGCATCGAGACATCGTTTCCTAGTAATAATATGTCATCTACATATAGCACAAGGAATACGATTGCAGTCCCATTAACCTTCTTATACACACAGTATTCATTCGGATTTTGTGAGAAACCAAACTCTTTGATTACCTCATCAAAACGGATATTCCAACTCCTGGATGCTTGCTTCAATCCATAGATGGATTTTTGAAGCTTGCATACCTTTTCGCCATCATAGGAGATGAAGCCCTCAGGTTGTGTCATATACACATCCTCAGTTAGATTTTCAGTTAGGAAAGTTGTCTTCACATCCATTTGCCATATCTCATAATCATAATGAGTGAAAATGGTTAGGAGTATTCTAATGGATTTAAGCATTGCTACTAGGCTGAAGGTCTCGTCGTAGTCAACTCCTTGTCTTTGACAAAATCCTTTAGCCACAAGCCTTGCTTTATAGGTAATTACATTACCATCTATGTCGGTTTTCTTTTTGAAAACCCATTTGTACCCTATGGGTTTGATTCCTTCGGGTGCCTCAACCAAAGTTCATACTTGGTTTTCATACATGGAATTCATTTCTGACTTTATGGCTTGAAGCCATTTCTCAGACTCTGAACTGTTCAGAACCTCTTCATAGGTGGTAGGCTCATCATCTTCTATGAGCAATACGTTATTATGTTCATTCACGAGAAATCCATATCTCTCGAACAGGCGTATCCTACGTGACCTCAATTTCGTGTGTTGTAGAAGGTTGAATCATTACTTCATCTGTGAGTCACGCTTTGAGTTCGAGCGATTGATCTGCGTCATTCGAGCATCTTGAACTTCTTCAAGTTCTATTTTGCTCCCACTGTCTTCTTATAAAAGAAACTCTTTATCTAAAAAGACAGCATGCTTTGAAACAAACACCTTTTGTTCCTCAGCAAGGTAGAACTGATATCCCATTGTTTCTTTAGGATATCCTACGAATAAACACTTGTCAGATTTTGCATCAAGTTTATCTGACTGTGTCCGCTTCACATAAGCAGGACAACCTCGAACTTTCAAATGAGTAAGATAGGGTCTTTTGTTAGTCCACATCTCATATGGAGTAACATCAACTGTCTTTGATGGAACTCTGTTTAGCAAGTAAACAGTTATCTCGATTGCATATCACCAAAAGGATTTCGGTAACTTTGCAAAGCCCATCATTGATCGTACCATGTCTAACAAGGTTCGATTTCTCCTTTCTGCCACACCATTATGCTGTGGTGTGTAAGGAGGAGTCCATTGAGATAAAATCTCATTATCTCTGAGATAATCCAAAAACTGTTGGTCTAAGTATTCCCCACCACGATCAGATCGCAATGTCTTGACACTTTTCCCAAGTTGGTTTTCTACTTCATTTCTGAACTGTTTGAACTTTTCAAATGTTTCAGATTTGTATCTCATCAGATACAGGTACCCATATCGAGAATAATCATCGATAAAGGTAATGAAGTAAAGAGAACCACTTATAGCATGGATGGACATCGAACCACATACATCTGAATGTATTAGGTCTAATACTCCAGTCGCTCGTTCACCCTTTCCCTTAAAGGGTAACTTAGTCATCTTGCCTAATAAACAAGATTCGCATGTGTCATATGATTCATAATCAAATGACCCTAAACTTTCACTCTTATGGAGCTTAGCTATGCGTCTCTCATTTATATGGCCAAGGCGACAATGCCATAAGTAAGTTGATTTTAAATTATCTCGTTTATGTCTTTTCGTGTCATTGACATTCATTATTGGATGTGACATATCTAATATGTAAATTTTATTGCATAATGTACCAGTACCATAAAGCATTCCATTCAAACTAATAGAACAACCATTGTTATTAAAAGTTAAATGGAAACCAGCTCTATTTAAACAAGAAACAGACAATATGTTCTTTGTTGATACAGTACAAAATAACATTCATCCAATTTAATTACAAGCCCGGTGGGGAGTGACAAAAGTAAGTGTCTCACGGCTAATGCAAAGAACTCTTGCTCCATTTCCCACACGCAGTCTAATTCTCCTTCATGAGTCGTCTCATCGTCGTTGAGGCCCCGCATATCATTGCATATATGTGAGCCACAACCGTATCTAATACCCATATGTTATGATCGAAACAATATTAACCTCAATGACAAACATACGAAGAAGTCGAGGCATCGATGCCTTCTTACATTTCAATTCTTCGAGATAGACTTTACGGTTCCTCTTCCAAGGCGGTCTTGCCACAATGGAAGCAAGTTCCTTTGGTGCGTCTCTTTGGTTTTCTTCTTGGCTATACTTCCTTTCGGTTTCTTAGACCTCTTCTTCTTGATTTCTTTTCTTGGAACCGGAAGAAGAGTCCACCATAAGCACTTGCTTGCTATCCTTCTTGATAGCTTGCTCTGCTGCCTTGAGCAGGTTGATCAACTCAGGGATTGTCGTGGATATTTGATTCATCCGATAGTTTAACACAAACTGTGAATAACTATCAGACAATCCAACTAGAATTAAGTCAACACTTAATTCATAATCTATGACAAAACCTAAGACAACCAACCTCTCAATATACCCATTCATCTTGATCATACTTGCACTACAGATGAACACAGAGTCATCTTAGTAGTGAAGAGTAACCTCGAGGTCTCGAACCTTCGCATCGAGCTTGCTCATCAAACAGCTCCCTAAGATGAAACACTATGGTATGAGCATCCATAGACTCATGCTGCTTCTGCAGCTTTGGTGACATCGAGGCAAGCATAATACAGGTTGCTATGTCACTGTCTTTGAGATGCTTTCGATAAACTTTCTGATCCTCATCAGAAGCATCAACAACAGGTGGATCAGGAAGTGAAACATCAAGGACATATCCCAGTTCCTCATATCTGAGAACAATTCTCAGATTTCTAAGCCAATTGAGAAAATTTGGTCCAGTTAATTTGTTTGAGTCCATAAGCGAGCGCAAGTTCACACTTGAAGTCATCTTCAATCAACCTAAAGAGAAAGAGAGAAAGAATGTTAGAATAGAATTAAATGCATGATCATAAGGACTTGCATGTCATGCATATGGCTCCCACTAGTTTCAAAGAATCCATAACCCTCAGTACGAATCCAAGAAACATTATGACAAAATGTCCTAGTGGGTCGATATTCGATATTACTAACAATGACCTTGGGTTTACCCAACAAGCCACCTTAGGTCAATCGGTAGGTATCAGTCATACCAATTGCATCTTAGATATCCGACATTACTAAAATGACCTTAGGTTTACCCAACAAGCCACCTTAGATCAATCGGCAGGTATCGGTCATACCAATTACTTTATAGATGCAACTATCGACTAGTGCTATCAACTCGTGATGTATGCACACCCATTGAGTTATAAACTCTTGATGCGCGTACATCTGATGTACACTACCCAATTTCGCCTCTGTCCACGTTGACCTTGAGTTTACTCAACAAATCAACGCTTTTAGTGAAAACCGACCCATTAATCCGAAAATCTTATTTTCATGGTTCGAACATATTCGTATAGAGTGAGCTTGGGTTTACCCAACAACCCAACTCTATAAGAACTCTGGTTCTCCCCATATTAATGGAAGACGTGAGTTTTCATATTAAGTGTGAGGGTTTTCAGGTCTCATCTACTTCTTCTCCAAGCTATAGGATTATAGTCACCATGACTATATGGAATGATTTAGGCAATTCATCAATCACATTGAATCTATACCTAAAATCATCCATCATCCCACCTATGTATGTTGTAAGTCGACTTGTGTATGTAAACGTCGACTTATGCCTCTGTATAAGTCGACTTATGCAAGTGTAAGTCGACTTATGCAACTGTGCATGAACAAGTCGACTTGTAACATTGTGCAAGTCGACTTATGCGTCTACAGTGCACGGACAAGTCGACTTGTGCATGTGTAAGTCGACTTGTAACATTGTGCAAGTCGACTTATGCGTCTACAGTGCACGGACAAGTCGACTTGTGCATGTGTAAGTCGACTTATCCGTGTGGAATTGCTATCTAATCGGCTAATTTCTCAATCCGTGCAGATCAAATTCATAACACCGAGTCTAATACACTTTACCTTGATGTACCAATGAAACACTTTCATTGTTGCTTACCATATATAGTCAAACTATACATGAAAAACTTGAAATCGATGAATACACTCTTATTCATTTAGATTTCTAAATAATTTTGCGAATATCAAACTATCACCCTAAGTATCTCTAGGTAGTCTACACTTTATCAAGACTACTTCGGCACTGGTCACAAAATTTGTGACGGCCAAAACAATCAAGATAAGGGAATATACTAACGAGACGCTAACGAGACACATTTGGCATCCAAAAATTTTTTGGAAACCCAATTTCAAGAAAATCAGTTTGGCAAGCATGCAACATCAATGTAACACATTTTTAATCACATTAAAAATGATCCAAGGCATTGGAACTGAAATCTACACAATTTCTTATTTCAAACAAAACAGCTCCAGCAACTTTCTCAAAACTGCCAAGCTTTGCCTTTTGCTTGAAAAACTCATTGAAACAATTTAAATAAATTATGAGAAACTTACAGAGGTTACAACACGTTCACAACATGCTCCATGAATTTTTTCAGGATTTATTTCCATCAAAAACTCATTCAACCTCAGCAACAAAGCCAATGTAGAATCTGTGTTCCTCAACACAGTTATTACCAGCAGCACACAATAAATTCTCAAATAAATAGTAAATCACCTCTAAAACATTTTTCCTTTCTCATAGACATTAATAAACATCTTAGAGATATTTCGGTGAAAGAAAATTCGAAAAAAAAATTTCTACAATTTATTATCAAATTTATAAGCATGCCTGTTCAAGGAATGTGCACAAAGACAGCAACCAGAACATTAGGGAATAAATTAGCAAAACCATATCAAACCACATTGATAAATCCCAAGCTTCCACAGAAATATGCAACATCTTGTGAACATATCTGGGAAAGAAAATTTCGAAAACTCTATTTCTATACTAAATTCGAAATTCACTCAATCAACATGCATCATCGTCACAAGCAATTGGGAACTCCGACCTAGTCATGGTTTTTTTGTTATATACGACACAAGTGGCTCTGATACCACTGTAGGAAAATCTCGGTGTGAGCATCACATGCCCACGGTGCGGAAAAATAAAAATTTTTATTCCGGGACCTTCCCGAAAGCCAGGATCCATGTGATTATATAACAAAGTCAAACCAAAACGACTAAAGGAGACCGTCTCTAACGGTATCCACGCAGAGATCGGAGAACCTAACCGGGACAAGCCCTTTGACCTGGAAATAGCTAGAACAAATTAAAGAGTGCTAGCTCTTACCTTTGTCCTTGGAGAGCTTGGAAGAAACGATGGAGGAAGAGATGAAGAAGCTTGAAGAAGATGACAGATCGATGATGGAGAGAACACTTTTCTCTTAGGTTTTTAAAACCTTTCTTATGTCTTTTATCAAAGCCAACGACCTCCTTATTCTCTTTTGTCTTTTTGTCATTTAATATAAACATGACAAAGCATAAGAAGAACCTTCTTTTAGTCATCCACGTTAGGTCTTTATATATATATATATAAAGTAAAAGGATGAGCTCCTCCTCCATCTTCCCACGTATAACATATATATATATATAAATAAATGCTGAAGTGGTCCAGTCACATTGGGTCGGTCCTACCGACCTACCGAGTCCTGGTATGGGAAAACTCACCGGAAACCTTTTTCAGCAATATCGATGTCGCGATCTCATCGGGACATATCTCGTTCGATTGGTCTCCGTATATTGGAACTCTGTCTAAACCTATTTTACAAATTCTCCGAGACACTCTTATGCGTGTGACCCATTAGGTTCTCGGTTATGTTGGCCATTAGATTAACACTTAATCTAAGCAAGTCATGAAAGCGATATCTAGCACACATCATGACCTCAATTGACGGAAAGTAATTGGTTTGACGAATGAACATGTATTCATCATGAACCATATCACGAACCTTTCATAGACAATTCTGTGCAATTAGTCCTTTCACCATACTATACCCCACTTGGTTATGAGTATGGGCAATGTGTCAACTCTTACTAGGCGACTACTTGAAATCTAGTCAGTGATTTCAGGTTCTTGTCTTGGAACTCATTACTTTATAATTAATATGTCATGAAGACCTCTTCGTGACATATGTCTTTCATCGATCGAGATTTTAAGTAATGACCACTGACGAAGAGGCCATGGGTATCATCTTCTACTATCCGAAGTGGTGAATCCTCTATTGGCTACTTAATTACCTTGAATACCTCAATGTGCCCGATCACACCTATGGCGACCTGCTGTGAAGCTGACGAGGAATGGAGTCAAAGCAGAATCGGCGTCAGATATCCTTGAGTACCTCGAGTCTGAGGATACTTGCACCATTCTATGATGAGATTATCAACGACATTAGAATAGGACATCCATGTGATGATCTCATAGCAGGTCATCGATGTACTTACTACCTCAGTAAGCATCCACATCTCGACCTAAATATCTCATATTTACGGTTTAGAGATCCTTTGCTTGATCAAATCAAGGAGCTTGAGGCGTCTAGTCTTTCCGGATTCTGATGTCGATCTCGGTAATCCTATGACTAGGGATAATTTGAATCTTGACATAATTGCATGATAGGAATCTCGATAGTATGATCACTTCATAATTTCCTTCATGCTATGTCATATATCGAGGACTTCATTAATTTGCTTATAGATCGATATCCATTCATAAATAAAGAACATCAAATTAATGAAATATGTCTTTCTTTATTTATTTATAAAGAATGTACACATTTTGTACAAAAGCGTTAAAGCGATTGCCTTTAGGGCCTTCTCTAACAATCATTGGTCGGTGATGTCGGATAGAGAATTCTCACATAGCATAATATTCTTGATCAGTTGACAAAGCCATTGTCACGGAAGAATTTTGATTCTCATGTACTACTTTATGGTATTAGATATCAAAGGCGATTGGCTTTAGGTTAAGTGGGAGATTTTGTTAGAGTAATGCAAAAGGCAATGCGTTAAGCGTTTTATAAAGTTAAGCAATTTATGAATAAATAAAGAAAGTCATATTCATTAATTTGATGTTCATAAATTGATAATTGATAATGTAATGAAGAATGATAAATTGTAATTAATGATGATATGATCAGATCTCGATTGATGAGATCCAATAAATGAAGAGCAATGGGATTAATCGATCCCGATGAGATCGAGATATGTCCCGATGAGATCGCGACATCGATATTGATCAAATTTTGAAAGAGATCAGTATTCGGTGGGATTAACTGGATACCGATGAGATCGAGATATGTCGATGAGATCGATGATATCCCATCAGGACCGATAGCCTATTGAGCCTCGGTGTGGCTGGACCACTTCAATATATATATATATCTTATTAAATAAATAAATAAATAATATATATATATATATATACAGGCTAACGTGTTAGCCTTGTCACCACTTTGCATTTAACGAGTCTTTAATTGTTAAAGACAAATGAATATAAAATGACAAAAATGAAGGCTTGAAGATGGCATGGTCGTGGGTTTTGAGAAAACCTAAGGTTTAAGAGAGAAAAGTTCTTCTCCTTAAGCTCATCTTCATCATCTTTCAAGCTTCAAGCTTCTCTCCAAGCTTCTCTTCATCGTTTCTCCATAGCTCTCCAAGAACAAAGGTAAGATCTAGCAGTCTTTACTTTGTTCTAGCTATTTTCGGGTCAAAGGGTTTTTCCCGGTTAGGTTCTCCGATCTCTGCGTGGATACAGTTAGAGACGGTCTCCTTTGGTCGTTATGGTTTGACATTGTTATATAGACACATGGATCCTGGCTTTCGGGAAGGTCTCGGAACAAAAAATTTTGTTTTCCGCACCGTGTGCATGTGATGCACACACCGGGATTTTCCTACAAATAGTACATTGCCTCCAAAAGTCTAAGGCTATGATGCAAGAAATTAAATTCCTCAATTCAAAAAGAGGACAAAATCTCTCGAAGGAATTGATAAGGCTAGAGATAAATTATCAACTATCTAGACATCATCGGCAGATAATCCTACGGATGTTTCGCTAACTTCAGCTGAAAATGAAGCTTTAAAGGAATACTTGCAACTGGTGGATAACCAAAGTTCACTATTGAAACAGAGATCTAAAGTTAGCTGGCTAAAGGATGGGGATAGATGTATTAAATTCTTCTTTAACTTAGTGCAAGCTATGAAGAATGTAAACAAAGTCACCTCTATTACAACTGAAGATAGAGGTCGTGGCTGGACAAGAAGGATTACCTAAGAAAGCAATCTTTTTTTACAAGAAACTTCTAGGCACAATAGATTCCTCTCCTGGCTTAGGAGATGACCTTAGGAAGTTTGTCATAACAAGAATTCCTGAACATTTGGTTTTCTTATTAATTAGGCCTGTAACAAACTAAGAAATAGAGAGGGTGGTGTTTGACATGAATGGTTCTAAAGCACCGAACCCTGATGGTTTGAATGGTTTTTTCTATCAAAAAACTTGGAGGGGGTTAGTAAAGGAGGTAGTACATGAGTTCTTCCAAAAAAGGATAATGCTAAAGGAGATTAACAAGACTTTTCTCTGTTTAATCCTTAAAAACTCAAATCCATCCTATTATAATGAATTCGTACTTATTTCTTGCATAATCTTTCTCTATAAGATCATTGCAAAGATCTTGGCAAACAGCCCGATGGAGGCTCTCCAGTCTCTCATAAGTGAAAATCAATGAGCATTTATGAAGAATAGGGATATTGGGGACAATATTTTTATAGTCTAGGAGTTATTGAAAAGGTACAACCACAAGAAAAGTCCTCATAACTGTACTATCAAAGTGGACCTACAGAAAGCTTTTGATAGTGTGAATTGGAGTTTTTTGCTACAAACTATGGAGGTAATGGAATTTGCTCATAGGTTTTTAAGATGGATCCGAGAATGCATTACTACTATATCATTCGAAATTCTAATAAATGGGAGCCTTACGAAGATGTTTAAAGGCAAAGAATGACTTAGGTAAAGAGATCCTCTGTCACCTTACCTATCCCTAATTTGCATAGAGGTTATTACCCAAATGCTGAAGTATAAGTCGTTTAAGGACCTAGGCTTCAAATACTATTCCAAATGTAAGAAGATTTCGCTAACTAGCTTATGTTTTGGCAAATGATCTCGTACTCCTAAGCAAGGCGAACGTCCACTCAGTCTCTTTATTGATTAGCACTCTCAATTCTTTCAAAGATGTTGGGGTTGAGTATTAATTTTCAAAAGAATTACTTTGTGCTTTCAAAAAGTGCTTCCCATCTATCAAATACATTGATACGAGCATTGAGAATGGAATTAAAGTAGCCTCCTTTCCTTTATTTGGGAATTCCAATCTCATCTAAGAGACTAATGTTTTGTGAATGTATTCCTCTAATTGAAAAAATTCAAAAAAGATTGGGTTCATGGACAAATAGAGCCCTATCTTATGGAGAGAAACCTCAGCTCTCAAAGTCAGTTATATCATCAATGCAAACTTACTAGTGTTCCTATCTATCTCTTTCCAATGGGCTTACCAAAACAATTGAAATAATAATGAAACAGTTCCTATGAGGGAATAGGAATGGTGAGAAAGGGAAAGCAAAAGTCAGCTGGAAGAGTATTTGTCAACTAAAAGAAGAGGGGAGATTAGACTGGAGTCAATAACCAAGAAGAACAAATTACTTATGACTAAGAGAATTTGGAGAATCCTTAGTAATAAACAATCAATTTGGATCAAATGGATTCACATTTACATATTGAAAGATGGGAGTTTTTGAGCTCTAAGATCCAAAGACAGTTACACTTTTTTTTTATAACCAAATTCTGAAAATGAAGGATAAAGTACAATAGAACATCTCTTGTCAAACAGGGATTGAGGAAAGATTTTCCCTACGGTATGATGATTGGACCTGTAAGGTGCACTATTTCAAAATCAGATGGCAAGAACCTTACCGGTAAGGTTTCCTGTTAATTATAAACTCAAAAAAATTATTACAAATAGAAGTTGGTCACTAACAATCGATCAAACTAAACTTCTGTCCATTCCACTGTTCAGAAGCCTTGGAGAAAATGATACTTATTTATGGAAAGGGATTCCAATTTCAGAAATAACATTAAAGGAAGCTAAGAAATTGAGGGAGGGGATATTCAATAAAGTGGAATGGTACTCTATGGTTTGGAACAAGGTTTTTAGACTTAAAACTAGTTTTCTGCTTTGGCTAACAATGTTGAACAGACTCAGTACAATGGATAGACTACAATTCTTGCCCTCCTCAAAGATGTGCATTCTGTGTAATTTAAAGGAAGAGGTTAGAGACCACCTTTTCTTTAAGTGTGATTAAAGAAATTTGGATAAAAATCTTAAGATTGAGTACTGATGATCCACTTTTGGACAAACTCTATGACATACTACTAGAGTTACCCCATCTACTTGTGTCAAAATTTGACAGAGCAGTGATTCTAATCTCAGTTGCCACATGCACTCAAGAAACTTGAAAAGAGAGAAATTACAGAAGATTTGAACAAAAGTATACTTCCATACCATCTATTATTGAGTTTATCATAGCTAGCATAAGAGAACAACTGATTACAAATCAGTTGAACTCTCACTATAGCAGAGGAATAGCTCTCACATGGAGCATCTAGTCCCCGCTCCTAGTAACTCAGTAACATATAACCAGAGTTCTTTCCATCTACTATTCCAGCATTCAAGAAATCATTCATTCAAGGAAACAAATGACAAATCATGCCTCAATGAACAAAAATAAGGAAGAGGAGTTCGTGACTCACCTATTGAAAGTAGAGTAGTATTCCTTGATTAGCTCTCGTCGTAGTTATCCATCTATCAGATCTTGAGTTACAATGAGATCAAAATAGCAAAAAAGAGCAAAAAAAAATGGAGATATCTACCTGAGAGAGATTCCCTCAGAGCTAATCGCTCACTCCTTTGGTCAGCCATGTCTGGAGAGTTGGGAATAAGGTTAATTTGCCCTAAAAAGCTAAGAATCGAAGAGCTTCTAACAACAAGACTTACCTGAGATAAGATCCACTGAGTTCGGACAAAGAAAGAGAAGAAAAGATGAACAACCATGTCGACATCTTCGTCGGCTCTGACCCATCCCAATCGAGAAATTTCTGAAAGTGTTGAGAAAGAGGAAATTGGTTATACCTTAATTGGACAACGATATAATCGAGGTCCCTTTGTATGCAATAGTTGATAGTATTAATTTAGTGGACCGGTGTATTAAGGGGTTCTTTGGCAGACTCCTTTGTTGTTAATCCTTTATTATTTAATATATTTTTAATTTCTTAAAAAAATATATTGGGCTTGATTCAAAGTAATAATTTCATATTCAAGTTAATGACCTAAATTTGAAATTGAAATTTGAAAATTTTAAATTCGACTCAAGTTTAAATTGTTCATGTAAAATTTAAAATAAAATGACCTCTTTTTAATTTTTAAATGGTTAATTAAAAATCTTAAATTTTGTTTAATTTTTAATTATAGTTTGAACTTTAAAAGGTGACAATGCTAAATTTTTTCAATTGTAGTTTAAACTTTTAAAAGTGATAATAAAATACTCAATTTTTTATAAAAATTATAATCCAACGTTAGTATTTGTATTAAATTTGCTGACGTGACTTTGTTACGTTGCGTGTTTTATAAATATCATTTAATCACATAATTAAAATGATGTCATTATTTTAAAATGACCTAAATCAGATTACACAATCCTAACGATCTCACACTTTAATTTCAGTTTTTAGTTTGTTCTCTCGATGTCCTCACCCTTCGATTTCCAAATTATGCAGCCCTAATACTCTTACATTGAGGGCATTAAGAGAATGAATTGAAAACAAAGAGTTTACTGGTACAACGAAAGTAGTTTGTGGTGTCAAAAGAATAAACAAAAAAAAAACTAAGAATATCGAGAGAACAAACAGATAACAAATGACTGAAGTTGTATAAATTGATTTAGGGATTCCATTTTTAACAACGACGTCGTTTCATTAATAACTTGACGTAGACATTAATGTCATATTAGAATTGAAATAATTTGAAAGTTTAAGTATTTTATTGCTACTTTTTTTAACTTTGAGCTATAATTAAAAATTGAACAATTTTAAAATTTTTTTGTAATTAAAAGTATATTTAATCAAATTTAAACTTTAAAATTTTCAAATTCGATCCAATTTGAGCTTGAACTGAAAAGCTAAATCCCAAACCCAAATACAAAATTTTAGATCTTGGGTATGGGTGGGCTCTAACCCAACCAACCCATTCCCGAATCAAATCCTTGCTCGTTGTTGTGGCGTGTCTCCTAATTACATCCACTCTAATGTTTGAAAGTTTTTTAATTATATTTCTAAATATTTTTTAGTATATCGACTATTCATTAAAAAAAAGAGTAGAATAACACGAAGAATCACCTGATTTTAAAGGAATAAAAGAATTTGAAAAAGTTTTGAATATTTTTTCATTCTAAAATTTAATTTAATTAGAATTTATTTAAAATTTTTAATCTAATTGAATATATTATTATTTAAAGATGACAATGCGTGAGGCTATCCAGCTAATGGTTTAACCCGACCACAAACTGACTAACCTGTGGTCCAATCCTTGATTCGAAAGGCCAATGGCGTGTCGAGTTAAGCCGACCAGACTTTAATAATTTAAAAAAATAAAAAATGAAGTTATTTTTGATAAAATGACGTCGTTTCATAGCTTCTTATAGGGTCAAGTTATATTAGCCCGTGACCCAGTCAACTTGAGTCGGACCTAATGGGCCGGGTCATATTAAAAGTGAACTCTTACGTTTTTTTTTTAATTTCTATTGGACCAAGCCCATAGGCTAAGCCGATGACCTTAAGACCACCTTTTCTTTAGTCCGAGTCTAGTGGTTGGAAAAGGAAGTTTCTGTGTCTCCTCCTGCTCCTCCTCCCCCGCCAACGCCACCCATTACTTTTCCCCAGTTCGTGTGTTTTGTTTACATTTGCATTAAAGATGGAAGATTTATAGATTTAGAGGCAGCTCAGCTGGGACTGAGAGGAGTGCTTGAGTCCAACACTCTTTACCTTTTAGAGACGAAACGAACCCAATCCTTTTCCTTCCACAACCTTTTATTCTCTTCTCTTCTCTTCTTTAGGTAGAGGAAGGGAACGCAAGATTTCTCAAAGATTCCGATCTTTTTCCTCTACATACATACATACATACATACAAATGTATCGTCTTCCGTAATCGTATATTTATACTATGTATGTGTATATGTATATGTATATATATACGCATGATCTAAGGCATCGTTGAATCTTGTCTGCTTATATTATCATATCATATTAGTCGGGGTCCTGTTCCTCCTTCAAGATTCGTTCCTTTTGGGGGGTTTAGGGTTTGGGTTTGGGTTTGGTTTTGGATTTGCTATATTCTCTTATTGGTCCTCAACGGAGGTTCGCTTCCGAAGGTTGTTTTTGTTTCCTTCTTCTTTTTCTTTTATTTTTTAATTTTGACCGTACCTCTCTATCTATGTTTTACTTGGTTTAGGGATTTTGTTTTTGACCAATTTTATACGATGTTGATGATCATGACTTAGGGTTAGGGCATCTACGCAGATGATGGATTCATCTGGGAGTAATTCGGATCCTTACAGAGGCTCTTCGAGCAGTGGAAATTCACGGAGATACGGATTACTGTCACCTTCCAACATAATACAGGCACCCATTTCTGCGTTGTTGGAGTATTCGGGTCTCTTAAGGCCCAGTAATAGTAACAATAGGGCACCTCATCAAGAAATGGATTCTATAACCAACGCCGGCGGTAGCGGTGGCGGTGGCCCTGTCCCTCCTGTTCTTCGTAACATTCATCGGAATGACGATTCTCCCTCCGCTGCCGCCACTACCACCAATGGAGAGGTTGCCATTAGGATTATTGGCGCTGGGGAACATGATCACGATCGAGATCCCTCTGCTGGCGGTATGGTTGTTGGTTCTCAGATGGAGGTGTCAGCTTCCCAATCGCCTTTGCCATCAGATATCCGAGATGATCCTACAAGTGTCCGCAGCAGCAACAGCAGCTCTGATGATACTGCCATTTCTCAGCAGCCTTCAAGCTCTAATGCTGATGGAACTGGCTCTAATGCGAGAGATTCTTCTTACCAGAGATATGACATTCAACAGGCCGCCCGATGGATTGAGCAAGTTCTCCCATTTTCCTTGCTTCTTTTAGTTGTCTTCATTCGCCAACATTTGCAAGGTACTGTTTGTTTTCTCTATGCGTAGATTTATTCTACATGAATGTGGTCTTGATGTGGATGAATATGGTTCTGTTTTGTTTTGTTGCATCCTAATGAAAAGATTAATCTGTTTCATTTTCTTCTTCACTGTTGTGGGCTGTGACTCCAAAGGACCTTTTTATGTTGCAATGCGAAACATAGGCAGAATTGTTATCAAAATGGATGTTTTGCTTCATGTTGCTTGCTGATAGTATTCCTTTTTTCCCAGTTTTATTGTCTTTTATTCTCTTTAATTATGGTTAGAGACTCGTATGTTATACTTATCATACCAATTAATATTTGAATCTATAGATGGATAAGAAGATATGTGACGAACTCTTTTAATGACTTGATATCTCGTACTTCTGTGTTCAGTGTTAAGATCCTAAGGAGTACTTACCTTGTTTCACTTTCACTTACCCTGTTTTCCTCTTATGCTTTCATATGCAGTCACTTTGTCAGAACGTGCATTTGTTGGGATTTTAATCCCTAGTATCAATCAAATCCAATTCACCATTGTCACTTTACCAGTTTGATTTGGTATGAATTGTTTAGTTAGGGAGTTGATTTAGGTCCAAATCCATGGAGATAAAGTTGGAACAATATCAGATTGTTGAAGTAGAGTTTAAGTGAGAGGGATTCATTTTCTTTTTATTCTGCCAAGCAGTAGAGAGATTGTTTGTTGGGGTGAATTTGTCAAACTAAGAGTCTAAGACAGCCTATCCTTTTAATCTTTTCAGATTATTTAAGTTATATTTCACTTGAATTTACTTGTTGAAATGCTTAGCTAAAGAATTAGTATTTGATGAGAAAGGAGTTAGAAATTACAGAATACCAATAATTTCCAGCTTCCCTCCTTGCTTTCTGTCCCTTCTTGAAATTCCATCTCTTAGCATAGGATGTATATCTAGTCTAGTGTGGTGTTTAGTATTTTATTACCAATATTAGGAATTTATTACAGGTTGTTATTACTAAGTTCCTCCCTTCCTATAGTTTGATTTACGTGAAAGGAATCTCAATCTTCCTTGTTTATTCTAGATGTGATCTTTAATACACTAAGAGCTCTATGAATTTTATTTTTCAAAGAGTTGCAAGTAATGGTAATATTTCCTTTATAATATTGAAATTAGCAATTTGAGCATCCTCTTGCCTCTTTTTAATTTGTCTACTTTAAAATTTGTGACATTATCTTTCTGTAAGTGCAGGTTTCTTTGTTACAATTTGGATTGCTGTTGTCATGTTTAAATCAAATGATATCTTGCGAAAGCAAACTGCTCTTAAGGTACATATATTTTTGTAACTCATAATTTAAACTATTTAAAATATGTGCTGCATAGTGTTTTTAAAAATCTCTTTGTGGGAAAAGTAGCTGAATTTAGATTGTCAAATAATGGTTTATGCAGGGAGAGAGGAAAATTTCTGTGCTGGTTGGCATCTCTGTTGCATTTATGTTTCATGTGGTTGGTGTTTACTGGTGGTATCAGAACGATGACCTTTTGTACCCATTAATCATGCTTCCTCCGAAGTCCATTCCACCTTTTTGGCACGCTATTTTCATCATTATGGTGAATGGTATGTTCATATCTCTTGATTTGATCTCTTAGGATATAATGTACGCAGATGGCTGGCAAGAAAAGAGGTTGTTCTGCAAATCATGCAATTGAATATGATTCTGTTAAAGAGGAGATTCCTTGATAATATATTTTATCTTTTCAGTGGGTAGTGATCATTGAAGTGAAAATTACCTTGCATGTCTAGGCTTCGTTTGATTATTTTGAGCTCTGAAAAGAGGCACAGACACATGCAAAGTCCAATCCTTGAAATTTTCTTTTCCTGATGTTTTTTCTTTTAATTATTTTGAGCTCTGAAAAGAGGCACAGACACATGCAAAATCCAATCCTTGAAATTTTCTTTTCCTGATGTTTTCTCTTTTAATTATCTTTTCCTAGAATCCGAGTTCCTAGTGATATTTTCCATTTGGATGAAAAAAGTATTTGGAACTCGATCTAACTTTTTTTTCTTAATGCCTTTATCACAACTCTTTTTTTTTCTTCTTAATGGTTCATCACTACTCTTTTTTTTCCTTAATGCTTCATCACTACTCTTCAGATACTTTGGTACGGCAAGCAGCAATGGTGATCAAATGTTCTCTTTTAATGTATTACAAGAATAGTAGGGGCAGAAATTATCGGAAACAGGTGAGACAAGATGTTCCAATCATCCATGGTCTTATTTTTATCTATTACTTGTTGAAACAGCTGGATTGAAATAGTCATGATAAGATCATCTCTTTTTCCATGTCACCTTAATCAGCTTCCAACCATGCCATTAGAACTTGGAAATTTAGTTTGTGAACCATATATTCATTTTCAGCCTTTTCTTTCTAATGTCATTAGCTATTATTCTTCAGGGTCAAATGCTAACAATGGTTGAGTATCTGATGCTGCTGTATCGTGCATTGTTGCCTACGCCGGTTTGGTACCGGTTCTTTCTTAACAAAGAATATGGAAGCCTCTTTTCGTCCTTAATGACAGGCTTATACTTAACTTTCAAGCTTACATCTGTGGTTGAAAAGGTACAATGCTTTTCATCTTTGTATATTTCACTGATAGGATTTTGGCAATCTGAGTATATTAGCTAATTCTTCTGACACATGTTTCCCCTTAGCTTGTGTTATCTTTTTCATTTTCTTGATTCCCTTATTTTATTTAAAAATTGCAGGTCCAATCATTTTTTACCGCTTTGAGGGCCTTATCCCGAAAAGAAGTTCATTATGGGGCTTATGCAACATCGGAGCAGGTATTCTTGATTAGCATTCTCCCTAGTTCTCAGCTTACACAAAGGGCTTCTACTATTTTGTTTTTAGGATACCAATGGGCATATTTGTGAAAATGTTGCCAATTGTGTTCTTTTCCTTTTCTCAGTGTAATTCCAGATTTATCTAAAACTGCTGTTAGTTATTATTTCATAAAACTTCCTCCTTTGAAGGGGAAAGAAAAATCTGGGAGAATAATATTCGGGGTCTGAACTTGTTTGCATGTCCAAAATGTTTGACGAATCCTCCAGCCATAATCCTATTCTAGAGATCTAAATGAATTAAGGTTGTTTTCTAGGAGGAAGCAAAATTTTTTTTCATCTCAAGAGCTTGACCCCATCATCGTAAAACTCCGTAAGGTGGTGGGAGCTCTTAAGTGAGAAAATGGCTATCTACCCTGAAGCCTTAGATTCTTCGTCTTCCTTGGCTCTAGATTCATTCATGACAGACATCTTTATTCAAAATCATGGCAAGTGAATGGATACTCAACCTCCATTTAATGAAAAACTTGGAGATGGCTTGCTTGTTTTTGTTTTACAACAGGAGATTATGGGATAGTGATGCTTGTGCAGTGATTTCTTGGCCCTATGTTCATAGTGGACTTCTGAATTTCAGGCACTAAGTATGGATTAGCTTAGGGTTACAATGATGTCATCATGTGCGAAAATTCTGTTTTCCTATGACTTAGAATTTGGTTTTGGCTCTCTCTTTCTGTTACTTCTTCAAAAGCAAGCAAATCCGCCCCAGAATGTTAAATGACCTTGATTTAATGCAGGTCAATGCAGCAGGAGATCTTTGTGCTATATGTCAGGAGAAGATGCATGTTCCCATTTTACTTCGTTGTAAACACATCTTCTGTGAAGATTGTGTATCTGAATGGTTAGTTATATGCAGTGCATACTTTGTTACTTTCCAGTTCTTGCTTTTGCTCTATGCATCTGTTATCTATTCATAGTTATGTCCTTATGGTTTTGTCTACTTGCAGGTTTGAGAGGGAAAGGACATGCCCCTTGTGCAGGGCTTTGGTCAAACCTGCAGACCTCAGGTCATTCGGTGATGGTTCGACAAGTTTGTTCTTTCAGATATTCTGAAGTGATTGTAAAAGCCGGGGAGGTTTTCTGCCTTAAAAGTTCCAAATGTGTATCCAGAAATGCCTTGTCCTTCGATCATCGTCTCTTTTAGTAGGGTAATTTCACAGTTATTTACCCTGCCTGGTTCAGGAGTTATAATTTGGGAAACCGGATGAAGCGAGTAGATGCTCAAATGGCTGTCCGTTCCGTTGTAATGTCAAAGAGGTTCAAATTTTAACTTATGAAATTCAAGACACAGAGTTCCTTTAAGATCAACATGTATGCCACTGTCCATTACGCATAAATGAAAGTTCTACTTTACAATGTACAAAATTTTGTTCTTATCTTATGATTTTACCCGTAATGGCAGTGTGTATTGGAAGAAATTGGATTCGAACATGGTGTCCTGGACTTGGTTCCTTGTTTGAAGAGCATCTTCTTTAGGGATGGCAATGGGAATGAGCTGACCTGTAGGTTAATTTTCACCAATTTTTAAAAAATAATTTCTTAAAAAATTAAAATATAGAACAACTTATTTTTTAAAATTTGGTTGTTAAGGCTCAAGTTTATTTGAGACTTGGCCCTTTTAACTAAAATGATGTTTTGCTTATAATAAATGGGTTTCGAGTCAATATAAGTCTGGCTTTGAGTTATGGGTCAATTTATTAAAAATAACTAAATTTAAGATCATAGATAAGAATTTGCGAGTCTTTAAAACTCAAGAAGCTAATGGCGGCTTTTTGAGAATAGTAATAAGAATCACTTTTTTTTTTTTTTTTATTATCCATGAAGTATTTTAGAAAGGTCTCAATTATAGAAAGATATCTTTAAACCATTACTCTCAGATTAATTTTTGCTTGAATCGGATAGGTCTTTTATGAAGGGTAAAATTCTGACCCTGAGTTTTAAACGATTGCATACATAAGGACAGTTTAAATCCGCAATTTCACTTAAACCAGAAAAGTCCCTTATCATCTTAACTGCTGGTTATAAGAATCTAGGATTTAGTATAGAAAAGATGGGAAAGATCAAATGGGCTATTACTCTTTTGATTGTTACTGAAGTTGACGCAATGTGTGTTACCTATTTCATTCGGGTAATTGGGTGCAACAAACAAGTCTGCAACTGCTGAGAAAGGAAAATTAAGGATTTATTTATTCAAAAATAGGAGCCTGCATGCATAATTACATCCGCAAAACTGAGACAATTGCTTAACGAAAAGACACAAAAGTTATCTGCTCAACACTTACCATCATATAACAAATAACAAAAGGATGGAATGGATGAATCAAGAACTGTTTTTGAGTCTAAAGAAGCATGGGATGAGAGTAGTCAATTCAATCCTTAGGTACTTGCTGTTTCATCTTTTTTCTTGACCACATGAATAAGCTTCGTGTCTTGTTCTTTGGCTTCTGGGGTGTCTGTACTAAGCTGTGCATCACTTGTTGAATCAATGGGCAATTCTTCTGGTGGATAAGGATGAGGAAATGTTTGGTCTACCATTACCCTTGAGCTCAAAGATGTAGTAAGCTCTGAAGGTGAGGTTGGAGACATTGGTGATGGTGGAGAAATACTAAGCATTCTGGTTATGGGATAAACTTCTGTAACTTCCTCACTGCTTTCATCCAAATAAACTACGTCCTGCATTGTCAGTTGGTGGTACTCCACAATCTCTCTTAGAAACCTATTCTCCCGTGCGTACATTGAACTTTCATGGGCCAACCGAGCCTTCTCTGCCAAGAGTGTCTCCAGTTGCAGCCGAATCTGAGTTTCAAAGTTTACAAAGCTAACTGTAGTTACTCTAAAAGATGACATGATACCTAACACATGCATGTCAGGACATGAACATTATAAAGTTCCAATACCAGATCATCATCAGCCGGATTGTCCCCCTTCTCACGACTCTCCCGCAGGACTTTATTCTCTTCTTCTAACTGCGAACACCTCTGCTTTGCAAAGGCCAGATCTGCTTTAACTGTTTTTAGTTCACGAAGAAGAAGTTTTGCTTTAGCAGCAGTTGCCATTGCAACCTGTTACCAAAAACATAGGCTGATCATGCATTTCATCAGTACTTATATAATACAATACCGATGTAACAAAATATTGTCTAATCCTGCCAAGTCATCCTCCTGGAAGTACTACATTCTTACCCACGTCCCCTGATTCATTACAACTGTTCTTACGCTATCAAAAACCAAGTTACTGAAATAGTATAGACATGAAAGACAATCATACTACGCTGTCTGTCTCCACAAAGCCCCTCTCTCTTCACACAGTAATATTATTACATCCTTTTATCTACAATACTCAAACCTTTTTCCATTCTAATGCTTGCATGTAAACTCTCTTGTGCAGTGAATTTACCAAGACATTTAAAATGCCTTGGTTCCATTATTATTTTTAATTTCAATAGAAACAATCACATATTTTGTGACAAAAACCCATGACCCACGATTACATAGTTGCCACCTTACGTCGCGAGATGCCTTCAATTGAGTTTCGTGGTTCATTTGATGATAATGTTGCCGTATAGGCTGACCAAGACCTTCATTCTGTCCAACAGGAACGCTTTCTTTTCGCCTAATTTGTAACTTCCGAGTTTCTTGAATGATGTCCGAGGTCTTATTTTCAACAAGATTGCGGCCTTCCTGCAAGAACAAGTCATTTTAGAGCAATAAGATTTTACTTCCACAACTAAAGGTAGATAAAATGGCATAATATGCAAAAACACCAAAGATGCATCTGCAAGCACACTTGTTTGCCCATAGTTTCACTTCGTTTGTTCAGCCTTCAAACCATTCTGTCATTTAGTTTTTTGTGTAACAATGGAGTTGTCCAGATAAACATATATTCACAATTAAAAAGGTTTTTCCTATCAAATAAATAAAGGAAGAAGCATACTTTGACCATTGTTACTTTCATTCTAGTTCTCTTGTTAATTCAGCTATCTCTATGCAACTAAATTCCCACAACAATGTAGGAACAAATTTAAGAAGGTTTCACTTCCGCAAAGTATAAGAAATTTTGAATTGCTACAATGAATTAACAAATGTAGAATGGCAGCTGAAAGAGGGAAGAACACAATTAACACAGAAAACAACATAAATTTATAACAGTCACACTGAACCTGGTGAGCTAACTATAAATGCATACTGTAGGATAGAAATTGACAAAGTAAAACAACATGAGGAGTCTGATTGTGTTCCTCGGGGAGAAATAATCTTAAATTTCTCACCTCAAAAGCCTTCTCAAAGCTATCACCAATCTGATTTAGTGATGATGATATTTTATCCAAGCCTTTCCGAAAAGTTGGACTTTCCATTTTTGTGAATCCATCAGGAACTGGATGTAGTTGCTGGATGTGTAACAGGGACTACAGATTAGAGAACAAAATAAGATTCAACAATCCAGTTTCACTCTGGTCTCAGTTTATTTCATTGATATCGTTTTTATTTTGCATTTTACCATTCAGTTTTTCAAAGGTAATAATTACCTCGCTGTCTGTAGAGGTGTTGGACATGTGAAACCTTGATCTTGCAGGAGTTTCAAATTGTAAAGATATGTTGTCATCTTCAAGAATTGCTTTGGCCTTCCGAGCAAGTACCCCCCAAAATCCTTTAGAATCATTTCTTGATTCATCTTCATATGCATCAAACACCTACATGTTCAGGCAATGCATCCGGAGAAGGGAACAAGAGCAGAAGTTAAGGCTTCAAAAGCTAACAAGTAAAAGCAAAGCACGCTGCTCAGAATCAAAATGGTGTAAAAGTAATAACACAACTTTGTCCCTCCCGAATATCTCAATGGAAGTTCAGTAACAAAGAGAAACAATATACCAGTGAAAAAAACCAATGAAAGGGGTAGTATTAAACTAGTAAGGTGTTCTTCTAACATTAAATTCTTGTCTTACTCCATATCAGATAACTTAAAATAAACAGACAAGAATGACAAAGTTAGATAGATACTTGGAAATGATAAACCACCATGATCATCGAATCAGAAACGGAAAAAAAAAAAACAAAGCATACACGTGGGACGAGATCTTTAAAGGTTTGGGAGATGCCCAAGTGCAAAGTTTTGATCTTTTTTTTTTTTGAGAAATGCAACTCAAAGCAGCAATCGAAAAGAGGAATGCAAGTGGTAATAATCAAAAGTAGTGGATTTATTAGGAACAAAAAACACCTTAGATCTGCGAGGAGAGGAATCTCCGGCGTGGGAACTGGAAAGAGAAGAATCACGGTGGATGGCAGAGGCTCTGATGGCCTGAGCAGCTAGAGAAGATGAGGATGATGGTGTAAATGTATGGGACGATGTTAAGCTTTTATTGCGAACGTTAGTGTTAATAGGATTCGTCTCATCCTCTGTTTTGTAATGAGTCTCTTCTTTGAAAGTGGACGCCCTCATCATCCCACCTTTTCTCCTATACGCCATCTCTTTCTTCTATTCGTCTCTCTCTTCAGAGATCACAGCAACCGTCAATAACGCCACCTTTAACCACCGCCAGCACTGGCCCCTCCGACAATATCACAGCCAGCCCAGCCACGATCGTCTGTCTGTTGAAATAACGAACTTTTCGTCTTTTTGTTGTCCAAGAAACCGTCTTTTTCCATTCTTCTATACAGCAAGAAGCAACGATAGGGTGACACCTATTGCACGAGCATCAAGACACGTTGACCACAGGATCCCATTTCTACTCACTGATGTTAGATATGGAGGGCTTAGATCACTCCATCTCATTTGACCTCAAACCGTGTTGCTTGTGCATGCTGCCAATGGACTAACCATGGATATATCATATATCTCTCATCACACAGATTGTTTCTTTTTACTTCTTCAACAACTAATCCCTTTGGCAGAATCCCAACTGTCGATAACTTTGTAGTTAACATACCCGAACCCTTGTCGGGTCAAGTAAATCGTTGAGTACACGTAATAATCGTAACAATCATCGTGATGTTGAAGTCGAATAACATGCATATTAACATTGGAAGGTGCCAGGAATAGGTTAAATGCGTCTTCCACTTCTTCCTCCCGTGCTAAAGATGTCGTTCAAACATGGCGATATGCGTAGGAAGTTGGAAGTGCTTTACTCGTGCAAAAGTATTACCGTTAACACCGTTAAACCAATTAAGTAACTAATCTACAAAGTCCATAACTGGAAACATCTAAATTGCAGAGTTTAGATGATCTCAAGAAGATCTTACTTAGCATAGAAATAACATTTTATATGCGACCAAAGAAGCTACCTTGATCTGTTCTGTGCACTGCAAACTGCAGGGATGCTCTTCATCACTTGTCGGGATACAACAGAAAGTGATCTGAATAACCTTGGATGAAAATTGATTTGAAAAGGAATAACTTCTTCTTTCTCGAGAAGAAGTGTCGAGAAACATGGTCGATATCATTACGAAAAATTTTGAAGCATTTTCCAGAGCTCTAAGCACTAGCTTGAGTACCTTAATTTTTCAACACTTGCAGTTCATAGCATCTCTCTTATGAGGAACAATGACAAGCCTCCACTAATACTAATGTACTTAGCTATTGACAAGGATTAACAGGGAAACTAAATTGCAATGCATAGGACAGTTCATATCACCAGTGGCTTGCAGAGCTTCTAGAATAGTATGTTGAGATAGAGCACGATCCATCCAGCCATTGAGAGGATCGCAAAAATATGAACCCAGAACAGGACAGCAGCAGCCTCTCTTCCACATCCTCGAAGATTAGCAACAGCACCTAAGTTTTAAAAAATATTGCTTTAATTGATGATCCTTTTATGTAGCATAAAGGTTATAGGTTTAGAATACATGAAAAGTAGAATTTATGGTTCATCAATGAAAATGAACATGCTAGACCTACATTGCTCATTTCGTATTGTTTCTGAGATTTGTACAGATATCAGGGGTTTAAAATGTTCACTCAAGTCTAATAATACAATTCAATGATTTGAACCCCTCAGATTACGTATACTATAAAACTGATTGCTTTGAAATTTTCCATCAAGTTTCCAAAAGCAGGATTGAGGTCATCCCAACTGATAAGCATTTGTCATGAACAAAATATCTAATTGCTACTTATGTTTGTTATGCCATTTGAAATGCATAGAGAATGTGCCTATAACATGGGGAAGTATTTTACCTGCAAGGACAGATGTAGGCATTGTGTGCTGAAGTAGTAGGACAAATCGAAACATCTTATTATCAGCTGGGAGGAAGCCAAGCTTATCAGCTAACGTTACAATACCAAGTCCAGCAGGAGGCACCAAAACTAATCGACCAAAAATGATAGCAGCAGTTGTCCGTATACCAAGTCTAGAACTTCCTGGGCCTGCAAGTGAAATTCAATAAGATCCAGTAACATGTTGAGAATCGTGAATGAGATTGTAGCCTCAAGTTAACAAGAAGCAGCAAACATACCATCAACAAGGTTGCCTCCCAGTGCCAACAAGATGCATGGAATCATGGCCTCCCTGATAACCAAATGCATCATTAACTAATTATCCAAATGCTAGAACTGACTTAAAATCATCCACACAATACGCACTATTATGGTGTGACAAAAAATGTATCTACCAAACTGAACTCCTGACACACACCAAGGCAGAATAACAGGTTGTAATAGCTGTTTATTTAGTGAACTAAAATCCTGGAACAGTATATATGAGCACCTGTAAGTTAGATTTGACCACAAACAATGTCAATAGTACATCAGTTTAACAGGGAATTTGGACTTATGGAAACCAAGACTTGGAATTTGCAAGGTCTCACATCTAATGCTACAGAAGTTGTTAACTTAAACTAGTAAAGACCTTCCAAATCCAGCAATCTTTCTCCTTCATGCAAGAGCCCTACTTGTTGCAACAGTTTGTCAAATGACTCTCATGCGCATAGTTGACAACCAGGATACTCACCCAAGCAAAACTTGGCTACCAGCATTGCTAAAAACAAGTGAAGCCTGCGCTATTCATCCTTTTGTCTTATACTCAATTAGATTAATTCCATGTAAGTGAACTTAATTTTGCATAATACCAAGAATGATCTTCATTAATTATCATTGAACGCCACGTCATAAACAGTTCCAGGCTAACAACCACAGAAAATAATTTAGTATGCTCTATTATAATCCAAGAATAACAACTATCAATCCATATTATCAAGGACAAACAATAAATCAATACTTATAACTTTCATTAAAGGTTGAGTTGAGCATACCCAAGAATTATGCAGCTGTCAGTGAAAAAGAAAAGTGGAGCATCAGATGTAAAGATCAATCGCTTAAAAAACGGTATTGCACCAAGGACCATTGCTAGGATCTGTATGAATCATGTGCACAGCAGTCAACATAAGTATTGTTGTTAATCCATCTCTATTGTTTTCTCAAACACATTAGGAAAGGTGCACAACAATTAACAAATGAATTTCTACTAATTCATCCTAATTATTGCTTTAAACACATCTGAAGACCTGGTGCAAACATTGGCATGATTTCCCTGGAAGAAATGCACCGAAAATGAACATGCCTAATGAGGTACCTGCACAACTCTGTCACTGAGTCCCAACTATCTGGAAGATGTAAGCTAATTAATATTCTTTTAGAAAAATGCACGAGTCAGCCAAAGTTATCTTCAATCTAAGCACTTTAACTTCTGTTCTAAGTCAGATAAAGATTGGTAAAACTTCTCATCAAATTAACAAAAACTGGAACTTTTTGGCTATTCGAGACCTGAGTTAAAGTATAAGAAAATTAAACCCAATCAGGATCCAGCTAAGTTATTATTCACAATTAAGCCTGTAGCTAAATATGTGATTCCACCTTGCAGTCAAAGTGTAATATAGACTCTTATATGCATGGTAGCAATTGCAGAAAGATGTCTCCCACTTAGTATCATCTGCTCAGTATCCTATTAACCTTTTACAGCAACCCTTAAGAGTTCATCAGGGCTAAGATGGCAATGTACACTCTAAAAGAGGCTACAACTAGATAAAAGAATAAAGAAGATTGAAGAAAACTGTGAAACTCACCGAAGCTATGATGGGGGGTTGAAGGATTTGCTTGAGCTTCAATTTCTCATAGAGAAAAATTAGGAATCTTTTAATCTGAAGCACAGGAAAAAAGAAGCAAGAAGAAGAATAAGCAATAACATAAGATCGAGACCTTCTCTTTTTTGATAGGATTACAAGATTGTTGCAACTTCTGATCAAGAAGAAACCAAAAATATTGATCTCTCTAACAAAACATATTTTAAACCTATAAACCTCATTTGTGCCATATGAATAAAAGCTTGCACCAATAGAGTAGTTATCACATTCAAATACATGGAAAGTGATACTAGATATGCTGATGAGAAACAAAGATCTTCTACATGACATACACTTGAATACTAACAGAAAATATCCCCTTTCCAAAATGGGAGTAATCAAAAACATACTACAATAGACTATAAAGAACAAAACTGTTACATGTACATGTATAAATGCGTCTCACCTTTCCTTTTGTTGATGAATTTAAATGTGTTTGCTCCTCATCGTCAGCAAGTAATGGGACTTGTTCAGACGCAGCATCTTTAGAAGGGTCTTTGATGGGAATATGCCCATCCTCAATGTCAAAGGTACCTTCTGGTGGAGGTGCCAACATATTAAATACGTAAGTATAAAGGATGATTGCACCAACCTGGAATGCATATGTTCAGATTCATCTTTCAGTGTCATGTATTAAGCATGGCAAACATAATCCTAAAACTAGAGGAGGTGAGAGAACAATAAGATTTGAGCTAGTGATTAAGAAGCTGCATTCTTTCTGCATGAGATGTACATGATCTTTAGACTTGAAGCATCAATATAAGGGCAAAAGTTTCCAGTGAAATTATTGACCAAACTGAGGTCGATACCATGTTTTAGTTAAAGAGTATACTTTTTAACCTCAAATGGGGCATATTTTCACTGGGAATTGTCCAAAATGTTTGACAACTTGTTTGTGTACTAAAATTTTCCAGAAATATTTTCATTAGACTTGCTACACCATAAGAATGGAAGGGAAATTAATTATAGCATTATCAATTTTGAATTTCATACTTTATTCATTACCAGGTCTCAATGTTGAAAATAGAGGCACAACACTTAGAAGAATATGCAAGTCCGTCATTCAAACAAAATCAGAAACAAAACTGAATATATTTCAAAGGACAGCTCATTTACGTATCATCTAATGTGGAAGACTGCATCTACGCCTCTCAATTTGATGAAATAGATCATACCCATAGTGGTAACGTAGAATTCATAAAAATCACACGAGGTTTCAAGACCTACCCACTGGCCGAATGAAATATAGGCAGTGCCTTCTGTGCTACATGTGTCACCAAAAGGATTGGATGAATTGCTACATAAAGCTGCAATCAGGACAAGTGGCACATTCCCAATGTTCCCTGCAGTCATTATTGGTATAATCATAACCACTAAATCCAGTACGTTATATGAAATAAAGAACCAAAGAGGCATGCAGAAGCCAAAATACTTCCAATAGTTACTCTCGACTTTCATGTTCCACATATTAATAGTCCATGACATGTAAATGTCTTGCACAGAATCATAGTAGGAACATATAATGAGCAAGTATTAAAAGTTCAAATTTCTCAAATAATGGCTCACCAATTCCAATTTGTATGATTGTGAACTTGAAGAATGGATATGGAGGCCGAACAATCGATGCAACAATAAAGCCTATTATTGAACCAGATATGGACGCCAACACAACGTTCACAGGAATAAACCACCTGCAATTTCATAAGGTGTTATGCTAAAAAATTTCCTTAGAGAAGGAAAATATAGAGAAGAAGGAGAGGTGCCAAATAATTAGCTACCATTCCAACATTTTTTTTAAAGTGACAGCTTGCCCAAGTTGAGAGAAGATCAAACAAGGAAGCAAGAGTGAAAAGACCAACTGCAAGATATGTTAAACGAATGATAGTGTCATTTCCACTTGTGGAATAACAATTGAACAGAAAAACTGCATGTTAATAAATGATTTGACTAAGAGAGACAAAAAAGTTACCCCATTTAAGAGTTTCCTTCCATTGGCAGGCAAGATGTTAACGTATTTGCAAGCCATTAGGAATCCCAAGAGGCACATAGTAAAGACTTTCGCGATAGGTAAAACTGCAATCTTGATGGTTCCCCACAAAGACTCTCCTCCAACATGATCATCCATAGTTGCAACTGCTGATAATAGCCTCTGCATGTTATGTCCTGAATTTTAAGGCAATTCCAGGAACTGTTAATACTATGACTATCACGCATTCACCACAGTCTGCTCCAGACTCCAGATGGCGCACCTTGGATTGAATTGGAATATGCCACTGCACCCCCAAAGAAATTAATCATAAGTGAATTGGATTGATTTACTCATAATCCAATCCTAGGTCTAACAGTCTTTTGACTTGAGACATGGCAATGAAAAAGAAAACGAAATTAGCAAACAAAATGGGGTAAGGGAAATATTATCAAAAGGACCTAAAAGATGAAATCTACATTATGGAGATGGATTCAGAACTTCTAATTAAGTTGATGACTCTCTAGTCATCAATTTAGTTTCAGACGGACACAGAGACAGAGACTGAACTAAACCCTTATCAAAATACCCTCTTTCACTTTATCTGCAAAAGTCCCGCAGCTCCACTTTACACACAAACAAGCAGACAAAAGACAGAATAACCAAACAAATGGAGAGAAAAAGGGCAAGGAAAAATTGATAGAGAAAAGGACGAAACAAGTGAAACCCACTGATAAATTTAGAATCTTGATGGGAACATGAAAGCAAACAAGGCTAAATTACTCACAAAAATTTAAGTAAAAAAAGTATGAAATTGTTAAAATATTAAACACAAAAATATATCCTTTTAAGGAGACCGCCGGAATTGAAAGATACGTGTCCATGCTCTATAGTTGAAGTTGAATTATAGACAGAAACGAAAACCACCCTCTCCAGGAAAAGAGAGAAAACTCAACAAGTGAAGCGTGTGTGGGAGTGTTTTGAAAAATAAAGTGCCAAATCTTTGAAACAGCAATAATTTCACCGTACCCAAAGATCTGGGGAAGAAAGAACCGAGTGGTTTCCGTTGAGAGGAAGAGAAGGACCGTGAGTGTGAAGTAGTCTACACAAGAACAAGATGTTGCTTTGCGGTTGCGAGACGAAGAGGGAAAATCAGAGAGAAGACTACAGAAAAAACCAAAGCTTTCGCTTTCTTAAAATAATTTTATGTCTTGAACGGAAGAGAAGATAACCTGACACAGCGTGTTCACGGTTCGCGCGTTTGTTAGTTGATACTCAAAAAGCGTTCAATTAAATCTTTAAGATAACATTTATTAAATTATAAGTATATAGTAGTCATTTATCTGATTAATTTTCAAATTTTCAAAATTTTATTTTGTTGTATCTTATCTTTTTTTAAATATATAAAATTTAAAATATAAGAATATATTTTAATAATTTTTAAAATTATGATTGAACCATGTTGACATGTGGTTGCAGGTGAGGTCACGGAGGTTGTTGGTTAGAGCTTTTAGGTGCTGAAAGGTAGTTGAGACTTTCTGTTTTTGCTTCAAAGCTTTTGAGGTCTGTATGCTTCAAATGATTTGAAGCTATTTATTTATGAGACGCAATTGAGTTAGTAAAGGTTATTTTGGTTTAAATAAAATCATAAATTTGAATCGTTTTTTTTATATATACAGTCGTTTAAAATTTAGAATTAAAATTTTATCTTCCGAAAAAAACCTATCTAACTTAAGCGAAAATTAGTTTTAAAATTGAAAACTTAAAAATGTCTTTTCATACTTACAATTTTCCTGAAATATCTCATAAATAATAATAAAAAAAAGATGAAAGCGTTTCAATCTTTTAAAGATTGAAGCGTTTCAGATTCAAGAAATCATAATTTTGTATCGACTCAGCAATAAAACGCCAATATTTAATAAAGTTAATTATTTTAATTTTAATTTTAAATAAGATCAATTCTTGGATGCGGTTGAAAGTGAAGGCACGTAACGACGCTGGAACTTCGTAATCACGGCAATGGTCGGTAGTTGGATGTGATGTTCGTGTAATGTTTTAGTTTCCTTGTACGGTACCCTCCAACTTCTTTGGCATTGCCGCGAAACTTCCTAGTGATCTTCTGTTTTGATCGCTTTTCTTCTTCCTCTCACGTCAAGGCTGTTTTAGACTTTTCACACTTCGTTTCCAAAATTCCAATCGCAGCTATTGCTTTTATTTATCATCCTCAGCTTGTCAATTGTTTTTAGGATTGGATCTACTTAGATAAGTCCATTTAAAAGTAAAACTCCAAGCCTACTAAAACTTATCAGATTTTATTATGCCTAAAGTAAGTAATTAATAAATTGTGTATCACTCTCTCTTCGTTCTCCGCAGCTTCTATATTTCGAGTATAATTTCTTGATTAATCATTCTCTTCTATTATGATATTTTTAGAGTTTTGTTGAATTTTTAAAATTGATGTTCTTTATAGTTTTACTTTTGATATTAGCTTGTTTGTTTGATTTAGTATCTAATATTTTCTGAATTTTATTATGTTGATCTCTTTATATTTGATATTGTTTGGTTTATATCAAGATTGAATTTTTATGTTTAATGATCTTATGATTTACGTTTTTGTTTCTAAATGTTTATTTTTCAATTTTCGTGTTTTGTATTATTTAAAGTCGAGTTCTTTGATACCCTATTGCTCTCTTATCATTTAGATATTGATATTTTTTAAAGATAAAGAAATGTTATTTTCATTATACTTTAGTTTTAAAATATTTTGAAGATATTTTTCGTTATATTTTAATTTTAAATATTTTTAAAATTTGAGTTATATTTTATTTTATTATTTTATTTATTTATTATAATTTTATTTACATAATAATTTAGCGTGTCAATTTTACTTACTTTTTAACCTGCATCATTTTTGTATTATCACATGTGCATATAGTTTTATTATAAATAATCTCTCTATTATGTAAGAGTAAAGTTAGACATTAAATTAGGCATGATTGGGGTTATGATTTAAAAGTAATCATTACATTCAACTAATCAAATCGGGTCGGCCGACCCGGACTCACTTTTAATCCAATTTATTTTCATTTATAACCGAATTGAAATGTGAGCAAAAGAACATTGAGGTAAGAAATAGACAAGACATAATCTCCCCGTTCTCCCAACGTCAGGGAGTCATGTGGTATGATCTTTTACAATGTGCGATAGCTGCCTGAACTGAATTATCACTCGCATCAGTAGGCCAAGCTTTGGTACTTGGAGAGGACTCGTTAGAACTTGGGTAGCTTTGGACCTTCGTCACACTCATGCCTCCCAAAACCCATCTTATGCCTCCCAAGTTCATCTCCAGTGATCTCTTACCAGCTCTTTCTATCAGCCTCTTGTCGAATGGTTTCATAAGTCTTCGATATGCCCCATCGGGTTTTTTTCCCTCTCTGGTACTCTTGCCTGCAAGTGGGTTTGGCTTCACCATGTAAGTAACCACTCTTCCTACCTTCAGAGCTCGGAACCCGATCAGTAATTTAGTCATGAAGCTGCCACTGTTCGTCCTTGTCTTTATGTTGGAGTCCTCCTCTCGTTTTCCTTTATCGATAGACCTGAACTTGTCAAGCACCACCAGGTGATTGGTAAGTTTGATGTCTGATGAACTGTTAGATACCTTCAAGTTGGAAGTGAATATTTTGAAGAGACGACTAATAGCAGGGAACTGGAGCAACTTTGGTTTTAGAGTACTGCACTCTTGGATTCTATAAGAAGGATCCAGTTCGTTGTCTTCAGGTGCGAGAGAAGTAGTATTGCAGGACTTCACAGCGATTGTTGTTGCTGCTGCTGATGATGTAGGTGTGGTGGAGTTTGTGCAAGAATCGGTTTCAGTGGATAATATGATCTGGGAAAAAGGAACTCCGCGTGATGAGAAAGATAAAGGAAGCTCCATAGCTTCGTCCCCTTCATCCATATCATGATTCTCTTCAAGAACAGGTGTGTTTCCAATAGCTATTTCGATATATGAATCATCATCATCGCTGGTTGATCCGTCGTAGTCTTCGTCAACGTCGGTCAATAGAAGCAACTGAGAGGTGTTGATGTCGATACAGCTACTCCTCCTCCTCAACGACACACTCATCTCTTCAAAGAAACGCTTGATTGCTTCTGCTATATATTTGATAACCAAGGAGGATCAAGCCTGATGGTGTCATTTAGATTCGGTAAGAGATTGAAGTTGTTGGAGTGATAAGAAGATGAAGCATGGTTGATATCCCAATCAAGAAATATACCTATTTATCTATAGCTAGTCATGGTCCAATGTTAGACCAATGTTGGTGACGGTTTGAAGTTGTCGATTTGGACTTTTTTTGGGAACACCAATGCATATATTCACCTATTTTTCCTCCGGAGGTTCGTATATTTGGTCCTCAGTAGACTCCAAAACCATCACAAGTATTCACTTTCCTGCTCTGAAACTTCTACGATTGACAGGGACAGCTTTGACCTCACCTATTTGTTCGGTATCTAGAGAACCGCCGGGAAAGAAACTTCTAACAAAGCGAGAGAGAATGTAGTCCCCTGACTTACGGATTGTTTCCTTTCATAATGAATTGGTTGACCATTCCAATACTGTGTTTTTGTTTGTATATAGATACAGATTATGAATATATTAAGCAGAAAGGTAAACAGGTTTCGGGTTTGAAGAAACCCTGGAATCCTGCAGGTAACATGTGATGAAATGAAGCATACATTCAGCAACTTTTTGTCTGTATTATAATTAGGTTATTGTTCATGTTCGATTCAACGTATCTTATTAAACAACTTGATCTTATTTATCAAGTGGGAGCTTGATTCACTCAAAAGATAGAGAGTTTCGGAGAACAGAGTGAAACAAAACCTGTGAGGTTTGATACAGTTTAATAGTGAAGGAAAGATTACAAGCAACATATGCATAAAGAAGAAGAAAACGAATGGGAAACAGAAGATATAGAGAGAGACCAAAAGAGATGATCAAGAAGAGCGAACGAGAAGATTACGGCGCATCATGTCCTTAAATTCGAAGAAATCAACACGGCCGTCGTGATTACCGTCGACGGAGACGATCATCTGCTGAACTCTATCGATTTCTTTGGCTTCAGGCAATCCCAGCTTCTTCAACACAACTTGCAACTCATGTGCAGATATGTACCCATCGCCGTCCTCGTCGAACACCTTGAAGGCTTCGGAGAGATCAGCTTCCTCCTCCTGATGCTTATCATGGTCTCCTTCACCCTCCAACAACAGGTCCCCGAAGAAGGCATTGTCCAATGACTGATGTAAGGACACGAAGTCTTCGAACTCAAGGCCGTCGTTGCCAGGCCTGATGTGGGACTTGATGGTGGACTCGAACTCGGAGAAGTCGGCATCGAGACCTAAGACGGAGAGGGCTTGGCTGAGGTCCTGGATGGTGATGGTGCCATCGCCATTCTTGTCGAAGAGGTCGAAGGTGCGGCGGAGACGGATGGAGTTGAGGCTGGGGCTACGGAGGCGAAAGGAGGAGGATTTCTTAGGAGCAGTAGTGGAGGGTGCATGATCAGCAACTTCCATTGTCATGAGTAACAAAGTAACTACTGGTGGAGGAGGAGGAGGAGGAGGAAGAAGAGAATAATAATAAGAATGAATCTCTATTTTCTGATACGACATTTAAGGTCAATTGAGGGACAAAGCGCGTTTCCAGCTTTGACCAACACCCATCCATCACCATGACCGTTTCCGTTTCCGTTTCCGTTTCCATTAAATATATATATCTATAACGTTAACCACGTGTATGCATACTTTTAAAATTTCAGACCCAAGTGGTCCTACAGGACGACGAGTCATGCTAGTAGTTAAAAAATAAATATCATTTTAATATTTTGATTAAATCAAAATTAATTTAGTCAGTTAAAATTAAATTAGATGTAATGTACAATGTTGACTAAAATTACTTTTCTTTTCTTGAATTTTTAATTAAAAGAAAACCTTTTTATTTTATATTTTCTTGAATAGAATAATGTCGTAATACAGATAGTTCGTTTCTACTACTATTGCACTTACCTAGTACTGGGTTTAGAGAGTCAACATTAGACCGCATGAGACGACGTCGGACGGATGTACGCCTCTGTCTCTCTCGCTGTCTTTTTGCCTTCCAACACAACACAACACCACACACTCCAGACTCAAATTGTTTGCTGTCGCTGCTCTTCTTTTCATCAACTAGGGATTGGGATTGAGGTTGAGATTGGGGTTTAGGGCTTGGCTGCATTGCAAATCAGCAATTTATTATTCAAACTCTAAGCCCCGAAGGGAGTAATCAAGACGAAGACACCCCTTTGTGCTTCATTCAATCTCTGTTCTCTCTTCTCTTGTTAGTTACGGACACAGTAACTAAGCTTGAATTCCTTTTTCATTTTATTTGGGACTTACGGGGGTTGCTGCTGTTTGAAGAGAAGGGCGAAAAGGCAGCCGAATTTCAATTTCATAGTTAAAAGATGATAATGGAAGGAAGGAGGATATCGGCGAACCCTAGGCCTTGCTCCGGAAGGAGGATCGTGGCGAAGAAAAGGCCTCGCGTAGATGGATTCGTAAACACCGTTAAGAAGCTTCAGAGACGCGAGATTTGCTCCAAGAGGGATCGTGCTTTCAGTATGAGCAATGCCCAAGAGAGGTTTCGCAACATGCGTTTGATGGTACTTCTTGTTTCTTTTGTTCCTTCAATTATTACTCCATGAATACCGTCAAAACTACCATCACCTTGTTTTTTATTCAATTAAATCTCTACGTTTTTGCTCGAGTATTTCAGCCTAGTCATACGTTCGAGCATACTGTGAAACAACTCAATTGTCTGTTTTTTTTTTTCATTTTAAGATCTCGACCAATTCACCTTGAATCTTTCTTTGCTCTCTTTAATTTGTTGCAGTCTACTCGTTTTCTGCCTTTGTATGGGACTTAATCGTTATGTAATTTAGATGGAAAAGAAGAAAGCTCATTGATTTTCTTGTTTTTCCTTTTTAGGAAGAATACGATACTCATGATCCCAAGGGCCACTGTTCAGTAGTGCTACCGTTTTTGATGAAGAGAACGAAAGTCATTGAAATTGTTGCTGCACGTGACATTGTATTTGCTCTTGCACATTCTGGTGTTTGCGCAGCTTTTAGCAGAGGTATAATTGATGTCAGAACTACAACATTTTCACTCACCAACTTCACTTTTTTATTTCATGTGCTTTTCCTATTGAGTTGAAACCATTGTACATGTGTTACACACTGATTGTTTTATTTACAGAGACAAACCAGAGGATATGTTTTCTCAATGTAAGTCCTGATGAAGTAATTCGTAGCCTCTTCTACAACAAAAACAACGATTCACTTATCACAGTTTCAGTTTATGCTTCGGACAGTTTCAGCTCCTTGAAATGTAGATCAACAAGAATTGAGTGCGTTGACATCTTCTCTTGTTTGTGTGGTCTTTCTCTTTGTCTTAAGTCTTGCATGTTATGAAATGCTTAACTTCACTTTAAATGGTTAGGTACATCCGAAGGGGCAAACCAGATGCAGGTTTTGCCCTTTTTGAATCTGAGTCCTTGAAGTGGCCAGGGTTTGTAGAGTTTGATGATGTTAATGGAAAGGTTCTGACCTACTCCGCACAAGACAGGTGCATTTACAATTCATTTCCTATTTGTTTCCCAAATACATTCTGATTATCATTTCTAAATGTTTTGTGTTTATTTTCAGCATCTACAAGGTTTTTGATCTCAAAAACTATACAATGCTGTACTCTATTTCGGACAAACATGTACAAGAGATCAAGATTAGGTACCTCCTCTCACTCTCGCTCACCCACACAGTGTACACGATTATGTGTGCTTGTGAATGGTAGTTTTAGTAACTAGGTTAATTGTTGTTGTTGGTAGTGTTAGTGGTTCAACCAGAAATGGTTGCATGAAGTCTGTTTGTCATGAAATGATGTGTAAGGCAAGTGACAACTATTAAAAAGCTTGTTTGAGTCCTGAAATATATCTCATATCTTGTCTTTTAAAAAAAAAAATATTTTCAACCTGTTATATAACTGCCCTTACGTTGTTATTATTAATTCTATTGGCTACAGTCCAGGCATCATGCTATTGATTTTCAATAGAGCAAGTGGCCATGTTCCTCTTAAAATTTTGTCCATAGAAGACGGCACAGTTCTCAAAGCATTCAACCATCTCCTTCATCGCAATAAAAAGGTTGACTTCATTGAACAATTCAATGAAAAACTTCTTGTCAAGCAGGAAAATGAGAATCTTCAGATTCTTGATGTATGTTCTTTCTACCTCTTTTAGTTTTTCACCTGCACCATTCACTTTCTTCGGCGAAATAACTGCAGGCTGCTGCCTACAGGTTCGAAATGCTGAGTTGATGGAAGTTAGCAAAACAGAATTCATGACTCCCTCAGCGTTTATATTTCTGTATGAAAACCAACTATTCTTAACATTCAGAAATAGGACTGTTGCTGTTTGGAATTTTCGCGGAGAGCTTGTGACATCATTCGAGGATCACCTACTATGGCATCCTGACTGTAACACAAATAACATATATATAACAAGTGATCAGGACCTTATAATCTCTTACTGCAAGGCCGAGTCTGACGACCAGTGGATGGAAGGAACTGGTAATCATTCTACATCCTTCTCGTAACAAGTTTTGATAATGCTCAACTTTTGCTTTGTAACAATTTACAGATGTTATCTGTTGGAGTGTTCTAACTTATTTATAGGAGGTACTAACTCATGATTTTGATGTTTCTTTTCCCTTGTAGTTTTTATTGTAGATGTAATGATGATATTGTAATTAATGAACTAAAAGCAATAATAACTATGTTAGCTCATCTTGCGGTACAAGATGTACCTGAAAGTTTGGTAGGCTGCAAAATTATCGGATTCTAAAAATGTCCTATGTTATGCCCTTTTTAGAAAATATAAAACTTGAAACTTGAAAGTTAGGCAAACCCAACAAAGTTACTGCCATAGGCATTCGGCAGCCATAGTTGGTTGTATAATTCAGAATCAGATATTCCATGATACTTTATTGGCGAGGGTGGGACTATCAATGCCTTAATTTAATTTATAAACCTAGCTAAAGTCTGGATTTCATCTTTTGTCTTACTGCATGCTACATAGAGGGCAGAGACCATTTTGATATCATATATGGACATGAAAGGAAGGCAGATCTATTTTTGACTGTTGGCTAAATGGCACAACTGATGAAAATTGATGGTGTTTTAATCCTTTTTGGGCCTCCTCGTGGAGGTTTTAGAAAGGAGTGGGTTTGTTCTTTTTAAGAATCGAGGTTATGTGTCAAATTGAACTGAACATTTGCCTTCGGTGTCATGTGGCAGATTTATAGTGGGAGTTCCTAATCTTATTCTTTGCTTTTGATGCAGCTGGATCAATCAATGTTAGTAATATCTTGACAGGAAAATGCTTGGCTAAGATAAATGCCACAAATGGCAATCGCAAGGGTTATGAGTGTAGCAGCAGTTCTAGCGGTTTAAAACAGACTCATTCTATGATAAGAAGTACAGTTGTGGAGGCTTTAGAAGATATAACTGCCCTTTTCTATGATGAAGAGCGGAATGAGATTTACACTGGTAATAGGCATGGCCTGGTTCATGTATGGTCCAACTAAGGAGCCGGTTACATATCTGTAAGTGAGTAGTGTTAGAGATCTTCCACCGTGCTTTCATGTTGCGAATTGATTGACTTGTGATGAATTGTGTATCATTATGTTGCTTCCAGACGGATGCTGTCATTATCTTAGGTCTGTGTATTTGTAGATTTGCATTTGGGGTACCCTAATCTACCCAGGGTTGAGAGATGTGGAGAGAAGTGAGGTAATTCTGTTAAAGCATTGAAATTTTTTAAGAATGCATCAAATGCCATGTATCATTTGTTTGTATTCCTGTTTTGTTTTGACTACATTAAAAGATTGGTTCTGAATTTTCAAGAAATTATTGTAGAAGACCACACTGATGTCTTTGAAATTGATCATCATCATTTTTACACTCGGTTCGAAGTTTCGCAATAAAGCGAGGCTTGGAAAGGCTGTTTTCAGTAGACCTACATGCAGATATGACAATAAAAAAAACTGATAAAAGGTTAAAAAGTTAAAAAATAAAAAATAAATAAAATTTGAAAATAATTTTAAATAGGTATTTAGCTCAAGAATCTCACCTAAATTATTACATCCAAGTATAATGTCGTCGCACATGGGCGATTATAAGAACTGAGTCCATGTTTTCCTCTGATGCTAAAATAGAGTGGTCTGATTGACATCATTTGAGGTTGAACTCTTAGTACGCTGGACACATTCTCTCAAATCAGGCACGAGAATATTGTTCGAGGATATAGAGTGGTTTCTTTAGGCAACATATGCAACCATACTCTTTTCAGCGACAAGTTCAGGAAGTTGCTCCGTGTAGACTTCACCTTGAAGTGAAGGTCTTTCTGATTGATGTTGATTTTGCCAATAGAGAGGTTTCGGTGAAGCCTTTGCACTGAGGTGTTCCTTTAGGCGATGATAGAGCAGACATCTCCGACATAGCAGTACCAAAATGAGCCAGAGGCTCTGCCATTGTTATTGGAACACGAACATAGGATGTGAAAATCAATGCAGTATTGAAAGGAGAGAGATTTTTTAATTCTCAAATTTTTAAAATTTTCAGTAATCAATTTTTTAAAACCTTAACCATTTAGTTTAAATGGTTATTTTGATAATATGACATATTTATTAAATATCATGTGAATTTTTATTTATTCATCATATCAATAAAATTAAATTTTAATTGAATTATTAAAGTTTTATAAAGATGGCCACTTAATTAAAATTATCAAAAGTTTAAATATTAAATTAAAATTTTAGAAAATGATTAATTTAAAATTGAAAGAATAGACTATTAAAGTATTAATGCATCTCCAAATAATTTACTCAAAATTTTCAGAATCGAAATTAAAATTTCTTACTTTAATAAAGAAAATGTACTCATATTTTAATCTATTAAAACATTTTAGACAGTTTTAGTTAGTTAAAGTTTATTTATTTGAGTTTTGTAAATAACTTATTAAAATTGTGAAAGTAAATCATATAAATGACTACTATATACTTATAATTTTGAAAGTTAATCATATAAATGACTACTATATACTTATAATTTAATAATTCTCTTTGCCTATAAATGTTATTTTACCCTGCATTTGGTTACCGTCTGCGGACGCGAAGACAATAAACAAGGACATATAAGTTCTGTTTGTAGTGCTGTTTAGTTGCCGTCTCTATGCGTTTGGTTACCAAATATTTCTCTGTCTTTAATTTTTATCCTGTCCTATCCTGTTCGGTCTCATCCCGAATATACTAACCAAACGCAGGGTTAAAGATTTAATTGAACGCTTTCGAGACAGGCTCTATCATGTTCTCTTCTCTGTTTTTGCGAGACATAAAATAAATCCAAGAAAACGAAAGCTTTGGTCTTTCTGTACTCTTCTCTCTGATGTTCCCTCTTCGTCTCGCAACCGCAAAGCAACATCTTGTTCTTGTGTAGACTACTTCACACTCACGGACCTTCTCTTCCTCTCAACGGAAGCCACTCGGTTCTTTCTTCCCCAGATCTTTGGGTACGGTGAAATTACTGCTGTTTCAAATATTTGTCACTTTATTTTCCAAAACGCTCCCTCACACGCTTCACTTGTTGAGTTTTCTCTCTTTTCCTGGAGAGGGTGGTTTCATTTCTGTCTTGCTTTCATGTTCCCATCAAGACTCTAAATTTATCGATGGGTTTCTCTTGTTTCGTCCCTTTCTCTATCAAATTTTATTTTCCCTTTTTCTCTCCATTTGTTTGGTTATTCTTTCTTTTGTCTGTGTTTGTATGTAAAGTGGAGCCTCGGGATTTTTGCAGATAAAGTGAAATAGAGTATTTTGATATGTAAACATCTGGGGCTTTCATAGTATTATTAGATTCATATGTTTTTGGAGCAATATGTTTATTTATGTGTCGAGGTATAGTCATATACTTAGTCGTGTAAGTTTTGGATGTTTCCACGCAGCTTGACTTAAGAGAAGTATTCTCTGCATCACCGCAAATACGATTCTCCATTCTCCTCCCTCACCCCTTTCGCGCTCTCCATTAGCTTTAACAAATGCATTCACAGTCCTTGTTTCTCGCAGCTCAAAGTACTCTGTCAAGGTAATACATATCTAATCTTAGCCTCAACGTTTCTCTGTCTTTCTCTGATTACTGTTCTCTCTGATGCAATTACAGTCTTCCCTTGAGAAAAAATGGGACGAAACGCTCCAATTTCTCCAAATTTTACAAAGGGTCTTCCAAGGACAATTGTCTATCCACTATATTGTGCTCAGCCTCTGGGAATGGTGGAATTACAAAGAACCCAGCGAGGGTTTGTGACAACGATGGTGTCATCATTGTTGACCATGGGTCGAGGCGTAGAGAATCCAATCTTATGCTGAGTGAGCTAATTAAAGACTGCAACTTTGTTTGTTTTTGATTTGGTATGTAGTTTTTGGGTTTATGGGTTTTGTGAATTGGAGTGGCAGATGAGTTCGTGGTCATGTTCAGAGATAAAACCGGCTACTCAATTGTAGAGCCTGCTCATATGGTACGTCTCATCTCTATTTTTACTATATGGCTTTTTCCTTTAACGCATAAGTGAGTGCTACAAACTTTTGTCTATCATATGTGACTAGGAGTTGGCAGAACCTTCGATAAGGGATGCATTCAATTTATGTGTGGAAAAAGGGGCGATTCGTGTACTTGTTAGCCCATTTTTCCTCTTCCCCGGGAGGCATTGGCACCAAGTAGGTCATTGTTTCGTTACTCCTTCAAATTTGTTCGTTCAATTGTTTAATTCGATTCCCAAAGTCTATTTTGAGTTTCATTTTACTTCAAACCTACTCAAATTTTACCTTTAAAGAGATATTGAAGGAAGAGATAAACTCTGTCCCCATAACAAGTCAACTAAAAGAGATAAACTCTGTTCCCATAACAAGTCAACTAAAAGTTTTCTATTTGTTCTTTGAAAGGATATTCCTTTCTTAACTGCTGAAGCTGCCAAGGAGCACCCTGGAGTCCCTTATCTCATTACTGCACCACTTGGCTTACACGAGCTGCTTGTGGTATGTGATTTATGCGTTGCATATTATATACGATGTGATCATGAAATTTGCCTTTCAACGCTGAATTCAGTTGGTTGATATTGTAGGATGTTGTCAATGATAGGATCACACATTGTCTATCCCATATAGCTGGAAATACGGATGAGTGTGGAGCCTGTGTTGGAACAAACAAATGCAGGCTTTACTAGCCTTTGAAATTGACCATCTATGTCATATATGAGGCTGGTTGGCTTGTTTCGAGGAATTTGGCTGTTTACATTTCAGGTGAGAAACTACTTCTGGGAAATTCAAATCTTTTGTTTGTGGAGATAATAGAGAAATGGAATTTCTTCTGGTGTAAACTCGTTCATGCGATCTCTTGGTTACCCTACCATGGCTGACTGGTTTGCATTGCTGCCAACATTCACTATTCACTTGAAGGCTTTACCCTTGAGTATTGCTTCACCGTACATATGGCTGAAACGTGAAATACTTCTCTGCATGGCAATGAGTACCTTGAACTAACTGAAGCAAAGGAACATTTGGTTTTGAAGAGAGTAAACTGGAACAATAGAAAATGAGGTATCTTCTACTGGATGGTTTCAGATGGTGATGAAGCAGAAAATGAATTTCTTAAAGACTTGTTCGTTTTTATAAGTCAGGATGGTATTTTCTATTTGTAGCATTATGTGTTGATATATAGCAATACAGTAATTATAATGGGTTGTATCTAATGGCTACAAGAATCGTTAATTCAGTTAGAGACCATAATGAATACCAAAATGGACTCTTCCCTTTCTATTCCTAACTAAACCCTAAGTCCCTTACGGATTAAATGACTATTGGAAGAATTAAAAGTTAGTTGAACTGTGATAATAAAAGAGCATCACCATCCACTCTAAAATTTTCTACATAACAATGCCTCGTCCCCTTAGCTTTTTAGCTTATTGTTTAATTTCATTAGCAGGCGCTTTTTAAAATTGTGAATGTAAACGAAAAGGATTCACAATCTGCGTATTTTAATCACCAAGTTGATGAACAAAACATCTTATACACTTCAGTCTCGGTGCACTCAAGAAAATAAGACAAGATTCAAATGTAGAGGAAATGGAATCAGTATTGGGATTTGTCAAGGGTGTCGAAATAGGGATGATCAAGAGCTGCCTTGGCTGAGATTCTCTCAGCTGGATCATACTTGAGCATCTTCTGCAGGTATCATAAACACAAAAAGTTGTTAACCCAATTTTGAATAATCACTTCTGTACAAGTAAGGGCAAACAGGGACAATATTATTCAACCTAGAAAGGAGGAGCAGAAAGTTGGCTTACCGTCTTAGGAACATACTGAAAATTGTAAATGATCATGTTAAACTTGCATATCTTAAGTTAATTCCAAGCATACGTTGTATGGCAGCAAAATAAAGCAGTCATGTTGATATTTAGTTCACTTTGAGTTAAACACAGGTGAGAAATCCAGATGCTTTCCTCAAAATATGGCATTACGTATCTTAGCTACTACTTACCATCATATAGAGGTACCAACAGAATCACTATTCTCAAAATGCTACAGTGGAATTCAAGTCAAATAGAAAGGAAGGGAAATATGGTCCAGAAATCTAGATACTGAAGTATTGGCTAATGGAAGCAACAGCACGTAGCTGTATTTCAACATTTGCTCCACTAAATAAAACATCAAAGGAAGGCATTGCTAACTAAATCCTTCCCCGACATTTCCTGTATAATTTTTTAGCTTTTCAGTACACGTAATAAGGACTGAGGGGTTGACTGTCTGGTAATAATAACGATTAAACTAGTTGTAAAAAGTCGCTGCAACGATGAAGGAGAAATCAACTGAAACAAACCAAACTTCCTCTATCATTCTGTCTTCTCTTCTTTCTATACTCGTTACAAGTTTTCCAAAAATTCCCAATTGTAGATTCTAGTTCTTACAATTCAATTGTATCATTTGGTACCCAGAGCCTTTCCGTGGGCCAGTGCAAATACTCGACTATGGCTGACAAAACTCAAGTCTTAGGATGCAAGTTAACTTCACAAATATCTACTATCATTCTAAGAAAGATGGTCAGATACAAGTGTTGATTCAAATTCTTAACACTTATCTTCTGATGCATGGTTAGTTACTATCCTCAATTACACAATTGTTAGCTTTCTAAATGGTGGCATAATGCTACCTTTCTTTGAGCAATTCAACACTCCCATCCAAAGCATTATATGGCTGTACTCCACTATTGAACATTTCATATGTTGCAGGTGATTCAAAATTGCTAACAGTAGGATCAAGCATTGGTCGGTAGGGAAAAAGCTTTGCAACCAATTCAGTTCCAAATGCATAGAGCTCAACAAAGAATGAAACAAGTGGCTGACAAGAGGAAGATTCATAAGAAGTTTTTTATAGGAGATAGGCCCTACAAACAATATAGTGTTCTTAGAAGAGAAGTACATATGTATCAGAATTTTCACTGGGCCTTCAAAAATAATTGTTCAAATAGGTAAATTGATTTACAAGCTAGAAGTTCTTGCATCATCTCAGATTCACCCTACCTTGAACGTATTTTAACTCTGGTAAGTATGTGAACAATGATGATCAGATTCGATCACTTCAGTAGATGCATTGACGGCAATGTCTAAAGTTCCAATTGATGTTTTAGATGAAAGATTAGCGTAAGAGAAAGAACCTAGCAGCAGTGCAAACATTAATACGGTGGCCACATAATGAAGAGTAAAAGTTATATGGGAATAATATGATTTGCAGACATATTCTCCTAGGATTGACCTTGTGAACAAGGTTGTTGAAGAGGGAAGGGATGAAACGTGAAAAAAGGGTTACTTAATGAAAGTGACACTACGTAATTATATTATAACAGCAGCTTTTACTAAATAACGACTTTGAAGAGAAGGCGTTGGTAAGTCCTTTCCCTATCTCATCCTGATACAGTTTTATATAGCTTTTCATTACCCTTATAAATGACTTATTGATTGATTGTAAGGTACGAATAAAGACTTAACTAGTCATTATTACTCAGTGCAAAGGGAAAGAGAAAAATCTAACTCTCTCTGTCTATTATCCCTCTTCTTTCTTCCCTGTATTCTTACTACTACAGAAATTCTCAATTCTTGTGTCCAACTCTTTCAATTTACTTGTACCATACATCTTGCAGTAATTGGAGAAAACAAGACGACGCAGCAAAACGAAAAGATACGTACCGACAAAAGATCCACACCATCAGGCCCAAGAGAAGGAACAGCGCGGGCCAAGAGTTGAGGCTCCCATTGTGGGTAGACATGCCAATCCCTCAAAGAAGTTACTCCTGGCCAGTGCTGTTCGGTTGGTGTCCCCAGCAACCTTGTGCAAATAGGGAGTGTATGCAAGGCGTATAAGCTAGTGATTGATAATAGAATGCAGATCCAAAACAAATACTTTGGAGAATATTATTATATATACAGTCATACATACAGCTAAGCGAGCAGAGTAATGCAGACAAGCTAACGAAATTAACAACTGGAATTAATTGATTACCTGAAAATATGAAGCAACTGCTGAAACTCGGAGTCGCCAGGGAAGAGAGCTTGCCTTCTGACCATTTCAGCTATGAAAAATTTAGCACAAAACTGTAGTAAGCGTTCGATGAAGTTGTATAGAAAGAGAAACGGCAGATGCCGGGGAATAGGTAAATTATTTATGAAGAAAGCTGGAGTCGGGTTGGAGGAGTTACCAAAGATGCAACCAACAGACCAGATATCGACGGCGGTAGAATAATGGGTGGAACCAAGCAAGACCTCGGGAGCCCTGTACCAAAGAGTAACAATCTCGTGGGTGTAACTCTTGAGAGGGACGGTGAATGAGCGTCCCAGTCCCAGATCGGCGATTTTGAGGATGCCCTTATCCTTATCGAGTAGCAGGTTCTGAGGCTTGAGATCGCGGTGAAGGACGCCGTGGCTGTGGCAATGAGCCACGCCCTTGCAAAGTTGGAAGAGAAAGCTCTGGATGAGGGATGGGGAGAGAGGGCCGGGGTTGGGACCTTTTCGGTGGGAATCTATGAATTTCTTCAGATCAGTGTCAAGGTACTCGAAAACCAAGTAGAGATTGGACTTGTTCTTAGTATTATTATTATTATTATTGGAACCAGTAGTAGTGTTGGAATGGATGTTTTCCTTATTACTGGTAGTAGAAGAAAAATCGGAAGAAGCATCAACATGCTCAACGGTGAGGAGGCGGACGACGTAAAGAGATTGAGACAGCAATTGAAGCAACGAGACCTCACGGAGCGCAGTGGGAGGGATGCCTTCCTCGTCCATTTCAAGCCTCGTCTTCTTGAGGGCCACCATCGTGCCCGTCGTCTTGTCCTTCGCTTTGTATACCTTACCATATGTTCCTTCCCCAATTTTCTCCAACTTCTCATACTTCTCCATTTTTCTCACTACTCCGGATTTCTCCTCTCTCCTCAATCCTATTTCTCTCTCTATGTTTGTTTATTATTTATGTATAAAAAGGTTGGGGGACAATGAGTTTTTTGAAATTCAAATTTGAAAATTATTTTAGGAGGGAAAGGAAGTTATGCCTGTTGCCAACCTCAAACGGCTTATCGTCACGTTTCATCTAACCGACTTCTGCGACTCACCTCTTCGCCCACAATCCTATGCTACGCGTCAGTATGAAATCGAACCTACTAAAGTATGCCCCTTTTGGCCTTAACATACGTTAGCTGCAGGTTTTTTTTCCCCCCTAATATGCCATCGTTTCACTAAAAACAAGGAAAGAGAAGAGACTCGAATGAATTAAAAGATTTCCAAAATTTTATTTTTGATGCCTACGAGTGTCACATGTAGATCTTTAAATTATGATTATCTATACTAAGATTAATTTTCGTTCGAATCGAATAAATTTTTTATGTGAAGTAAAACTCTAATTTAAAATTTTAAACGGCTGTATATATAAAAGAGATTCGAATATGTGACCTCACTTCAGCCCAAAAAAAAAAAAAAAACTCGATATCAAAATTTGAATTTTACTCATCGTCGGGTTGATTTTCCTCGGAGCGTAATACGAACAGATATTGTTTATTGAACTTAGAAAAGGGGAAATCCTAGAGGATCACTTACTGAAAATAAAGCACATATACAATACTTCTTTAATGCCCAGTAAAAGAACGGGTTTTAATTAGAGAAATCCAAGAACACCGTATATAAATAAAGTTGGCGACGACTATTTCAATCAGTCTTCGATTAATTTAATACAGTGTTCTTGAAAATCCATTAAAAAAAAACACGAAAACAAAGTCCAAAATGTTGGGCAGGGCAGGCTCACCGATGGCAGCTGCTGCTGGCCTGCCCGTCCGCCCTAGTAACTTTATTGCCTAGCTATCTAAAAAGCAGTAATGGAATCATTTCCTCGTTCCAGGGTTTTTATGATTTAAAAAAAAAAGTAATTATCCTAGTTATCAACGACTTCAATAAGAGTAGGTTCATAATCACTAGGAGCCTCAAATCCATGAAGATTCATCACAGTTGCAGCCACATTGGCAAGTCCACCCGTAGGAACATCACTACGGAACCGAACGCCGCGCGCCAGTCCTGGACCTCCAATCGCTATTGGCACCTATACGTAGAAAACAAAATATTCAGGCAATGGACCCAATAATGAAAATTTGTATGATGAAAAGCCTGTTATTAATAACACACAGTCCAGCCACTTACCGGTTGAAGAGTGTGAGACGTGAGGATCTGAATGTTGCCATTTTTATCGAGAAGGGGTTGGCCAGATTTGTTCCTCTTCACCATGTCCTCCGCATTGCCATGGTCCGCGGTAACAACATAGATTCCACCAACTTTCTCTATTGCTTCAATTATCATCTGCAGTCACATTACTTCCCATTCAGTAACAAGGAAATCATAAAATGGGTCTTTCCAACTAGGTCCATACTACTCGACCCTAATGTAAAAATCAGGCAATGAAATACCACACGCAAAACACAATGCACACATCAAATGTAAATCATAAATTGCCAAATGTCAATATCTGCACCACTCTGCTTATGACCTGAAACTTCAAAAAGTTGTGAAACTAGATGGGTTCGTAGAACCAAAACGATGACTATATACATAGCAACGTCATCGTATACCTTGACAGCTTCATCAGCAGCCTTGCATGCCACGACTGTAGCTTCAATATCTCCTGTATGTCCCACCATGTCACCATTTGGTAGGTTCACACGTACCTAATGCAAACAGGAAACCATAGGTTATCTCCACTTCCATATGAGTTGTAATTATACATTAATTACTAACGTGCATCAATCACCTGGTCGAATTTTCCACTAAGAATGGCGTCCCTCGCCTTTTCTGCAATCTCCAATGCCTTCATCTTTGGTTGGACATTGAAAGTAATTCCAACATCACTGGGAATTTCTATGTACTCCTCCATTTCAGGGTTGAAATAGCCAGAACGATTTCCATTCCAGAAGAAAGTAACATGACCAAATTTAACAGTCTCACTGTTGAAAAAAATGAAGATTGTAAGATTATAAACCAAGAGAAATAAGGTCCACGGAATAGAGTGAAATGGGAAATTTGGACTTTGCCACCATCCATACTAAGAGACAATTGCATCATTAAAGGCGAATAATAAGCACATTTACCTAGTCAACCTGCAAAACAATAAGGTCCTCTTGCCTAATGCATCAACAAGCACTATTCAGGGTTGCATTGGGAAGTATTGAAATGAAAACAGGAAGGACCCCTAGAACTTAGCTTAACTCTTCAAGATCATACACTCCAACCCAGTTGAACCCCTAAAAGATCTTTAATGTTTCTTTTTAAGTCAACCCTAGTTCAACTCCATTCAACCATACAACAATTGCCATGCTTGAGATGACCAGGGCTGAGTCTAAAAGAGTGGTATGGCATTACAACCAGATCTTGGAAGCTGGGATTAGGAAAAACATTAACTTCAGAAATATAAGCAGGAACAGAATAAGTAGGCCCATAAACTACAACCACACCGAGTTCTTTTAACAATAAATGCACCCAGAAGGCATTTGTCAACCTAAAGAGTTGAAAAGCCCTAATTCTGCCTGTGATCCCAACAAAAAAGTACAGATAGACAAGGGCAACTGACAAGATCCCACTGTTTTTAAGAACAAATGGCCATCAATGGCATGCAGGAGCCTGTAAAACACGATATAAATGAAGCAAACTCACCTGCAAGCAAATGTACGGACGCCATTGTGGACTAAATATTCACCAGATGTTCTCTCAATCTCTGGAGGAGACACAAGGTAATGGCTTGGAAGCTTCAACTCGCCATCATACTGAAGCATTCCGGCATAACGGATTTTAGGACACCTAACACGATCAAATTTGTCAAAATTCTCATATTCAAGTGCCTTGGCAAGCATAACCATCCGATCTGCACGGAAGTTAAATGTGACAACAGCATCACCATCCACAACTGGACCCACAGGCTTGCCACTATCATCAACAATGACAAAAGGAGGTAAGTACTGATCATTGGCCTTGGGAACCTCCCTCAGTTTCTTGACAGCCTCAACAGCATTTTTAAACTTATGTGGAGCTTCACCAAGAACCTGAGCATCCCACCCTCTTTTCACAACATCCCAGTCATTCTGTAAAAGATTCATGGGATCTCATAAGCAAGCAGGTATGAAATTAAATTTATTACCCTACCAGAAGCACCAAATCGTCCTATATCTTGTTCAGAAGACTGCAAAGAATGCCAACACGCTATCAACGTTTGAAATGGAATAGTCACCCATTTCATCTCAAAGAGATCGGCAACAGGTAAAGAATACTTGACATTTGCCATTCGCAAAACAACAATATACTGAATACTTATGCTCGTTAGAGACTGGTGCAGTATCCACCAATCCTCAACATAGAGAAACAATGCCAGAATAATTCAGCAGAAACAATAATAAGCAATGCTTCCCATACATCCAGGGATTCTGCCACAAATTGCACTTCATTTCAACAATGACAAGAAAAGGAAATAAGTACCAGGTACTAGTTTCATTTGCAAGAAGTTGATGCTTGAAAAACATAATCCCAGAAGATATACAAAACAATTAGGCCAGTAATATGATAGCAAGCCTTTTAATACCTCATATCGGTCCATGGTAACGTACATGCGACCTCCACCTGATGCAATCTGTGCATCAACACCTTTTTCACGTAATTTTGCCAGGTCATTCTCCAGAGTCTGCACAAACCCTACACTAGAACCATCCAACACATCACGTCCATCGGTGAGAATGTGAACACGAATTCTTTTAGCACCTCGTTCACTTGCACCTTTTATCAACAGCTGCACAAAGAAGATAAGAGAGAAGTAAGAATACATTTGGGAAGGAAGTTGATAAACCCCTGATTACGTATTCTAGGAGGAAGCCATGTGCTTAGTAGTTTTAACTGTTTTAGGACTGTTCTACATATTCTAGAATCTAGGAGTCAGTTATGTTTACTCGTTAATTTAGAACTCTATTCCATAGTTAAATAGTTAGAGGGTCAGCCATTGTAGGCAATTACTCATCGTTTCCAGATGAGTACTTCCTACCATCCTCAAACTGATGGACAAACAAAAGTTGTCAACCGATGCTTACAGACCTATTTTCGTTGTTTTGCTCATGAACAGCCCAAAAAATAAAGTTCCTACTTATGCTGGGCTGAATATTCATACAAAACTGGTTTTCATGTTTCCACGGGTACTACACCTTTCAAGGTGGTTTATGGCAGGGACCCACCACCTCTACATCCATTTGTGAAAGGTGAGACTGCTAATGCAGAATTAGAAGACCAATTATTAATGAGAGATGCAATGCTAAAATTGCTAAAAGATAATCTTGTTAAGGCTCAAGCACGCATGAAATATCAGCATGACAAGAAGCGTAAGGAACTTTCTTTTAATGTTGGAGATTATGTCTTGCTACGCATTCAGCCCTTTAGACAAAAATCTCTATCCAAGCAGCGCTATGAGAAGCTATCTCCTAGGTTTTTTGGGCCCTACAAGGTTCTGAGAAAGCTAGGTTCAGTAGCTTATGAGTTGGAACTTTCACCAAATGCACGGATTCATCCAATTTTTGCTTCGCCCTGCTCATGGTGTTCTACCACCATCATCACCAGCTTCACTACCCATTTCTGCTGATTGGGAACTGCAATTGCAACCAGAACGCGTGCTTGACTATCGCTGGACTTCTATATAGGAATTGGAGTTATTAGTAGCTTGGCGAAGTCGACCTCTTGAAGATGCTACATGGGAAGACTATAACCTCTTGGCTGCTCAATATCCAGATTTTCACCTTGATGACAAGGTGAGACGTGATAAACTCCTGATTACGTATATTATAGGAGGAAGCCACGTGCTAAGTAGTTTTAATTGTTTTAGGGCTGTTCTACGTATTCTAGAATATAGGGGTCAGTTATGTTGACTGGTTAATTTAGAACTATATTCCGTAGTTAGATAGTTTGAGGGTCAGCCATTCTAGGCAATTAGTTATTTTATTTGTCTATAAATATTATGCATGCAAAGATATGAATAACACAACTCATTTGAACCTTTTATTTGTGGAGATTCTCCCATTGGCTATTATTCCTTCTTTAAGTGAGATTCTTGCTTGTAGAGAGCTTAATAGATTTTTATTTCGCTTCTATTTTCTAAATTACCTAGTCCCTACCAGAAGTTCTGACCGAACACACCAAATCATGAATCAGAAAGTCACCTGCAATTGATCAAGTCTGGAATGCACTCCACCATCACTCAACAAGCCAATCAGGTGCAAAGTGCCAGTTTCAAAACATTCCTTTATGTACTTAAATCCCTCCCCATCATAGATTTTTCCGGAGGCAAGAGCAAGATCAACAAGCTTCGCCCTGCACTTAGAAGCAAAGGGTTGTTAAGCTCAAAGCTTAAATAAAGATATTACAGGATCAAAGGCTAAATGGAAAGGAAATTACAACATAACATAATAGCAATCCTTTCAAATTTTGATGTTGTTGAGAAGGTCAATAGTAGAATCAAGGTGAATGATTCTTCAAAATCAGAAAGTAAAGAACAGCTCGAGGATCCTTTTTGATTAAGAACAACATAAATATTACGTCAATCATTGTATAGATTATAAAAAAATTGTCAATAAACAACTTTAGAGTGAAACTTTAGCCATCCCTCCACAACAATTACCAATACGTAGCAGCTACCACAAAAAGTTTGTAAAGATATTGACCATGTTTGAAAGACATGCAATGTTTTAAATAAATAAATCATGCTTTAAATTATATACAGCAACTATGTAAATTGATAGGAACCACAATGATGTGGTTCACCACTGAACAATTTAAGAATGCATAAATAAAAATATTAGTGATGATTTGTCACCAGAAATCAGTAAGAAACAGTAATGATCACAAAGTGTGGTAGCATGAGAGAATCCAAAATAGCAAATCATAGGCATAAGAGAGATGACCCTTGAGCATAAATGCGTCCAGCACCGAGAGCATTGTGGCCAACTTCACTATTGCCCATGTCATCTTCAGTTGGAAGCCCAACAGCAGTGCCATGAGCCTTAATCAACCTCCATTTCTCAGGGGCACCCTGTAGGGGAATAAGAAGAAACAAGACCAAGTCCGTCAAACTATATGCAACATCAACAAAAGGATTTGAATAGGTCACCCAGCCATGCATAACATCTCTGGATCTAGAACTGTAATCACTGAGCAGCATAGCCAAATTACATAGAGTTGAAGTAACATTTATATCTGCAGACTTCATTAACCCGTATAATATAAGCAAAGCAAGTGAAATATTGGATCAAGTGTCATGTTAATGTAAAGAAATGTCATAGTTGTCATAGCCTACAACAATTTCTATGCAGGAAAAGCATCGGGAATCAAAAAAGACAATCAGCTAGATAAAACGGATGCATCAGGTCAGGTGCCACCAAACTCCATGTGGAATGATAGATCCGGTAATGGAAATAATAGGAAAATAAGATAAAATAAATCGAGCACGTAAAAGAATCAGGAGATTACCTTTTTGAAGGAATCCATGGTAGGGGTATCGGCGACATGGATGCAGTTGTAGCGATCGGGGTTAGCCTCGCCCCAGCCGTCCAAAACAATCATTGCTATGGTTTTCCCCTTGGGAAGCTTTGGATGATCAGCCAACTTCCAGTTTGTTCCAGAGCTCCCCATGTCTCTCTAGTTTGGAAAAAGGAAACAATAAAGTAGGGGAATGAATAATGAAAGGGAAAAAAGATGATCTAAAAGGAGTACGTGAGGATTAAATAGCAACGGTAGAGACTAAAGTGACAGAAACCAAAACCGTTTATACAAATCTTAGAGCCGTTGATCTCGCACTCGCAGTCGGACCCAACCCACAGAAACAGAAAGACAAGTGTGTGTTGCTTATGTTTTTTGTTTATATATACATGTGAAGGAGAGAAAAAGGGTTAAGTGGTAAGAGAAGAGCCCGTGGAATGGGGTAGGTTTAGTTAAAAACGTGAAACCAGACGACGCCGGTAGGTGGGCTTTGGGACATGCGAGAGAGGCGATGGTTTTTAAGACGTTGAACCTGTGAACTCTTTGAGCCCAGAGACAGCTGGAGAGTGGAGACAAACCCACCCTATTTTCTCACACAAATACAAACCAAAAATGTGAATGACATTTATTTGGAAGAGATATATTCTAGAATATATAACTCTTCCTGACTTTTCCTCAATACATCTAGAAAACCGAAAAAGTATTACGAAAACCAAGGAACATAGTTCCAGACCAAACTAAAGCATTTATTCAACTTACTTTCGTGACCCAAGACGGCATGCACGATTCCCGACTTTTCATAAATAGAATGGCATCAGACATGCACGTACACTAGGTCAAGCTCTCTTTATTTGAAAAATGGTGCTCCACAAAAACCATCATTATTTGACTCTTCTACCGGAAATGAAATATGGCATCTCAAGAATGGTTGATTGTGGACCTACTTAATTAAACCCGAACATTAAGCTCTCGTATGCCTCATCATCCAGTTTTTCTTTCTTAGTAATTTAATGAGGTGATCAGGGAGAGAGAGGAATATGCCCAGCTATCCACAGAGGCATCGTTTTGTATAAAATAGAATACCCAATAAATATTTATGCGTATCCATGTATTTGATCAAAGATTAGAACAATACAGCAGCAATATGCATGCCATCACAGCCGACCATGCATATTATAACAAAATGTAATACTCAAAACAATGTTTGTAGCGCAAATGAACATTAATATTAATGATGACTATTACAAAGATACAATAAAAAGGACGCGTGTTATTTGAACATTGCCGTCATTGAAACTATTTTAATCCGACATTGGATCCATTGAACTTGTGAACATAGACGACTGTGATTTTTTTTGCTGGTAATTCAACTTCAACGCATTTAAATTTTGTCGACAATAAAGAAGGATACATAACTAACAAACTAAAGAGTATATTTATACACTAATTTCCATCGGCAGATCCGAAGCTACTTAGCTTGATCTTTTATTTAAAAAGAAAAAAAAATGTACAAGCTCCAAATGTTCTTGGGGAAGTTGAAAAAAGAAAGGGAAAGACTGTGGGATGGATGTCGGGGCGGCTTGAATGTCAACATTAGGAGCTAGCGTCTAGAAGAACCAAACATCTGATCAAGGAGGATGACCATAGCCATGGCAATAGAAACATTGAAGTCTCCGACTGGAAGTACGATGAGACGGAATACATCTATACCAAAAGCCACACCCCCTACAGCTGCCTCCTTCTGCTTTATCTCAGCCACCACCCTCCGCCTCTGCCCGTCATTATCATATATGACGCAGCATCGTTGTGCGTAAGATCCCTCTATCTCGTATATCAATTTGTTGTTGTTGATGTTATCGTTCAGCTTATTGCTCTTAATGCTATTGTTACCGCTGCTTTCAACCGCGCTCACATTTGCCAGACTCTTGGGCTTCAGAATGTTGCCACGCTTCCTCGCACAATACGTGGGATTATCGATTGATTCACCCTCGTAAATCAGCCAGCTTTCGCTCAGTCCCAACCTCTGATAACATTTATATCCATCAGAAACAACATATTCTATTTTGTTTATAAGAAACAATCATCGTATACGTTGCTTTAAACAAAGTTTTATATACCTTGCGACGGATGGTGAGAAGAGGCCTGCCAGAAGCATCCATAAGGACGATCTCGCTTGAGGCTGCCATGTAATTGTCAACCCTGAAGACGAGTTTACCATTACCATCAAACACCGTAAATCCCTTGCAGTTGAAGAGCAGAGATTTCTTCCACACCGTCAGGACGACTGAATCAGAAGAAGACTTGGGATTGGGAGGATTGCTACTGGGAGCCGGCGGGGTGACCACGTTTGGGTGTATCCTTGCCATTATTCCAATTGCTGCCGGATGAATCCCACTATGATGATCAATAACAGATTCCAGACTCAAATAATTAGATCATATGATAACTAGAGTTTCAGTATTGTGTGAGCTGAGGAGAAAGACTGATCAAAACACGGAGTGTATTAGATAGATAGATGGATAGATCTCTTGCTTACCATTCAATTATAAGATTATACGAATATATATATACACACACACTCAGAGATGTAAGAAGAGAGAATATAAAGGGTGGGTTGGTGGAGTGGGCGGGTGCCTATCCAAGTCAAGGCACAGATCGTAAAGGAATATGAAGATTTTTCATTTTAAAAAAGCTGTGGGCGAGGAGGTGCGTCTGAGAATCAAGGAAAAGGATAGCTACTCTGCGGAGGACCCGTCCCTTGCATCTATGTATATATATCAACCATCATAGTACCAATTAAAAACTGCCACCCTTTGATGTATCTTTACTTCAAAGCGACAAATATAAGTTTTGCAATGATTATAATAGCAAAGTCAAGATTGATTATCAAGAAAACGAAAAGCCAAGGGTGCACTTACGGATTGGACAAGGTCCATCAAACAAGTTACCAATAATCTAGTGGCTGAGAATTAAATCGCGGTGCCTCTCAACTCTCAAGAGATATTTAGCTTTCTATATTTGTGAAATGAACACGCATTCAGATTTTTGTAATTCATTATGATTGAATTTTTTCCAATTGGCCGGTGAGTTTTGGGCGACTCTCGTTGTTTGCTTGTGGGACCATTCTCTCCACTCTGCGTGCAAGGCTGACCTCTGAATTCTTTACTCTCTATCGTTAGAGGGTAGCTTTTATACGTTATTATTTTGTGTGTATATATCTAGCTAGCAAACACAAAGGCACCTGAATAGATGCCGAATATAGTATAGAACAATCAAGAACGCAATCCGTTCTCAATTTAATTCTCGATTTGCGCATTCCAATTTTATCTTATGCTCTTGAAGGGACATTCTCAATTTAATTCTAATAAGAAAAGAGGAAATGGGAAAATTGATTTTGTACATTTAAGAGGATAAACACTCGAATATATGGTGTTATGTTTGTGCATTAGCTGGATACAAACATATACATAAACTTAGCCCATAATACAAAGAAGAATATAACGATAAGACTAGAGAATAATCTGTTAACTAATCGGTGGTGGTGCATTAGCCGTGACCAAGGCATATATATAGGTTACTGAAATTGAACGTGAACCAGATCCTTTCTTTCTTTTACATGAATATTGGCACAAATACTACTGCGTATGAAAAAAGGATTAAGGAATCCGAATACATTACGTGTTGATGTTGACAATGACAAGCACGCATCTAGAACACAGAGGTTTGTGGTTGGTAATCGTATATTTCACTGGCAGCGGAAATTTTCTTCTTTTTTTTTTTTAAATTGTAATTGTATATCCATGTTAACTTTTTTTTTTTTTTCTGTTCCAGTATCGGGTATTGGGCTTTCAGCCCTCCAAGTTCTCACCCAAATATAACGCGGCTTTTACGTCCAATCCAATGCGTACAATAATTGACAAATGAAAATATCCAAATTCATTAGCCGATTGACTCCTCACCACTCAAATTTCTCTACAAAATAATTTTTAAGCCGTCTTTTTCTCCCTTTCCTCTCTTTAAACTCTCTACTCAATCACACACCGAGCCAACTGCATGTCAACATGAAAATAAAGCTGCTGCAACTGCTTATGTTAGTGTTCTTAAGCTTAATCCATTGTCTGGGTAAGTTGGATGTTGTGTTACTGGAAAACTATCCATTATATAATACGTATTATGTATAGATGTTTATTATGATATGCTTTCTTTACAGTGAACGTTGGTGCTTCAGGCCAAGAATTGTTCCAGCCAGCTGATGATGAAATTGAGTACCGGTCAACTACGGAAAGCACACCTTTCCAACTCTGCCTGGCATGCAAGTGTTGTTCCACGAGTAATCCCACTTCCTGTGCCACCATGCCTTGCTGCTTTGCCATTGACTGTCAACTCCCTAACAAGCCTTACGGGGTTTGTGCTTTTGTGCCCAAGTCCTGTAGCTGTACCTCTTGTGCCGTCTAATCTAACTCCTTTCTTCCTAAGCCATACCGCTTTCACCCTATAGCTTCGTCATCGTGTACTAAAAATCAAAAGTAACGATTTGTTTAAATATAAAAGGAGCAGCTTGTGCTTTGGTGACTCAGAGAATCAGATTCAATTCATTGGCTGGCTAAGGCTCGTAAAATACTTGTTAATTATGGGCAAATAACGAACTTAAGCAATCGTATTGGACCGTCCTTTACAATATTAACCGAGTCTGAGTCTGAATGATTAAACAATAACTATACAGTAATTTGAATGAACTTATCACATTGAATCATCCTGATTGACTGTTATCGAGTAAATAAAATTAAGAAAAACCAATAAATGTTTACTCTGAGTCGAGGGAATCTCCTGAATTTTCTCTAACATACGGAAACTAGAAGAAGGGATTCGACAATGCGCTCAAAAGGAGGGCTTTGGCAAAAAGTATATTTTACCTTACGTCTCGGATGGGTCGGGTATATGAGTTTGTGTAACGTAATGGGGTCGGGTCATCTCAATTTCATTTATTGTTTTCCTTAAAAAAAAGAAGAAGAAGAAAGAAAACAGTTGCATTGACGCCAATGTTGCCAAAGCTGATTAGCAGTTAAATCATTTTCTATAATCGGATCTACCGGAAAGGGAAGGCAATCGCAGCGCCAAAGCATCGCCGGGGAGGTTTACAACATATACAAAAGTGTTGCGTGCGGTGGTTGGTGTTGAAAATGGCATCAACGGAGGGATTGGTGCCCATAACCCGGAGCTTCTTGGCTTCTTATTACGACAAACATCCTTTCCAGCCTCTCTCTGACGACGTCTCTCGTCTTTCCTCTCAGATTCGCTCCATCGCCTTCGATTTGCTTAACCACTCTCCTCCTATCTCTCCAGGTCTTTTACTTTATTTGATTGCAACTGCTACTACGCTAATGCCAACACCTATTTTGATTTTATCCTTTAGATACTCAACGGTTTTATCGTTTAGATGAAAGGTTGTTGGTAGAAGAAGCGGAGCGGGATCCTCCTCATAAAATGGACGAGAATATGTGGAAAAATCGTGAACACATTGAAGAAATCTTATATTTGCTTCAACAATCCAACTGGCCCTCACCAGTAAGCTAATCCGTTTCCCAAATGAATTTCCACATTTATTTTCTTTGGTGAAATCACTGCATTTTATACTCTATTTCATGTCTCCTTTCGGTTGATTTGTTCATTCCACATTTTCATCTAAACATTGCAGCTTCAGCAGCCGTCGACGTCTGATTGTGCCCAACTTGCCACTGTTTTTAACAGTCTCAGAGACAAGTTTCAGAGCTTGTTGATGACACTGGAGTCTTTCCAATCTAAAAATTCGGATCGTGTATTCAATACAGGTTTATTCTCTACATCTGTCACCCTTGTGGCATCATTTTTCTCAATTAGAATGCCTTCACCACATTTGTTGCCTATGAAAAAAAAAAAGTCCTATATTATTGCTCATTCTCTCTACGACCATTTTATTACGCTTCAATATCTTTTGAGCAAGTTAAATGCGGAGAAGAGAGAGAGAGAGAGAGAGATTAGGCTATGTCCAAGGGTTTCTGTTGATTCTGTCAGTGTACGGATGATGTTGATGTACAGTTCCATGAGATTGAGGGATTTTTATCTCCGTCACCATGGTGATAACACAGTTAACTAATGTATCTGTTCAAATGTGCTGTTAGTTATGACATACATGCCTCAAGATTTCCGAGGGACACTCATTAGACAACAAAAAGAACGGTCAGAGAGGAATAAGCAAGCAGAAGTTGATGCTTTGGTGAGTTCAGGGGGGAGCATACGAGATCGATATGCTCTATTATGGAGACAACAGATGGATAGGTGAGATATCTTGTTTTAATTGCTGATTATGAAATAGATTGTATTTCTCTAACAAGTTTGGAAATTGATGTCATCTCAGGAGGAGACTGTTGGCTCAGCTCGGTTCTGCAACAGGTGTATACAAAACTCTTGTGAAGTACCTGGTTGGAGTTCCACAGGTACGATCTTTTTCGCTCCCTTTCATTGCTTTCTTGAGAACTAAGACATTGCAGCTTGCATCCATACCTTTCCTTTTGCCTTTATTTCCGCCGACTGCCTCTTTAGGCCCCTCTTAACTTCATTTTGCCCTTCCAAAATGGTTTTGTTTGATGGAATGTTTCATGTTGTTGTGTGATACCTGCATTCAAAATAACTAAATTACTATCATTTTGCTTGATCTGATATGAACGGAGTTCATAAGTTTGTTTAATTTATCTTGATTCTACCAATGCACACTCTTATGAATGCGTACGTTGATCCATGTGTATTATTGTATGTGGTTTCATTTCTCTCTTTGTCTCTATTTCATGCAGGTTTTACTAGATTTTGTGCGCCAAATAAACGATGATGATGGGTAAGCTGTTAGTGTTCATGGCGTCGTACTATCTTTTGTTACCATGTACATTGGGTATATGGTTCTGGATGTCAATAGTTCGTAACTTGCTCTAGTGATTAATTGGAATTCCTATGTTCAATCTTTAACTTGTAGACCCATGGAAGAGCAGAGACAACGTTATGGACCACCTTTGTACAGCCTGACGGCGATGGTGCTTGTGATTCGACTGCTTCTTTCACTCTCATGGAGGAGGTTTGAGGCTAGTAATATGTGAGCAAAATTTATGGGAAATACAACTCCATGGTACTTTACTATGAACTTTTGGGTCTTACTGTACTTTCTGCTTTTATTTGGGCAGAAATGGGCATAATGTTACTGTATTGGAACAAGCAGTTGATGTATACAAGCATGAGTTTGAAAGATTCATAGCCTTCATTAGGTACTATTCCATGGCCTTCATTCATTATGTCTTGAGGATACAAGAGGGGACAGAAGATTACCTTTATTTTCTTTTATTTCGGAATTGGGAATGGGAGGTTAGTTGCTTGTTCAATCTAGAAGTGCTATCAGTTCGGAAACTATTAAGGACTACTGGGAGCAGAAGTAGCAATTATCCAGTAAACAGTTAATCTCATCATTATGGGAAGAGAACACAATATGTTGAGTACAGGCATACAATTGCTTTTCCCTATCATTCCTAGCCCTGGTTTAAGGAAAACTATTGTTAAAAGTTAACTTGGCACTTGAATATGATTATTTTCTAATTTAAAACTTGTTGCTGATGTTAACTTATAGTTCTTACTAATAGTTTGATGTAACAAAAGAAACCAAAGAGAAGAAAGTGGGGATATAAGGTTAGGCAACTGAGCATATGCTTCAAGTTATTTTTCTCTGTTTCATATTGACTATCATTTGAAACAAAATCAGTCGTTTTCGTTCAGAAGCAACTTTTAATTTATTTTTCAATGTTATACCAAAGGATTATTATTTTGTTGTTCTGTTTAGCATAAGATAATTTCCAACGCAGTTCACAAAAAGGTCTGCTTTCTAACTCTGCCATTGGACACCATCACTATCATGAATGACATTTTGGGATCTCTAACTCCTTATCCTATTGGCTTTTTCTGTATGCATGGAATCAAATATCAATCTGTAAATAGGGGAAATGGAGAGAATGCAGAAAAGTTGCTTTCATGATGAGTAAAATATGCAAAACCCAATGCAACTGAAATTCTTTCTGGTGTACATTACCTCTAACTTTGCAGAAGCTGCAATTATAGAAATAATTTCTAGATTCCCAAGTTTTAGAAAAAAACTTTTTTACATCGCTTGCATGGCATGTTGAGATCAATTGTCCTAAGTTGTAATGTTTGATATTTAACTTTGGTGCAGGCAAGGGAATCTAGAATCAGAAGTTAACAAATAATTCACTTGAATATCGATTCCTGCTTAACTGCATCAGAACTTGACTTAGTTTAATCATTTATTATTATTATTATCTTCTGAAATCTATCAGTGGCTTGGCATTTGTGGTACCTTGTGTGTGTTAATGTAGCATATCAATGTCTTTGAACAATAGTGCTTGCAATTCAATCTGTCTTTGAATATATTCTATCCATTTTAATGCATTTTTCCTTTATTTGGTCAGTGAGGTCTTTGCGAATTCTCCCTTCTTTATTTCAGCAGAGGTTGCTGGTGCACTGGAAGCTAGGTAAATTCTCAAGTTTGTTCTTCCAAGTCATCATTGCCATTTTCATTGGAATGCTTTATCCTTTTAATTTAATTTTTTTTTCATAACAGGAATAATGATGACTTCAAGGAGATGACCATTCCAGCTGGGAAAACCCATGAGGTATGCCTTCGATATTATTGTAATCATTAACAACTCCGTGACATTAGGAGTTTCCTTGTGCATGAACGTGTGTCTCTTGTTTTTGTTTTCATTGAAGTAAGTTTGATTTAGTCAATTTCCCCGCTTCACCATCTTCAACTTTCATACCTATTTATGTTCTTGTAACAACAATTGTAGGAAGATAAACATATATACAGTGGATAGTACATGCAGAAAGCAGATCTGGATGTTTTTGTGAATGGATGCATAATTTGTGATGTCAGAAATAAGACTGAATAATAGTTGTTGAGGGCCAGGGATGATTTATGGCAATCATACCCTTTTCTGTGGCTTTGAAACTCTTTAAAATTCATGAAGATACTTTTCCGGAAGTCCATCAATAAAATAGACATAGTTGGTGAAGGTGAAAGTTAGCTGATATTTTGCAGTGGTTTCTGATCAACTTGAATTCTTTCTTCCCAATGTTGAAAATTTAATAAAATTATATTCTCATTAGTGCTCGCTCTAAACCTTCAGAATGGCAATGCAAACTGCTGAAGTTTTTTTAATTGTTTATGAAAAATAAAGATCTCAAACTTACCTTCTAGATTCTCTTGCTCTTAGTTTACAAATACAAATATCTAAGACTGCAGCAAGACATTCTTAAATTAGAGATTGTTCTTTAATTCAGGTAGGAATCAACTTTAGTAGATAGATGGCTGGCTTTGATTTTTAGAGCATTTTTCGCCCTCTATATTTAAATCTCTTCTCTATTACTAAGCTTTAACTTCTCGTATCCCCCAATATTTGCTTACTTTTCTAGGTTTCATTGCCGGTGGAGTCAATAAATTCTTATCTTGCTTGGGATTTCTGTTTGATACAAGGCAAGATGAACCTGGTAGATTTCTGAAACCCTGTTTTATGGCTGACTTCTTGAATATGAACTTCTTTTCTTCCTAACTACACTGCAGGCCTGCCTTATCCTATGTCAATAGGTTATTACCTTTCATGACTAAATCTTGCACTTTAGTTGTAAGCTTATTTGTTGTGCTTGGTATAAACAATATGGAAGTTGTTTTGTTAGTATTATTTAAATCGAATACCCTGACGAAGGAGTTCACCTTTGACAGCATTATACTTTCTGTTTGTATTAACAGTACTGGCTGACCTTTTAGCACATCTAGAGTTCAAATTCTTAATGTATGCTTATTTTACCATGAAATGGGAATTCTGTGTCTTCCTTCCCCTTCATTTAAACTGTGGTCACATTGTGTCCTTGCCTTTGGAATAGGCAATGTGATCAGCATGATCATCAAAAAATACATCATTCTACTCTCAATTGTTGAGACTAGCATTTAAATGGTGAACCTATTGCCTACTATATTAGAATATCCTAGCTGTAAAAGTTTGTGTAACCATTCTTCCTTTATAACATCTCACTAAATTTCACATTGACTCGTGGCAGGATATTGGATTTAGTGTGGAACATACTAGTCCTTCTGGACAGAAGACGGTAAGTTATATACTAATTGTATACTATAATAGCATCACTTCGTTTCTACATAAACCTCTCCTTGCTCCATATTGGAATCTTGATGCAAGGATTGACTTGTTTGCCTTTTCTTCGGTGTTCTCTTTTGCTGATTTTCCTCTTGTATGTACAATGTGCGTGGTTGGTGGTTCCCCAGCTGATATTACCTTACCGGCGTTGTGAGTCTGACCAAGTGAGTTATTGCTTTTAAATATCCGCTTTACAACGCGTTTGATTAGAGTAAGAAGCTGTCACTGATTTAGCCCTATAATCTTCCAGGGTAACTTTTGCACATGCATGACTGGAAACTACAAACTGATTTGGGACAACTCCTATTCGGCATTTTTTAAGAAGGTAGGATTGTGTAACAGAGGAAATATTGTGGTCGACGTATTTGAGAATAACAGGATACCATAACCCAAAATCATCTGACGAGATTCCAAGTCCACTCATTATATAGAATCAGAGAGTTTATTAATAACGATATCTGTGTGAGCTTCTTGCGTGGCAATTTCCTAACTTCGAACGAATTTCCTCGATAGGTCCTACGCTTCAAGGTGGACTGTATACCTCCAGTTGTAGAGCCAGCGCAATCCACATATGAAGTGGAATGATGACGAACTTGTGTATTAGTGATTCGATCCAACAAATTTGTGTTGTCGAACAAGCTGCTGCTAGTGTGCAATATCAAACTTTTAGCTGTCATTTACAAGACGAGGATGAATGTCTGTAGCTAACCCCTCAGCTGGATTCAGTATTTCTGTTTTGTTAATTTCAATTTGCTTCTCATTGTTCATTGAAATGGCGAGTATAGTTGTGAACATAGCAATCACATTGACTTGTGCAGTAAATAACACACTCTTCCAGATCGACTTGTGCTTTTGAGATATAAATGTGTCATACTATGTTCTTCCTCTTGTTTAATTTAGGCAAGGGGATTCAAGAAAATATTGTGTATACATTATCATAGTATATCATCAAACATATTGTTCGTTAAATTCTTTTGTTCGGTTGAACAAATAATGTACGGCCGAAAGTAATTGCAATTTTGGATAAGTATTATCTTTTAACGGAATAATAAATTGGAAAAGTAAAATACTTCAACATTACATTCTTGCACCCTACACACATAAGATATTTTACTAGTATTCCTTAAAACTACATGCTTTGCATATCATCAAAAAATGAAGTTGGACGCAACACAATTGCAGCCTACATAACCACCTCATAAAGAGAAAAGTGTCATTCGGTAAACAAATAGAATGGAATACACGTTACAAAAATTTGTATTGCCTAATTTAGCACCCTAGCGATAAAATTTGGGTAGTGAAGAAATGAACCATTAGCCACAGCCAATTGATTCAACAAAGATAGCACCTATACTCCTCTTAATTATCAGAAATTTCAGACAAGTGGTAAACCTAATCGACTAAGTCGTTTGAGCGCTAAAGTCCAAATGTTCACAAAACTGGGAAATGAAGATTCTCCAGGCATCATCATTACCATTCCATGTATTAGCAAGGCGAATTATGCATCCATAGAATCTGGCTTCGCCTCATTACTGCTTAAGTGAAATGATATGCTCGCTTAGCAGCATCTAGAGTGTTGGACAAAAGCATGGCAATTGTCATGGGACCAACTCCTCCAGGAACAGGGGTAACTGCTGATGCCACCTGCAATGCCTCTTCATAGCAAACATCTCCTATGAGTCGGTAACCATGGTCAAAGTTTGGATCCTGCCATCAACATGTTTATCATGAAATCTGAAACCAAAAGTTATTACACCAATCCTCTCCCCGAGAATGAACCAGTAACTTGACAAATTGGATCCATTACAAGCCTTATTTAGTGATTTGCTAATAGCAGTGAAATGCTTCATTAAGAACTGTTTCCTGTGTGTCCGTTGGTTAGTTTTGTCTCTCTGTTTTATATTCTTTTTGCATGTGCGTGTGCAGACCATAAGGGAATTAAAAGCTTTGCCATTTTGTACATTAGAGAGGATGCAAGATATACCTCAACAGGAAAAGTTCCTACATCAACAACAACAGCTCCAGGCTTTAACCAGTTACCACGGACCAGGTTTGGCACTCCAGAAGCTGTAACCACAATATCAGCCTCACTAGTGACCTGTTCGGGGTTTGGTGTGAACGCGTGCACAATGCTGACGGTTGCATGGTGCCTCTACCCAAAAGTTCAATTGAAACCAACAATCAGAACGACGGTAAAATTATTGAACAAAAATCGAATGTTTAGATGCAAAAATACTGCTACCTGCAGTAGCAATGATGTGGGCAGTCCAACAATGTTGCTTCTCCCAATAACCACTGCATTTTTCCCAACAATTTCCACACCTGACCTTAGTAACAACTCGATGCAACCCTTGGGAGTGCATGGGATGAACAATGGCTCCCGACCCCTCATGGCAAGATTCCCCATATTCAGAGGATGGAAACCATCCACATCCTTTTCTAAATTCACGGCATTTAGAATCTTCTCCTCATCTAAATGCTGTGCCGTAAGAACTTTCAAGTTATCCACAACACCAAATTACTATAAAGATGTTGCATGAAATCCATTTCCATACATAACAACTAAGAATATTGTTAGCAAGTTTGTTAACCTCTAAAAAAGAACAGTCTACCAAATAGTTTCACTGGCCAATCTACAAATTCAAGATGCTGAGTAGGTCACTTGTAGAATTTGGATTAGGTGGTGGCCGGAAACACTTGTATTTATCTTTAAGGTTTCTATCCATGCGATCGAACCCAATAAAGCTTAAGACAACCGTGAAGAAAATGATAAAAAGGAGAGTTACTTGTGGTAGAGGAAGCTGCACAAGAATTCCATGGATAGAGGGATCTTGATTAAAAGTTGACAAGGCATCAAGAACTGCAGCTTCATTGCAATCACAGGGGAGTTGAGTAATAAGAGATTTAATACCAGCTTCTTCACAAGCTTTCATTTTGTTGCGGACATAAGTTTGAGAGTCCCTCCTCTGGCCAACGAGAACAACAGCCAAGCCAGGGATTTTTCCAATGCATTCCTTCATTCTGCTAACTTGGGAAGCAATTAAGGATCTGATTTCCTGTGCAATGAATTTCCCATCGATTACAACAGCGCCCTGCCGCTCATTGGCTGTTAGTCACGTGAAAATGTGGAAATACAAAAAAATGGATCAACATCAAGTGTGTGAAGGCGACAAATAAAGGGAATAGGAAGATAACTTACAAGAAGATTTAGGAGGAGGTTGAAGTTGATGGGAGGCGATAGGGAACCAAACGTCAGGGAGATCAAGGGAGAGGAGAGAAGGAGGAGACTTGAGGATTGGGGGGACGGTCGTGGTTTTCCTTATTCCTTGAAAAGCTGAGGAACAAGCGTTCTTCTTGGAGTTCTTCCAGGCCACCGCCACATTTCTCATCATCGTGATTGGAGGTAGGAAGAAGAAAAAGAAGAAAAGAAAAGAAAAGAAAAAGACGTCCTCCTCCTGGACTGAGAAGAGGGCCCATTTAAAGAAGGAATGGGTCAGCTCGGCCCTCGGCCCATTTAAAGAAATGGCATTAATTATAAGGGAAAGTGGAAGGGAAATAGGAATGAATTGACAGTGGTGCCGTGCGTGATAATTTTAATGTTTAGTTGTTGTTGGATTGCAAAAGCGGGAATGTTTGGTGAGACAAGTTGCTGTCTTTTTTTGTATGAATACGGCTTATCGTTTTATGCATCAATATATTTTAACATGAAAGTGAAAAAATCTTTCATATTTCAAATCAGTCTGGAGAATGGCCACGCCTGTCTACCCCCTCCCATGCAATTGCCAACAATAAGGCAACAAAAAGGAAAATAGGATCAATTATTTGGTCATTATTGGCTATTTATGCTCAAAAGTATATGGATGTTTGATTGAAAGAGCCAAGTACAAGAAGAAGAAGAAGAAGAAGTAGTAGAAAGAACTCAGCCATTAGGTTAGGTCTTCCATGTCTATCGTAAATAAAATAAACCCACGAGTCTAGCTTGGTTTGGTGGGGCAGGGTCAAGTTAAAAGGCTCATTGATTTGTGAGCCTCTCACGTGTTGTGGTTAAGTTATTATAGCCTAGGCAATAGTGAGGAGGGGGAGAAGACTTTTGTCCCTGGATAAAAACTAAAAAGACGCCTTGCCTTTTCATCTCAGAAAGAAACTGCACAGTTTTCGATGGGCTGTAAAAATAAACGTCCTCGTTACATGTGTTCTGATCTTCTTTTTGCAAGTTCCGCTGCTGTGCCTGTGACCATCTCTTGTCCATTTCGTTTGTGTCCCGCCTTCCTGCAAAATATACCCCCACCCCACTCACTACTCACTCTAGTACTAGTGTGCTACTACCCTTACACTCTCAAAGTCAAACCCCACTCGACCTCTAACTCTAACTCGTTCGTTTTTCTTCAATTTAGAAATGCTTTTTTTTAAAAAAATTAATATGCATGCATGCATGTATTCAATTCAGTTAGTTGATAGTAATTGTCAAAGATCTTGTTTCTTGTTTCATCATCCCCTATTCTCGGTTGAGTTGATCTTCAGAAATTCGTTCACTACGGTGTGCGTTTGGAATTTGGAATTAATGAATTACAAGTGTACATAGTTGGTAATTAATTGGATCGATGCAGCTCTCGAGTACTGGTCTGATCTTGGTAGTTGAAGCTATAAAATGTTAAATTAAGAAACGTCAAACAGGCAACGACGAACTACAATCCCCATCCATCTCCAACATAACATGCCTACTGCTATTTTCCATTTCCTCACCTCATGTATATGAAATGGATGCTCACTAATCCCACACAAAAGACATTAAGCTAACCAACACAGCCAGCTTCTCAGTCCTTTTTTACTCTCTCCATCCATGTTCTTTGGTTATAAAATAATTGAAGACTGGGAAGGCAGCGTCTTAAATGCAGATTCATGGTTTGGTAGGTTACTGCTACATTCATATGGAGTATTAAATTGGCGTCTTAATTTGTCATGGGATGGCGTGTTGGACGAGACGAGACAGACACAGACACTAGCTAGCTAGTTGAGGTTGAGCCGAAGATAAAGAATCCCAATGTTGTTGCTGTCCCAATTTTCTCGCCGTTTTCTGTTTTGGACATACACCACCACACTTTTACGCTCTTTTAATTTTTTTCACACACAATGAAAGTATGAAACACCACCAGTTGCATCTTTCATATATTCATTCATCATCACCTTCATTTCATGGCTGCCTCTAATGTTGATGTAAGTGGCAGGGACAACAGCCCCAAGTCATTGACAACTGATCCCCTCGGCAGCGGCAGAAGTACCTACTATAATGGCACCAACCTCCCCCCCGGTGATCCCAGTAAAGGTATAGCAGAAATTGGAAAGATGGTGAGAAAGAGAATGGCTTCAGAGATGATGGAAACGCGCAATAACAGCCAAGGTCCAAGGAGTTACCGTAAGATGAACAACAGCTACATAAGCATGGATGCGCTTTCAGACAACAATAACGTTAGTGCTTGCCCTTCTTTCACTGCAACAACAACTACATATAGTAACAGTGGTGTGCACCGTAACCCAAGCCCAAATCAAAGCCTAAGCCCCCTAGTCCTCAACTACTCCACTATGACGTCTATGGTACCCTCTTCTTCTACAAACTTGACCTCCATGACGTCAGTCGGGGCTGTGTCGACTGTGTCTCTTTCTGGATGTTTGTCCTCCTCATCTGCCACAACCAACTTTACTTCTCACGACTGTGTCCTCTCCTCCTTGTCAATCCCATCCCAATCCCATCCCCAGCCGCCAGCCGTGTGTGGCTTTTCCGGTCTTCCTTTATTTCCTCCCGAGACCGAGAGAGAAAGATATAATAATATTCTTACCTTTTCAGTTCCTCCTCCTCCTTCTGTTGCCCCTACTACTTCCCTCATGGAAGATAGCTCCGCAACCGCCTGGATCGATGGCATCATAAAAGACCTCCTCCACGGCTCCACCATTGTCTCCATCCCTCAACTCATTCAGAACGTGAGGGAGATTATTTATCCTTGCAATCCCACCCTCGCCTCCCTCCTTGAGTATAGGCTCCAAGCTCTCACAGAACCACTTCCCTCTTCTTATAATAATCCTCCGCTTTTGGATAGGAGGAGGAAAGAAGCAGTGGTGTCCGTGCCTCAGAGGCTTTATAATCTACCCCAAACTACTTCTGCTACTACTACAACTACTACTTCTTCCCTTGCTCTTCATCTTGACAACAACAATGCCCCTACTCCCGCTTCCTACTTGTCATTGCCTGCTGCTGTTGCCAATAATTCCCCCATCGTTCATCAGTATAACTGCTCGTCAACTCCTCCACCGATTTCCCAAGTAGGCAACGATCAAAACCACCAACACCACGCCTATGTTCATCTTCACGATCATCATAATCATCAACACCAAGCACGAAGCCCGTCTTCTACTTCTGTTACACCATTTATTCCAACATCCAATGACCAAGAAAAATCTTCATCTGCTGAAACAGAACAAGTAGTAGGTACTACAGGGGCCACGCCAACATCAGGCGGAGCTAGTACTGGTACTAGTGCTAGGGAAAAGAAGGAAGAACTGCGGCAACAGAAGAGAGACGAGGAAGGCTTACACCTCCTCACTTTACTTCTTCAATGCGCTGAGGCAGTCTCCGCTGACAATTACGATGAAGCAAGCAAGTTGCTGCTTGAGATATCGGAGCTCTCCACGCCCTTTGGAACGTCGGCGCAGCGAGTGGCGGCGTACTTCTCGGAGGCAATGTCAGCGAGGTTGGTGAACTCATGCCTGGGAATATATGCTTCGCTGCCATCATTTCCCCAAACCCATGCTCAAAAGATGGCCTCGGCTTTCCAGGTGTTCAACGGAATCAGTCCCTTTGTCAAGTTCTCTCACTTTACTGCAAATCAGGCCATACAAGAAGCTTTCGAAAGGGAAGATAGGGTGCACATCATAGATCTGGACATTATGCAAGGCTTGCAGTGGCCTGGTCTTTTTCACATTTTAGCTTCTAGGCCAGGTGGACCTCCATTCGTGCGTCTGACGGGGCTGGGCACCTCCATGGACACTCTGGAGGCCACGGGGAAGCGTTTGTCTGATTTCGCTCAGAAGCTGGGCCTTCCCTTCGAATTCCTTCCGGTGGCCGACAAAGTTGGGAACTTGGACCCTGAGAGGCTTAATGTCAGCAAGCGAGAGGCCATTGCCGTTCACTGGTTGCAACACTCTCTATACGATGTAACTGGTTCCGATACAAATACGCTTTGGCTATTGCAAAGGTGAATACTACTATGTATAATTATAATTATAATAATAATCATAATCATAATCATCATCATATCATATGTATTTGATTGTTGGAGAAATGAAACACAGGAATGGAATGGATCCCAAGATAAAAAGTTTTTTAACTTCTTTTCTTTTCTTTATGCCCCTTGGGGTCTTCCTAGCATCATTAACTTTTCTTTTGTTTTGTTGATGGGTGAAATTGAAAATTAGTTTCGAGCAGTGGATGTGAAGTACTATTGTTTTATATATAGGTAGATGAATTAATTTGATGGACTTGGCTGCAGATTGGGACCTAAAGTGGTGACGGTGGTAGAACAGGACCTGACTCATACAGGGTCGTTCCTGGGAAGGTTTGTGGAGGCAATACACTACTATTCAGCACTGTTTGACTCGCTGGGAGCAAGCTACGGGGAGGAAAGCGAGGAAAGGCACGTAGTGGAACAGCAGCTTCTTTCTAGAGAGATACGTAATGTATTGGCAGTGGGGGGGCCTTCGAGGAGCGGGCAAGTGAGATTCCAGAATTGGAGAGAGAAGCTCCAGCAGTCGGGTTTTAAGGGCATTTCTCTGGCTGGGAATGCGGCCACGCAGGCCACTTTGCTGCTTGGTATGTTCCCTTCCGATGGTTACACCTTGGTCGAGGACAATGGCACCCTGAAGCTCGGTTGGAAGGACCTTTGCTTGCTTACTGCTTCTGCCTGGAGCCCTTTTCCAATTCCAGCTGTTGTTGACGCTGCTCGCTTTCCTAGCTAAAACGCATTTTATCTTGCTTTTACTCCTCAGTCCCACCGTATTTGGATAATATGAATTTTGTTCTTAATCGCAATCCCACCCAACTGCATTAATTTTTTTTACTAAGTCTTCCACAGTTCCTCCATTTAATTGCCTCTCTATCTACACCAATCACGTCTCCATTTTCATTTTAAAATTCACCAGAGACCAGCGTAGCTGGGCCCTAATTGTTCTTTCCAAGGGATTTTAGGCGAATTTATTTACCTGTACATGTTGGACTAACACCCAGAGTACGTATCTTATAATTCCATTCAACAAAGGTTCGAAGCGATAATGAGAGTTCGGAAATAAAAAAATAAAATGGAAAGGCTAGGCTCCCCGTTAACAAGTTATAAATTTGAGAATTCTCAAAAAAAAAAAAAAAAGGTTACAAATTTGAGAATGACAGTTTATCACTAGAGAATACTACGGATTTGACAGCTAATTTTCATCACGAGTACAAAAAAGTTATAAATGAAGTTACCAATCAAATAGACAACTTGCCCTAAAGGGGACAACGGCAATTGTTTTCTCAACCATGATTTACATCACAAACAGCTAACTCTTCTTCAATTGAAGGAACAGTTGCAGCATTACCGCGTACTGATTATTGTTCTCCATCGATTCACACTACCTACCAACAATGTGGCTCTTTCCCAATCAACCCCTGCATTGCAAAATAAATCACCAGATCCTATCCAAAATCTCAAAAGTCTGTTTCTTCTGCAGCGCTAGATAATTGGTGAAATATTCTATTCCATCTATTTACCAATTTAGAGGCCAACAACTTGTTGCAATGCCACTCGAGAATTGAGCTCAGTGAAAAATTTTGAGCAACAAATTCTTGATCCTTAATCTCACTGTAATTCGATAGCTGCAAATCTGGACCAGCAACTCATCATGGATTTACCTTACACTCGCCCAAAAATTGATCTTCTCGGTTTAGAAACCTCTTCCAATAGTTTTTATACTCTGGAATTCCCAGCTCAAACCAAGGTTTCATGTTTCCATTGTAGTGCAAAACTGCAGCACTGTTAATGTCCTTCTCATCAAGCCCATAGTCATGACCCAGTCCTGACAAAGTCCACGTGCTATCAAGAGTATAAATAAGATCATGAAAAGTAATCAAGCTTGCAGTCAATAAAGCAGCTGCAGTTGATCCTGCTTCCTTCCCGACCTGATTTCAGTGCCATAAAAGACGGAATGCAAATAAGCAAACGGAGAAAATTGCAACAACAGAAAGGCTCAACAGCATAGCAAACAGGAAAAGGATAGGGCCTAATGGAGGATTGAAATCTTTTGACCAATACATGGTGGATGTAGTACATCTACAAAGGGGGTTCAATAGCAAGTCTGTTTTTATCAGCAAATTTATCAAGCATGATTAAAGCTGTTGAGCAAAGAAGTATTCCCAAGCAGCTTAGCACATCAGAGATTCTAGTAATGTTGCACTCACCTCTTGTTCCAATTTCCAGTAAGTTTCTGTAAGCTTTATTTCTCTCCATCTTGCCAGATCAATTACATTCAATCCGGACATCCAGGCACAAGAATCTTTTTCGAACCTGTCTTTGACCAGATAACTGCTCAGTTGGCTCAATGGCACAGGGCATAATTGCACAGCACCATTAACTTTCTTTCCCATGTTGAGGTTCCATAGCTCAGACAAGTCTTTCTGGACAACAATATCATCGTCCAGAACAATGATTCGATTCAAACCAGGGAAAATGTCAGGAAGGAGATAGTGAACATGAGAAAAAACAGAAATATATTGAGTTTTAGAATGGGCCCTATCAAAACCATAGAAAGAGACACGAAATTCCACAGGCAAGAACATGCTTGAGAGAGCTCCCTTATCATGAATTTTAAGGTTAAGACCCTCAATGTTTAGCACTTGAACTGCTGCTTCCTGATAAGTATTTTTGAAGAACCATAATTTCATCCCGTAGTAATTTTGTCCATCTGTAAGAACATGAAAAACCAGGTTCCTACTATCCTGAAACAAGCAAGCTTGAGAAGTAAATCATGTCATTATCAAAGCCAACAAATTCAAACTATAAAATGAAAAAAAGTGACGTAAAAACATACTCTTGCATGAGTAACAGTTGAGTTGATTACAACTGAAGATGCAAGTACGTTACTGGAGAATAGAACATAATGTTGCAAATTGGAATCTGCAAATTTCTCAGGCACGTCAAGCTCTGCATCATGCAAAGGAGATTTGAAGTATTCCAGAGTTAGCCTCATAGACAAGCAGTGTAGACTTTTTGGCATGGTCTGGACTGAAAGTTGATAGAGGAAGGAACTCTGCTTCATATGGAAGTTGGCTTCATCCTCCGTCATATCAAATATTTGTCTCAGTTTCTTGTCAACGTTGTTACATTCAACAGGGAATGACTTGGCTCTGGTTATTGCAGCTTCCATCTTCTGTAGTTTCTTTTCAATTCTGATCAAACAAATAAACAAAGATCAATGTGCTATAGCAAGAGATATAAGCCCCCATTATGCAGACAGGAACTGTAGAAAAAGAAAAGGACAACTTTGATCAACAAAGAGGAGAAAGCTTGAGAAAGAAGAGGTCACCATAACAATACAAGAAAACCTGAAAAGCAATTGGTTATCTATCTACCAGACATAATTTTGAAACAATTTCGCAACAGTACAAAATTGTGATTTCTTATTCCAAGTTCTAAAACATAGTTAAAAGGAAATAAGAACAATTAAGCATCTGTCTGGTAGACATACTCCAAAAAACTAAATTGCAAGTCTAGCTAATTGTAATATTTCAATTTTAGTTTCTAATATTAGAAAGTTTCTCTTATCCTTAGAAGGACTCCAACATATTAAAGTAAGGCAACTCTTTTGTTAAAATTATTTATATTCATAAAAAGCAAAGCTCTTTCTTCTAAGAATTCATCTGGTAAGGGCCCTACTGTATGATCTCGTCACCGGACGATTATGAGAGAAATCCACCTTCCTTCTCTTATTGGTGTTCTTTCATTTGGAGGAAGAACCGATGTTGAATGAAGGTTAGCTAGCTCTTGACAGAGCTAGCTGAATAAATTACAGCTAAAGTAACTAATGTTTTTTTAATGATTTCGGTCCCTTTATTCATTGATAATTCTACTGTTATATAGGCAGAAAAAGAAAATAACAATCCATCTAACTAGGACCCCTATTATAGTAGAACTCTATTAAAAAACAAAAACTAGAAAGGATCTTTCAAAAGCTAACTATCCTTATCCAAATACTATCCTAATCTAATCTTCTATTATTTCTCCTGTCTAACTAAATTCTCCATCTTATACTCAAAAACCAAAAAGGATCTTTCAAAAGCTAACTATCCTTATCCAAATACTGTCCTAATCTAATCTTCTATATTTCTCCTGTCTAACTAAATTCTCCATCGTATACTCCTATTATAGTAGAACTCTATTAAGAAACAAAAACCAGAAAGGATCTTTCAAAAGCTAACTATCCTTATCCAAATACTGTTCTAATCTAATCTTCTATTATTTCCCCTATCTAACTAAATTCTCCATCTTATCAGTCTTTACCAAACTTCTTCCCTCTCCTTTGATAAGTTCTACCCACAAAGCATCCTTATCATTACTCCCCTCCTCGACATTGAGCTTGCCCTCAAGCTCGAATTCGGGATAAGCTTGTGTAAAACCCTCTAACTCCTCCCAAGCAGCATCTTCAGTTGAAGAACCTACCCACCAGATTAGTAACTCCTGACGTCCCCTGTTCTACCATGACTTCACCAAATATTGTGGATGAGGCACAATTTTGCCATCCAGCATTGGTGGTAAGGAGGGAATGGAGGTGGGGGGATTACCTTTGAACTCCAACAACAACGAGATATGGAAGACATCATGAATATGACTTTTCGGAGGCAATTCCAATCAATAGGCGACAACACCTATTTTCACCAAGATCTTGAAGGGTCCAAAAAATTTAGGAGCAAGCTTGTTATACTTGCGTTTTGCAGCACTCTATTGGCGGTAGGGTTGGGGCTTAAGCCACACCCAAGTCCCCGGCTCAAATGACAATTCCCGTCGGTTTTGCTTCTGTGCTTGCACTAAACGCAACCTGACTTCAATCCAAAAGTTATCTTGCTCCTTCAATGCTTGGTTGATTGCCTCAACTTTAGTGCTTCCTTCCATATAAGATAACAAATTGGATCGTTCCCTGCCATAAACCACTTTAAATGGAGTCGTATGAAGTGAAGAATGGTAGGAAGAATTGTAACAATACTCTGCCCACGGTAACCAGTCCACCCAAGATTTCAGTCTATCCCCTACGAAACACCTCAAATACATTTCAATTGTCTATTTATTACCTAAGTTTGCCCGTCAGTCTGAAGGTGATAAGCAGAAGATAAGGCCAACTTGGTACCATATAGAAGAAAAAGCTCCTTCCAAAATAAACTAGTAAAAACTGGATCCTTATCTAATACAATAGATTCGGGAAGACTATGTAGGCAGAAAATACTTTCAAAAAATACATGAGCCACATTAAGAGCAAAATAAGGATGAGCGAGAGGCACAAAATGAGCATATTTAGAGAATCTATTCACGATCACTAGTAAGACAGATTTACTTCCCACTTTTGGAAGTCCATCTATGAAATCCATGGAAATATCTACCTAGACACTCTTAGGGATCTGTAGGGGTTGAAGTAGACCTGTTGGGTGAAGGTTCTCCCATTTATTTTCTTGACAAACTAAACATTTCTGCACAAATTCCTTCACAGCACCTTTCATCCCTTTCCAAAAAAAGTCTCCACTCTCTTTCCAATGTCTTTTAAATCCCCTCGTGTGGCATCGTAATATGGTTATTTGAATTAGTGGTGAATGAGGCAGTAAATACACCCGGTCAGTGTAGAATATCAAGCAGTCTTCCACTCTCCATTCAGCCTCTGCATGGCCTACAACAATTTACTGATATAGGTATTGCAGTTCTGCCACAGTGGCAACTTACTCTTTAATTGCGTCAAATAATGCCAATTGGCTGGGATAAGGCATTCAACTGTCCCTCTTCCTCATTTCTTCAAGATAATGCATCAGCGGCAGCATTAAGTTTTCCCTACTTTGTATTCCACCCTAAAATCATAACCCAACAATTTACTCATCCAATGTTATTGAGGAGAAGTTGTTAATCTCCATTCTAAGAGAAATTTAAGACTGTAGTGATTAGTCTTAATTAGAAATGCCCTCCCCCATAAGTAAGTTCTCTAGTGTGAGATGGCCTTAGCGAGGCGAATTAGCTCTCTTTCATATGCAGCAAGTTTGAAGTAGTGGGGGGCTAATTTGAGGCTAAAGAAGGCGATAGGATGGCCGTTCTGCTGAAGTACTGCTCCAATTCCGCATCTAGAAGCATCACACTCCACCATAAATATCTCTTCAAAGTTGGGTAGTTGTAATTCTAGAGCAGTTGCTAGAGCCTTCTTCAAATTATTGAAGGCCATCTCGGCTTCCTCATTCCAATGGAAGGAATTCTTTGTTGACCAAGGATTATTAGCATTGATATTGTTATAATTACACCTATAATCCCTCCTATAGTGTGAATTCTCTAGTGTGAGATGGCCTTAGCGAGGCCAATTAGCTCTCTTTCATATGCAACAAGTTTGAAGTAGTGGGGGGCTAATTTGAGGCTAAAGAAGGCGATAGGATGGCCGTTCTGTTGAAGTACTGCTCCAATTCCGCATCTAGAAGCATCACACTCCACCATAAATATCTCTTCAAAGTTGGGTAGTTGTAATTCTAGAGCAGTTGCTAGAGCCTTCTTCAAATTATTGAAGGCTATCTCGGCTTCCTCATTCCAATGGAAGGAATTCTTTGTTGACCAGGGATTATTAGCATTGATATTGTTATAATTACACCTATAATCCCTCCTATAATTGAGAGATTTCATAGAGTTAATGGCTAGATTACTTCCTAAATAAGCCTAGGAATTTTGCATACAAACCCTTGTTCCTATGTACACAAATACAAGTAATACAAATTATCCTCAACATTCAACACATTCAACATGGTATCAGAGCCCTATCTGATTTAGGGATTGTTTTTTTGGTTGTTCTTTCCAAATAGGAAAGAACACTCGTTGAGTGTGCACTTGCCCAAATAGCAACGTGTTTTCTTCTCACCACCCACCTAGATTGCTTTAGCTGTGACTGGTGACTTCCACTGTCAAAGACTCGACATCAACCGCACCACCACACACCGCCACAACCTCTCTACCATCGCGGCACGTGAGTATCATGTGCCACCCTCCGGCCAATATTTCGTCTCGGTTCTTTCTCCATCAAGGTTACCAGCCTCTTGCCTCTACTCTGGTGGTGTCAGACGTACCTCTTACCTTCTGCCAGTAACCTTGCTTCCTTGCCTCTCCTCAGTGGTTTTGTGTTTCTGGTCCATTTGGTAATTTTTTTGCCCATATACCAGAAGCACATTTTTTTGAACAACATATGTTTACTCTATTGGCATTTGTTAGAGACCACTACCCTAACAGTGAACCAACTCACACAACCGAGACTTACACTTCAAACAAACACACAAAAGCAGCAGAAGAATAGGAAGAATTATAGAGTAGATAGAAAGAAACAATGAGAATTATTATTCCTCAGCTAGACTTCGAGAGCTAGCAATCTCCACACAATCACCTTTCCAATGATCATAACCGAATGCCCTTCATTCTCCTCTAATAAACTTATATTCCTTCATTCTAACTAACTCTCACATTCACATGACTCATCTCTCCCTCTCATTCCCCACTTTACCCTCAAAACCCCATACTGCCGAATTTTCTAGATTTCCTATTCCCAACAATACCGCCCCCCCAAAAGACCCCACCTTGTCCTCAAGGTGGAAGGAAGTAGGGCGGAGTGACATCTTTTGACGCGTATGGTCGAAGACATATCATCTTGTTAACCAACCCATCCTCTTCCTCTTGTAACTCCGCCGATTGTTCTTCATCAGCTATGAGTATGTGACATTGCTTCTCCTCGCACACATGTCCTCGCCTCAGATCGCGTCACATCGGTAGAACAGTCCTTCTTTGCTTCTTCACGTTGTAGCTCTTCCGCCGCGGCTCTTGAAAGGAAAAGAATGTTCTCTTCGGAAGACCCTTCGAACCTCGCTAGTTGAACTAGACCCCCACTGCTCCGGTGATTTGCCTTGTACTGGAACAGTTCTGGCGTTGGAGCTCACCCTCGGAGTCGGTGCCTTCCCTTCTTTGGTGATCTTGCGATTAGGGATCCAAGGAGTAAGAATCGGGTTGGGACTAGCTTGCGGAACTTCTTTCACGCCCCAGATGTTTGAATCTGATGCTCCCGAACCTCCATAAACTATCGGTGTTTCGCTGCTTCTGGAAGGTTGATCGAACAAGGTCCAATTTCGACCTTCCGTCATCTGGGCCAGCTCCATTAGTCGAATCAGTGAATCGGGTTGGGCCATCTGAAGCTCAGCTCTTATATCATCCTTAAACCGTTCATGTACGCCGTCGTTACCACCTGCACCGAAACATCCCTCAACATTGACGTTACTACTTCGAATCTCTGGTTGTAATCGCCATCGTCCTGCTTCTTCGGATCTTCAACACTCGCTAACGGGTTTCCTACCTTGAGTTGCCAAACCTTCTGACCATCGCTCCTTAAACGCCTCCCACTCGGCTATCGTGACAGCAGCTTGTCTCCATCGATACCACCGAGGCGTCTCCTTCCATATGCATCACGCCGCTTGTAGCCACCGACCGTGTGACATTCCATTCAGCTCAAAGTATCGCTCCACTCAAAAAACCCAACCAAAAGGATCCTCTCCGTGGAACAGAGGAATTTCAAGCTTCCGATGGCTCTTTTCCGCTCGTATCTGTTCGGTTTGAGCCTATGTCTCTCCCTCGAATCTTTGTTCAGATGTTTCTTCTACTTCCCCGGAGACTTCCTTAACCTTCCCCTTATTTTTTGTTCTTCTTAAAATTTCGAAGATGGACGAGATGTCTCCTGCCATCTTATCAAACTTAGCCTCAACCCCTGCAATATCCTCAACTATCCTCAACATTTCTTTTTCGACATTATCGATTCTAGCTTCCATCCTTGTTGCTACCATTCCCTATCACAAACCGCTCTAATACCAATTTGTTAGAGACCACTGCCCTAACAGTGAACCAACTCACACAACCGAGACTTACACTTCAAACAAACACACAAAAGCAGCAGAAGAATAGGAAGAATTATAGAGTAGATAGAAAGAAACAATGGGAATTATTATTCCTCAGCTAGACTTCGAGAGCTAGCAATCTCCACACAATCACCTTTCCAATGATCATAACCGAATGCCCTTCATTCTCCTCTAACAAACTTATATTCCCTCATTCTAACTAACTCTCACATTCACATGACTCATCTCTCCCTCTCATTCCCCACTTTACCCTCAAAACCCCATACTGCCGAATTTTCTAGATTTCCTATTCCCAACAGCATTTTTTGTTGGTTGTCCTAAGTAATACTAAAGAAGATGGAAGGAAAGAAGGTAATTATGTCGAGTTCCGACAATCCTTCAATTCAAATCAGTCCTGTAAAACTTGATGGAACTAATTATCTTGCTTGGTCAAGATCCTGTTTGTTGTTCATCAAAGCTAGAGGATTACAGGGTTACATTAACGATGACAATAAGAGACTTGGGGTCAATAATTTTGATTATAATCAGTAGGAGTCTAAAAATTTTCTCGTTATGTCTTGGTTCATCAATTCAATGAAATCGGAGATTGCTTGGACATGAAGTTGAAGATTGCTCGGACATACTTGTTGCTTGACAAAGTAGCAAAGATATGGAAAACTGCTTCTTTGACCTATTCTCAAATAGGTAATAAAGCTCAAAATTTTGATCTTTGTAATAAATTGCACAACACGAAGCAAGGAGATATGACTGTATCACAATATTTTCCAGAGTTATGTGGGTTGTGGCAGGAATTAGACTATTTTCAGGACTTTCAAGCAAAATGCTCAAAAGACGTTGTTAGATTCCAAAAAATGATAGAAGAAGATCAGGTATTTGATTTTTTAGTAGGTCTTAACCCAAAGTATGATCATATATGAGGTACAATACTTGGAAAAGATCCTTTCCCCGCTATTCAGCTCGCACATTCTATAGTACAGCAAGAAGAAAGTAAGCGAAATGTTATGCTACATACATCTATCATTGAAAAAACAAGATTAATAGCAAGTTCTATTGAAAAGCCGAAACTTGCAAATACCTCATCTAATAAGGATCACTTACACTGTGATTACTGTGAAAAATCAAGACATACTTAGGAAACCTGCTGGAAATTGCGTGGAAGGTCTAATCAGAGTCATGGAAAACAAGGTGGCTCAATGGTAAGGGGTCAGGCTCACTTAGTTGATGGAAATGAAGTGTCTGAAACCTCGTTAATTGGGGGATTATCCAATGAGGAACTTCAGACCTGAAGATAACTTCTCTCAAAAACAGACTCTGCTTCCACAATTGGTGCATCAAATCTTGCCAAATCAGGTATTGAGTACTACAATTCTAAAGATAATCCTTGGATTATAGATTCTGGAGCTAACAGACATATTACAGGCTCTCAAAAGAAAATTTTAACATACTTTCATGGAAACAACAGGGATAATGTTAGAATAGCAGATAGGTCTTTAACTTCAGTATTTGGTACAGGTTCTGTTAACTGTACTCCTAATATTACTCTATCCTTAGTACTTCACGTACACTGTTTTTTTCATTAATCTTCTCTCTGTCAGTTCTATCACTAAGGACCTTAATTGCAAAGTTGAATTTTTTCTTGACTATTGTATTCTTTAGGACTTTCACATAGGGTAGAGGATTGAAATTGGAAGAAGAGTGCGTAATAGTTGCACATCAAGTGTCTTTTGGAAATGATGTGATTAATAAGGAAATTCTATAGCGGCATAGGCGGTCAGGACGTCCCTTGTTTTTGGTTCAGGCAAAACTTTATCCAAACTTGTTTAAAAGAACTTTTAATTATTTGTTTTGTGAAGCATGTGAACTTGCTAAATACATTAGAAGTTCTTATCATTTATCAAATAATAAGAGTTGTTCCTTTTATGACCATTCACTCTGATGTTTGAGGTCCTACTCAAACTCCCTCTCTTTCTGGCCATAGATGGTTTGTGACCTTATTGATTGTTGCACCCGATTGACGTTGGTTTATCTGATGAAAACCAAGAATGAATTTTTTTTCATGCTTCCAATCTTTTCACAAAATGATTTGTACTCAACATGATGTTGGTGTTAAGATCTTACGGTCAGATAATAAAATGGAGTATATGGATGGCAAATTTCGTGCTTATCTAGATTTTAATGGAATAGTATATCAAACTAGTTGTGCCTATACTAGTGAACAGAATGGAGTTGCGGAAAGGAAGAACAAACACATTCTATAGGTTGTGCAATCATTCATGTTCACAATGAACCTTCCAAAGGGATATTGGGGTGATGCAGTCCTTTCAGCCGCCTAACTTATCAATAGAATGCCACTTTGAATTTTAGATTTTAAAAGCCCTGTTGAAATATTACAAGGTACAGAGTCTTATATTGTACCTCCAAGAGTCTTTGGGTGTGCTTGCTTTGTTCATGCTCGGAATGTTGGCAAGTTGGAGCCAAGAGTTTGAAATGTGTGTTGTTGGATATTCTCCCACACAAAAAGGATATGTGTTATCACCCCTTGTCTAAGAAATACATTGTAAGTATGGATTTCACTTTTCTGGTGTATGAGTCCTATTTCGTCACATCCCCAACTCCTCTTCAAGGGGAGAATGAGATTGAAGACAAAGTATTACTTGACTTTAGAGATAATGTGATCCAAGGAGGAAGAACAATTCAGGGGGGACAACTAGTTTGGTTCAAGAGGATCGAAGTCGACACTTAGATAGACCAGACTCAAAGACATACTCAAGGCGAGATAAGATAGAAAAGGCCATCATGCAATCTATGCCAATGCCATCCTCTTCCCTCGAAAACAATGGTGAGATAAAATATGATTTATTTGATGATTTAGATAACCCGATTGCTCTTTGAAAAGGTGTTAGAAGTTGCACCAAGCACCCAATTTCTAACTTTGTTACATATGACTCACTATCTCCTGCCTATAGAGTCTTTGTCTTGTCTGTTTTTTCTGTGTCTATTGCACATGATTGGAGAGAAGCAATGAAAATTATCCAATTCAAAGAAGCTATGATTGAAGAAATGAAGGCCCTGGCAAAAAATGAGACTTGGGAACTTGCCACTGCTCTAGAAAGAACATGGGCGGTTGGCTACAAATGGGTATTCACAGTGAAGCATAAGCCAGATGGATCCGTTGAGAGGTACAAGGCGAGATCGGTGCCTAAAGGCTTTATTCAAACATAGTGGACTATCAAGAAACCTTTGCTTCTGTTGCTAAGATGAATACAATCAGAGTTTTACTCTCGTGTGTAACTAACTTGTATTAGGACTTACAACAATAAGATGTTAAAAATGTATTTCTTAATTGGGATTTGGAGGAGGAGATGTATATGGAGATTCCTCCAAGTTTGAACATACAAGGGAAGGTTTGTAGGTTAAAAAAGGCCTTGTACGGGCTGAAACAATCATCACGAGTATGGTTTGAAAAGTTCAATCGGGCTATGATCTCCTTTGGTTATCAACAAAGTTATGCGGATCATACCCTATTTATAAAGCACTCCCAAGGTAATATCACGCTTTTTATTGTCTATGTTGATGACATTATTGTAACTAGAAGTGATACAGAAGAGATGGCTAGGCTGAAGAAACTACTTGCTCAAGAATTTGAAATTAAGGACCTAGGAAAATTGCAATATTTCTTGGGTGTTGAAGTCACTAGATCAAAAAGATGAATCTTTATCTCCCAGAGAAAATATGTCCTAGACTTACTAGAAGAAACCAATATGGCGGGTTGTAAACCAGCTGAATCTCCTATCGACAACAATTACAAACTGCAAGCAGGAACGGGTAAATCAGTGGACATGAGAAGATATCAGAGGTTAGTTGGGAGACTCATCTATCTTTCTCACACTAGGCCAGACATAGCATTGACAATTATTCTGGTAAGTTAGTACATGCATGATCCAAGAGAACCACACTTACAAGCTGTATTCCACATTTTACGCTATCTTAAGTCTGCTCCAGGAAAAGGCCTTATGTTCACTAACAATGGTCATCTTAAAATAGAAGCATTTATAGATGCTGATTGTGCTGGATCTCTAGATGATAGGAGGTCAACCACTGGTTATTGTACGCTTATAGAAGGAAATCTAGTCACCTGGAGAAGCAAGAACAGAAAGTAGTTGCTAGATCTAGTGCAGAAGCCAAATATAGAGCTATGGCTCAAGGTGTGTGCGAACTATTGTGGGTAAAGAAGCTGATGAATGAATTACAACTGACGGATGAAGGAAGTTCATCTCTCTACTGTGATAACAAAGCAGCCATTAGTATAACTCACAATCTTGTTCAGCATGAAAGAACAACACACAGAGATTGATCGACAGTTCGCGAAGGAGAAACTTGTGAATGGCTCTCTGCAATTATTCCATGTGCGGTCAAATGAACAACTGGTAGATGCCTTCACCAAAGGACTATACAACAAACAGTTTCATAACCTTGTTTGCAAGTTGGGCATGTGCGATATCTATGCACCAACTTTAGGGGGTGTTGACTGTGATTATTAGCATTGATATTGTTATAATTACATCTATAATCTCTCCTGTAATTGAGAGATTTCATAGAGTTAATGGCTAGATAACTTCCTAAATAGTCCTAGGAATTTTATAAACCCTTGTTCCTATGTACACAAATACAAGTAATACAAATTATCTTCAACATTCAACACATTCAACATTCTCCTTCAACAAGCTTGTGAGGGGAGTTGCTATTAGCCCATACTCTCGAATAAATTTCCTGTAATATCCCGCTAAGCCTAGGAATCTCCTTACAACTTTAACTAAGTGTGGTATAGGCCAATCTACCACTACCTGGATCTTGCTAGCATCAGCAGACACACCTGCACCATGAATTACATGTCCCAAATATGCCACCTGTTTTTCCCCAAATGTAACACTTTGATCTATTAAAAAATAAGTGGCAAGCAAACAGTGAATCAAAAACTACTCAAATATGTTGCATATGTTCTTCCCATGTCCGACTGTAGATTAAAATGTCATAAAAAAAACCAAAACGAACCGCCTTAGATAAAAATGAAATACCTCATTCATTAGAGCTTGAAAGGTTGATGGAGTATTAGTCAAACCGAGGGGCATAACCAAGAACTCAAAGTGACCATGATGAGTTTTGAATGTGGTCTTCTCCACATCTTCTTTATCCATCCAGGTCTGGTGGTAGCCTGACCTTAAGTCGAACTTAGTGAAAAACTTCGCTCCATGTAGTTCATCCAGTAACTCGTCCACCATTGGAATGGGAAAATTGTCTTTCATCGTTTGATCATTCAATGCACGATAGTCAACACAAAATCTCCATGTCCCTTCCTTCTTTCGGACTAGCAGTATGGGTGAGGAGAATGGGGATCTACTGGGCTGGATGATGCCTTGTTTTAGCATCTCATCACATTGTCTTTCAATCTCTTCCTTTTGCAAAAAAGGGTACCTATACGATCTCACAACCTGGTTCTGCCCCCGAAATGAGAGCGATTCGATGGTCACAAGTTCGAATCGGAGGGAGGCCAGTTGGGTCTAGAAACAAGGTAAAATTTTCCTCTAGAAGTTGGCGCAATTCGACTTGTGCTAGTCGCTGCCCTTGCACCATGTGCAGTCGACTTAATGTGTTGCAACTGCCCCTACCCTTGCCCCTGCCATTGAAAGCTTCTTCCTTCAACATTAAAACTCATAGTAAGTGCAGAAAAATCCCATGCGATGGGGCCAAGTGTTTGCATCCACTTAATTCCCAAAACTACATCAAATCCAACCAAAGGTATAACATAAAGATCAACACAAAATACTTCATTATTAACCTTAAAGGACACCCCTAATTCTACAAGTACCAACAGGGGCCACTCATCAATTTCAACCTTAACTTGCATTCTTTGAGTCCTGTTTGTTCCTAACATGACATGGAGTGAAATTTTTGGTGCATCAACCTCTTGCTCCGTTGTTTCCTCTTCTTCCTATACTACTTCTATCCAACATAGCCTTTTGCACCTATGTCTTGCTTTGTACAGCTCATCACAATCATAACATAGGCCTTTCTGCCTTGGGAGGCTGTCGGTATAGCAAAGGAGCTCTGCTGCTTCCAAGAGTTAAATGAGGTGGTGGTTTCCTTGCTTCTCATGCCTTGTGTAAATTGCATCTTCCTCTCATGTGCTCTTGCCAAGTTCAAGGCAACCCCCAAATTGATAGGATTCTGCATTTCAACGTCAAGTTGATACTCCTCCATACTCCCTATTTGTTTCAGATTTGCTAGCTCACTAACTAGATTGTTGCTCAAATGAGGTCCAAACCTCAAGTTACAATGTTTCTTAAACATGTCCCAATATAGTACTGGCTCTTCTTGCTCAAATTGAAAATACTACAATTGCACCTGCCCAATTAAGTGGAAAGCCACCAATCTAACCTTCTCATCTGCTGGAGTCCTTTGGGCCAAAAAGGATTGCCACATCTATGGGGCCACCCCAACGAGTCTTCAGACCCATCGTATGTAGGAAATTCCATCTTGGAATAACATGACACTGTGTGAGATCCTGAACTCCCTTCATGTCTTTCTTCTCCCCTAGATGGCGCTGCCCTACTGCTGCTCTCAACTTCTCTTGGTCCTTCCCTGCTCCTCTCCTAGCCGAAACCCTCCATCATTCGAACTAGGCCATCAAACTTTTCCTGCATCTCTATAAAACGCCTGTCTACATGTTGATATAGGGTTGTCAACTCTGGAGTGGAATTATTGGCATCGTCCATGGCGACCGGCTCTAGTACCAAGTTGGTAAGGGCCCTATTGTATGATCTCATCACTGGACAATTAAGAGAGAAATCCACCTTCCTTCCCTTATTGGTGTTCTTCCCTTTGAAGGAAGAACCAATGTTGAATGAAGGTTAGCTAGCTCTTGACAGAGCTAGCTAAATAAATTACAACTAAAGTAACTAATGGTTTTTTTTAATGATTTTGGTCCCTTTATTCATTGATAATTCTGCTGTTATATATGCAAAAAAGTAAAATAACAATCCATCTAACTAGGACTCCTATTATAGTAGAACTCTGTTAAGAAACAAAAACCAAAAACGATCTTTCAAAAGCTAACTATCCTTATCCAAATACTATCCTAATCTAATCTTCTATTATTTCTCCTGTCTAACTAAATTCTCCAGCCTTCTCTAGCTTATCAGCTGTTACCCAACTTCTTCCCTCTCCTTTGATAAGTTCTACCCGCAAAAGCATCCTTATCATTATCTAGTTCGATTTTTCTTTAATAAGCTAAACTACCTTCCCTAGAAGTGCTTGTAGTACTTCTCAGAAGGGCTCTTAACTTGCCGTAGCTTACGAAGATCAATAAAAGAGATTCACTGCAGCCTATAGGGTACAATTCTATGAAGGGCCAGATGATAGATGATGCCCACTATGAAGGCATCTTACCAATTGTGTAAATGGCCTTTGAAATGTCAAGCATCAAAGGCTCTTGAACTTGGAAAGGCGCAAATTCTATAGCATAGTGAAAAGATCACATGCATAAGCAGCTCACTTCCCAGCCAACAATAATGGATGCAGATCTGGAAAAACTCCAAATTTAACCTACAACTATCATGGAATGGTGGCTCCCAGGAGTTGAATCTCATGAACATGGACTTCAACACAAGTACTAAAACTATAACTGAATAAACAATGACCACTTAAACTAAGAACAACACTATAGATATGAATGAGATTCAAATTTGAAAGATGCATTTGTTGGGAAGAAATATGTAAGAAGATTGCCTGAAGGGAAGGGAGTGATCAAAGGTTGACATTGAGAGTTTTTTATTGCAATATTTTTCATTCCAGCACTACTATTAGAGTGAAGTTTATTATTTAAGAAGTTTTGTTCAGTTAAGAGACTAAATTAGAGGCATCCTGCTCTAGTTAGGATAATTCCTAAATCAAAGGGATCCTAAAATCTCTAGATTCCTAATAACGCTACTGCAATAACGCCTATTTAAAGGACATATTTCTATTGAATAAGATCGTCAAAAACTATGGAAAATCAACAGAGAGTTTGTCAAGGACAGCTATCTCTCTTTCATTCAGCATTGGCAAGCCAAGAAAGGGAGTGACCAATAAAGGGGGAGGAGAGGACTTCCTTGTGAGTGTCCCACATGAAATTTCAAATGGAGAAGTCAGTTCATAAAGTAAAGGTTATAGTTAGAGGACTATAGGCAAATTTTAATTGTTGGGCAAATTTCCTTAAACCAAATAAATATACTGCAATATTATCTAGAGAACACGTAAATGCATAAATGAAAGAACATAATTTCTATAAAAAAGCAATTAATGACATTGGGAAGGGGCAAAAGAAAGGGGAAAAAAAGGAGAAGTTTATATGTCTGGATTAATCAAGCAAGCAGAAGTTGACCAATCTTTTCTGGATAAGAGATTGGCTACCATTCTTAGTAGAATGCAGAGCCCCTTATTGTGGAAAAGATAGGAAAAACATTGTTTCAAGTGTTTTTGGCACTTTCCAAGGGAAATCTTAGCAGAAAAGAACTAAAGATGAAGAAAACAAAGAAGAGCCTTAGTTAGCTGCAGTATTATTTGTTCTAAAATAAATGAATGGTATATAATTTTCAGAAGGTTCTTCACAGCAAGAAAGTCTTCATAATGCTCATTTTTTCAATCTTCAAACAATTTACCGTTGCACTCTGATAACAAGTTTCCATCATTCTACTCTGGAGCAACAGCAATGACCATATCATATATGAAATATGTCCATGCATCAGAGGGTAAAAACATTGACACTGTACTATAGCTGATCCAATCGCTACCGGAATGTAACTATTTCTTAGTAACATCATGTACATAGGGAGAATATCATTTCCTTTTATGCGGAAGGCATAGACGATTTGCATCATATCGTATCTTTACATCTAAAAATGGGCTCGTAGGTGAATAGGCAGTGTCACTAGGGCAAGTGATCCATTGTGAAGAAAAAAAACAAGCTGTATTAGTCAACGGTATGGTTCAAGTAAGTGAGAGGAAATCTAGAATAGGGAAAACAGATATTACAATGATACAAGCAGGTATGACTAAGCCAAAGAAAGAATATGGGAATAGGTGAACGCAAGGAGTTGACAATAACAATGGAGCTCACAATGCCACATCAAATGGTATGCAAATTTGTTGCTTCTCATAGTTAATACTGTGGGACACTGCTAAATTTCATCTATAGCAATGTAAATTGGAGTGACATCGCGAGATTCCTTTACTTTGAAAGGACCTGAGATATTTCCAGAAATCAATCCAATTTCTCTTTGATTTTCATTTCCTCTTCCCTTAATCCTTTTGATTCATTTGATTTCCTTGTGATTTTTCTTTGATTATACATCTTCCACAATGAGTCAGTTACTTGATCCTTCGATCTAACAAACATGTAAGTTACAATAGAAAATAGCATCTCTCAAACTGATAAAACACTCACAGTAGATGGAAATTTATTGATTCAGTAAATTATACTAACATTTCAAACTAGTAATCAGATCCAAAATGATGATAATTAACATGTTTAAAGATTATTTCAAGTCACATAAAATCAATAATTGATTGTCACCATGGATGAAAGCTAGGGACATTGAGGAAATTAGAAAGACTTACCGTGGTGGAAGATCAGCATCTGTGGTGCTTTCACTAAGGACACGCTCCAGTTCTTGAATATTTTGCCTCAGTTCATGGGACAATTTGTTTTGTTGTCGAAGTTTCGCAATACTAGGATAATAAGCTCTAGCCACAAAAAGCTGATCCTTTAATTTCTTCACCAGAGCATCCTTCATATCTTCCCTATGTTTTTCACGCCAAAGGCAATAGCTCCCAAATTTCAGCTCACATAACTTTTCACTTCCCTCAGGCGGACCTTTTGTATGTTCACTACTTTTCTTTTTACTGTCAGCTCCAAGCTTCTGCCAAAGAAGGTTACACTTTTCAGACTTCAGTTCCCTATAAATGAGAATTAATTTTTCATGAGATCACTAGACAAACGCATACATCTATACTGGCAACCGGTCGCAGCGTTGCATGAGGTGGCACTTCAATACCTGGATAATCATTAGAAGAAACTACATTTCTTACAAAAGAACAGTAACATCTTCTAACAATACTAGAAGAAGTTAAGGTCAACAAACCTTTTTTCCTTTCACTATCACCTGCTACAGTAGTAACATTCGTTTTGCTCGATAAATCATTAGCAAAATTTCCACGAAAATCCTGGGGGTGCATAGTAAAAAAGAAGGCATTGGATTTTAGCACAATTTTGAACGGTTTTTCCAAAAGAAATTAAGCTTCAGAAATTATCAAGGTCCATTTGTAGAAAAATAAAAAGTTTGTGTTTGGTTCCTTCCATTTCCATGAATAAAAGGGTGTGTTACACTGAAATTTCAACAAATTGGAATAGCTAAGTTATATGAAACGCCAATGAGTGTTCAGCTAACTCCACACTAATGCTCAAATTTGCTTGAATTCTATTGGCCATTGCAAGTGGCCTAGCTGTTAAATTATTTCACACACACACACACACACACACACACACACACAACAATTGCCTTCCAATATTGTTGTTAGTTTTACTACAGCTCCAGTGGATTCTCTTAACCAAGCTTAAGGTGTCGAGGAACAACAAGTAAATATAATCACTAACATCTTCTGTCACACATAAATGGAAACTACACACAAGAATCAGATGTGTAAACAATATGCAACAACAACTGGAGGTTCCAATCACCACAAGTTACAATAAAAGTCTCTCTGGATGAATTTAGTTTTCCAGTTACTTAAAGTTCAAAATTTGGTAGCAAAAGCCTCTGAATAAGTTTCATTTTCCAGTTCCTGCTGGCAACAACTTCCTCTCGAGGTCCACTCATGGACGTTTTATAAGAACAAGTTATATATTACAATATGTGTGTGTGTGTGTGTGTGTGTATGTCTTTTATTAAATTGATAGCAAAAGTCTATCTTGTATTAGGCAGCTTGTGCACCAAATCAAGAAACCAAGAAAATGCATCTCGGACTCACTTTTATATCCATCATTTTCAGTGACTTTAGTCCCTACACTGTCCTCCAATTAATGTATAAAGATTGATATGCCTTTAAATACAACAAACTGTTAATAAATATTTACTAGCAACTAACTGAAACAAGAAAATAGCATTAAAAAGCCATCATATTCTAACAAGACAAGTATCCATCAAAATCCTCAACTGCCCAATTCCTTGTCATGTTGCTCTTAAAACTCATTCACATCTCATAATGACGAGCACATTGTTATATCATTCCAAACCTAAGACCAAAGATCACTAAGACAAGGTCAGAGAGTAACTTTGGAGGCTGGAATGTTGGGTGGAATGCTTTTCACTGCCCATGTTGAGCTATAAAAGCTAAAATTGATAATTGCAGAAGAGAACGGTATAAAAAGAACTTCAGGATAACACCAAAAAGTAGATGGCTCTCGACCAACTTTGGACTCTTAGATCAGGAGAAAGGGTTAAAATTTATATTAAATGTATGTAAAACTATTTTTCAGTCCATTTTCTTGAAGAGGACAATATGAAGTGTTGATGCTGGGAAACATTTCAAGTTAAGAAATGTCTACCTAGACCCTCTATCAATCTTTAATGCCAAGTTGAAGACCATTTAACTAACTTCAAGTCAGAAGTCAAAGCAATTGTAGTTATGGAATACATCTTAGCTTGAAATATAAAATAGATTTAAAATTCCCGTGAGAATTATTGTCAGAATACAAGTAGAAAAACTAGTATCAATGTCATAAAAGTGACTATACAAATCAAGTAACAATGTCCTTGAAGCAAATTTGTGTTCTTCACAAGTAGAATTAGAGTTAACATATGTCCAGGTGAGCGAGAAATAAGTGTCCATTTATGGGTGGTCAACAGCAATAACTTGTGTTTCCACCACATTAGACAGATCTCACCTACATGAGATGGGGTGAGATGTCAATTAAAGGCAGGCTTGGAAGTTCTTACACATTCTGCAAAATTAAAGAAATTCATTTGCTACAAGATTACCTGCGTGCCTGCTTCTTCACGACTATTGATATACAACAAATGGGACTAACTTAATGTCGACAATAAGCAAAGAATCAAATAATAGAGCATCTATTTACAGACCTTAGGAAGAGTTGGTCGCAATATATTGATAAGTTCATGGACGTGCTGTGATCGTTCCATCTGCCAAAAATAGCAGAGAAAATTCGTTGACATATCAAATATATATAAGGCAAGAATCAGAAGTATACAAGTTTGAATAATGTAGAATAATGGTTATGGTAGCATTTCATGAATATTTTTGGTTTAGGTTGAACATAATAATTTAGCTGTATTGTTACAACATGAAAGAAAAATGGGAATACTCACAGAACTGGCACCCTTAATTGGTTGATCTGAGAGGTATCCTGGGGGGGAGGCAACATAGAAATAGAGATCAAGAGGAATGAAATAGAAAGAATGAAATAGAAAGAATGAAAATCTATAGATCTGGAACGCATTGAATAGTGGAGTTGGTTGAAATCTGGATCTGAGGAGACACAGAACAGAGAAAGAAATTGGGAAAAATTTAAGAAAGAAGCGATACCGGAAGACTGAAAGCCTTTGTAGAGGCCGAGTAAAAAGCCGAGGGGAACGAGCATGGAAAGAACGACGAGGAATAGCACTCCAATGACTAGGCATCTCCACCTTCTCTTTCCCTGATAAGGCCCGCCTCCGCCGCTGCCTTTCATCTCTCTCCTATCCTAACCTACCCTCGGTTTTACCATACAATGCAGTGCTGCTTTAACCCGCCCTCTTTCTCCTCCTTCTCCTTCTCCTTCTTCTCCTCCTTCTTCTCCTTCGTCTTTGTTTTTCTTTTCTTGAATACTAGTACATCATCGTCATCATCCAAGTTTTAAAAAAGTTACTGAAGATAAAGATAAATAAAATTTGAAATTATGAGACCCCACCCCACGTTGTTCTTTGATTTTTGCCTATTCAGCATTTAACTTCAATTCATCACTCAGATAAACTCCAGACTTTCCTTCCTTCCTAGACAACACAAGTTACGCAACGCTGCGCTAAACGTTCCAGTGCAAAAATTTTTTTTTGGAGATTTGCACGTGAGTAGTACGCCCGCGATCTGACGAGCCAATTGTCGTTGCTTCCTGCTATCCCATTACCTTTGGGTTAAGTTAAATAATATGTACAAGGAGGCTCACTTGCTTGCTCTTAATTTTAATAATCATATTTTATAAATTATTATTTATCTTTTTATAGGATTATTTATATATTGCAATTCCTCTTCACTCATTTTGTATATCGAATCAAGTCATGAGTCCATAATATTTTGTTAGCATTAGTTAGAGCTTGGTGGCGCTGCTGCCTTCCTCTTTTGCTGTTAGGGATAGATAATTCCGTTGAGTTGTTTACAGTTGCATATCGTAATCGAACTGAAAAAAAACCATAACCATCACTTTGTTTGACCCGAAGGGAAAGATGTTAAACAAATTGATTATTTATATAAAATTCTAATCATTTCATTATGTCTATTTGTATCATTTAATTTTATATCTAATTTTCAATATACACAACCTTAAAAATGGGATAAATTTGATTGAATTGGATTATCCGATCAAGATCTTGAACAATCATAGTCGTCATTAACCTGTCCTTGGGTCTATATCTGAATTTCAACCCAACTACCATGACATTGAAGTCCGTTTGTTTGATGTATCACGGCGGCCCATGAAGAACCTGAAGTAGCATGATAGAAGCAGCCAAGAAGCATCACTTTCCTTTACTTTGAGTGATTGGCATATTTTAGCTGCAAAAGTAGTTAATCAAACTTCTATACCCATTGTCAAGATATGCAGCTATCGTACCAAACAATTCTAACCTACAGCAGAGAAGGAAATCTCAAATTGTTAAGGAAGGATACAGAACATGACTAGAAGAAATGCAAACTCGTTTTGTTTGTAAGCCATATGGAAAGAGATATGACTACAACTCAAAGACACCAGATATGATTGATGGTCTGTCCATTCATAAGAGGTTCCTTTCCCTACGTTTGGTTACAGTCCATAGCCCTGCAGACAGTAGACAAGGACTGAAAAGTCCTGTCCCATATCAAGTTTGGTTGTTGTCTGACCATGCTCCTTGTCCAGTCCAAGAAGGACATGGACTGTAAATTATTTTCCGGTTGAAATCAGTGGTACAGAGAAGTAAGTCCAACGGACAAAGCTTGAAAAAGACGCGTCTACCCTGTTTTGTTTGTCTGAAACCACAAACGCAGCCCGTTGGTCTTCGTTTTACGTTCGTCGTCTTCCCGATTTGTGTTTGTCTGAAACCTCACGCAGGGCCGCTCGTCTTCGTCTCCACTGGTCTTCCTCTCCGGTGGTCTTCGTCTCTGCTGGTCTTCCTCTTCGCTACTCTTTGTCTACGCACGGTAAGCTTCTTGTTGTTTCTTTTTTCAGATGCATGACTCCTCTTCCCGAATCTTTTGTGGACACCTTCTAACGCATATGTGGGTGTTTCGCTTCCGTCAGAGCGATTTGGAATCTCTCCATTCGATCCGGTCTTCGCTAACTCCGATCGTGACCATCGTCCGGAATATTAAGGTTAGACTTCAATTTGGAACTCTTCCTTGTTCTTTTGATTGGTTTGGGTGATGAGATCTGCGTCATTCTTACGGTTCTGCTTTTATCACCATTGTTGAAGATTGTTATAATCTCGTATGCCGCCACAAGTGTATGATGGATAATTGTTACAAGTGGAGAGTTCATCCCATAAACCCTTAAGAGTAGTGTAGTATGTAGCAATGGAGTCATTCTTTTGCACATGATTGGCTACGAGTTCTTTGTATTTCAAATATTTGTGATGCATTCCCATGTGAAATCTTTCATGAGATCAATCCAATCTTCATAGGCGCCTTCATATAGATGACACTATTAGTCGCTTTCTCTTATTACAACATTGAGAATCCATGAAGTATCATATTGTTGCAACGATTCTAATGGGAAAATAGATGAGACTTGGCAGGTGGTTGTGTCATTGACAATCCCGAGTTTATTTTTTTATTTTAAAGCCATAGTGATTGATCTACACTAGTGGGATAATTATCCCATTCAATTCTTTGGGTAACCAACATAGCTCCCGGATTCTCAAACCGAATAGTGGGTAATTGAGTGAATAGTGGGAAGCACAAGACTTTGTATCCTAGCTAGGAAAGCAAAAAGAAAAAAATAGACAAGACCAAAGAAATAATCAAGGACAAGAGCTGCTAAGGAGAACAATAGCCAAAGAATAGTTGTTATAAGAGGACATGCTAAGAGCTACAGAGAGTAGACCAAAAGTTTAAAGTTGCTCGATACAATATTAAAATGGTAAAGGTTGTTCTGCATTCTTATTCACAAAACTCAAATATATACAACTTGTTGCAACAAAAAAGCTAAAACTAAGCACTGAAATTGTGTTATGAACATGGAAAGAATAAGTTAGTGAAATATACTATATAGAATAAAAGATATGTAGGATATTTACATTCACATGTATAACTTATAGTTAGTTCTGGTGTATTATATTTCTTTAGGAACTTGCAACGTGAACAAAGACAAGCTAAATATGTTCCCATGTTTATGACTGCAAATCCGCATTCCCAAAATGAATTCTCATATATGTGATTGAGGAATTACTAAGCCAATATAGGTACAACACAAACCCGTATGTAGTCGACTCTATTCCCATTGTGAAGGCTTTGCTTATCTGATGTTGCCTTAATAAGGCAGATTTTAAGTTATCTGGTATTCCTTTAGTTAGTTCAAATAAATATAGACATAAACAAGCTATATTTATTCCAACTCAGATTTGCTTTTTTCTTTTGTAAATCCAAAAGTCTCACTAATCACTTGTCTTGTAATAAAGAAGATATCAAAAGTTAATGGGTTGACAATAATATACGTTTAGTGGGTAATTTGTTAGTAGGATAACATGTTGAAGTGAAAATGCTATTATGTAAGGAACATAAGATTAAATCTGAAAATGTCAGTTGTGAAAATGTCAGTTGTGAGTCATACAAATCTAGAATATCCGTATATGCATACAAATATAGTTTAAATAAATATTTTTGTGTTTCCTTTTTGGCAAGTAATTAACCAAGTAAGTTCCTTGGTGGGCATATTTGAGTTTAAATAACAGAAATTGTCCATAACAATAACAGAAATAATATGATGATTAACCATTGAAACAAAGTAACTTTCAAAGTAACTTTCATTTCTACCATTGATATCAGTGACAGTAACTTGGTGCTTAAATTGATGAAAGTAACTTGTATTCACTTTCACTTTAATGTTGTAAAATGTTAACTTAAGCATTCTGCACTTTGAAGACCTAAGCATACATATTAATTGTGATTGCAAATGGAATCGATGTGAGTGATGCAATCGCAAACTTAGAAGTTTATTCAAATACAAGTCAAATACATATTAATTGAAGGTATATACTGCCAAGTCATATCGGTGTTCAATTATTATGAGATGTACTGACTACTCAAGAAATGACTTGTAATAGACTTGTATTTCCATTCTTCGACTTTTAATTTATAAATGTTACTATTCCGGACATATATACAAATGCGTTATATGATGCAGAAATTGTTTTCGCTTTGTTGACAGTTTTGTTTTAAACAAAGTTGGAGGCAATGGATGATGATGATATGTTAAACTATATGGCTTTTTTTGACATTTTGAATCAGCAATTGGATATAGTGAGAATTAGTATGTTGTTATGCTTATATGTATACACCAAAAAACAGCGTAGAAGTCAAAATGCTGAAGGAAGCAGGGCCTTGGTAGTACCAAATAGGAAAGCTAATATATATAGGATTTTGCATGAGGGAGATAGGAATACCATGTGGGACTTAAGGATGGACACGAATGCATTTAAATTGTTATGTGAAATGCTTGACTCGTGGTGGGTTGACAAATACTGGACATGTGCCCATTGAAGAAAAAGTATTAATCTTCCTAAGAATATTAGCACAAAATGAATCAAATAGAGTATTACAAGTGCGGTTTATGAGGTCGGGAGAAACAATAAGTAGGGTCTTCCATAATGTGTTGAAGGTCAGAATCAATCTTCAACATCTCTTGTTTGTGAAGCCAATACCAATTCACGAGGATTGCATGCACAATAGATGGAAATGGTTTAAGGTCGATTAATTTAATAGCTTAGCTACAATACGATGTCCGATTTAACTCTATCTTGCTAGTTAACGAGAACTTTTGTATGATGGCATTTTAAACATAGGGTTGCCTTGGTGCTCTAGATGGAACCTATTTAGACATAATAGTTCATTGTGAGACAAACCAGTATCTGAGGTAGGAAAGGGAGAATATGCACTAATGTTTTAGGAGTATGTGACAAGGACTGTAACTTTGTCTATGTCCTTGCTGGATGGGAGGGTTCAGCAACAGATTCAAGGGTTCTGCATGATGTTGTAAGTAGGCCGAATGGACTTCAAGTTCCAAGGGGTATGTAAGAAACGAATTGTTAGACATTTGCAATTTATTTTTTTAAAGCATGCTTGCATATCCAAAGGTAATTGTGTTTGTTGGTTATAGGAAATTACTACTTAGTAGATGCTAGCTATACCAATGGTCCTGGTTTTCTTGCACCTTTTAGAGGAACAAGATACCATATTCAAGAGTGGGCAAGAGATGGAAGGGCACCTAGAAATGCAGAAGAGCTTTTTAATAAGAGACACTCGTCTGCCAGAAATGTGATTGAACGTGCATTTAGTTTATTGAAAAAAAGATGGAAAATACTACGAAATCCATCTTTTTATCCTCCAGCTACTCATGTGCACATCATTCTTGCATGCTGCCTTCTGCACAATTTTATTAGGCTACATATGAGTGAAGATCCTGTAGAGTAGAGTCCTATTGAAGATGCGGATATGCCAATTGGGGAAGATACAACATTACCAGAATTTGTTGATCATGTTGAGACAAGTAATGAATGGAGCCAATGGAGAGTGGATTTAGCTAACAACATGTTTGATGACTGGAGAATGAATCATTAAATTGTATATTCGTATATTTGGATGGCCTTCATTGTAACTGAATTGAGGCATTGCTTAAATTTGTCTTGATGTTGTTGACTCTCTTTGTATTGAATTACCTGTTTCATTTAAGTTAATGTTGTCTTCTTTCATATCATGCACATTTCAAATTACATGTTAATTGTTCATGTTACTTATGATTTGCAATGGTGTGGGGTATGACATTGCATGGTTTAGGTGCAATGTCACGGGTTTGGACTGATGGTGAAACAGATGCATTTGTTACCTTATTGGAAGAGGCGGTAGATGCTGGACAAAGAACCGATAATGGACAATTTAAGCCTGGGACTTTCCAACTTCTTGTTACACAACTTGGTGAGAAGTTTCCTGGGTGTGGCATTGACAAGAGGCATGTACAAAATAAAATCAAGAGGTTGAAGGAAAAATATCAGACAGCCTATGACATGCTGAACTGCAGTGGGTTTGGGTGGAATGATAGCAAACAATGCGTTGAGGTTGACAGCAACCAAGTGTTGGAGGAATGGATGGAGGTTAGTTGTTAATACACGCATCATGACAAAAGTTATTGTTTGACATGCTAACAAGTGGGTGCATTTGGTTTACGAAGCACCTAATAAGTTCTATACTCTCCGGAAGCCGTTTCCAATGTACCCAAGACTAGAGTTTATTTTCGGAAAGACGAGCCACAGAGCCGCCGCCAAGACGGTCTGGCCTCGATCTCGATTTCAAGTCGATGACATGGGCCGATGGATGCGAAGCTTCACTGTTCATGCTTCCCCGACCGATCCAGTGTAGCGACACCTCTGCACTAATCTGAATCCATGTAGCTGGTTCTCGCGCCTTCTTCTAACACCGACGCAAACCGAGCAACTAAAGCGAGAAGGAAGATGAGGGACAGTGAAGTGCTAGAAACCATAGCTGAGACACTTGCACGTGCAACGGACAACAGTGTTAGGAGTGCACAAATTATGGCAGATGTTATGGTGAGGCGGGGACAACAAATTCCCCAACTAGGTGAGGAGCTTGAGAGTTTGGGTTTCTGCACCGAAGACGTTGTTACGATTACAATGATCTTCTCGCAGAATCATCATGTTGCGAATCTATTTTGGGGTTTAAAAGCGTAACAAAAGCGAGCTTATGTATGAGGCTCTTACGTCAAGCTCTCTAATTTTATGTTTCTTTAGTCAAGATGTTTGTGAATCTCAACTATTATATGGTCATGTCTGCTGATAATTAAGCGTGTAACTTTATTTATTTGTGGTACTGCCAAGTGATGTTAACTGATGTGATATACCTTTGACTGTGTTTGTCTACATGTTTATCAATGATGAATGTTGTTGTTTTATTAAATATGTAATTAATTTCTTTTTTGCACGTTTATGAATGATTAGAGTATGATTCATTTACAGGTACATCACTATGGGCAGATACAACTTCTATGTTGTATTCGTTGGACGAGAAGTCGGCATTTTCACAAATTGGGATGAAGTAAAATTGGTAACTGATGGTTATCCTAATGCTAAATTCAAGGGGTTCATGACATTGTTTGACGCAGAAAATGCGTTAGCCATCGATCAAAGTAGGCGCAGTCGCTCAAATGAAGAAACTGTTCCTATCGCCAATGACCTCTCATTAATCCCCAATCAATTACCACAACCAACAACTGAAGAACCAAATGAAGTTGCTACTTTAAAGCAACAAATGGCTATTTTGCAAGCATTGTTACTAATTGCCATTGGAGTAATTGTCGGAAACATTATCAACAAAATTCTGGACAAATTTTAAAACTTGAATGTAATTAATGTTTATGAATGCTTAGATGTTTAATTAAAATATTATGTATTAGGATTTCGTTATTGTCTGACTTACTTGAACCTATTATGTAATCAATTAAATGAATGCTTATATGTTTTATTATATTATTTTGCCCTATATAATGTTCATAATAATAATAACAATAATAACAAATAAGAATTAATAATAATACTTATAATAATCATTAAATTATTACCATACCAATGATTATTATGTTATCATAATTTTACTTAATATTAATATTCAAATTAATTTTATTATTTTGTGCTTATAGAAATTATAATAATAACATAATAATTATTATTAGAGTTGCAAAACCAATGAATTATAAAAGACCAATGAATTATACTAACAACAATTACAAAAATTAATATTAATTGTATCAATATTTATTTTCATAAAAATTATAATTAATAAGATATTAAATGTTAGTAGAGTTGCAAATACGCTTAATATAACCATTGACACAATTATGAAATAACCATTGAAATACATCTTTCCAATACATTATATTGCAGGACATTTTTGACATTTAACACTGTTTTTTGTTCATCTCATCGCAATCAAACACATTTCGTCCGAGGGCATTTCGACATTTAACATGTTTTTCGCCCATCGCAACCAAACACATTTCATCCGTAGGGCGAAGACAATTTTCTCTGTCCTGTCCACCGCAACCAAACATCTCACTGTTTTCAATTCTTATCCTGCCCTGCCCTGTCCTGTCCTGTCCCTACCTGTTGCAGACGCTAACCAAACAGACTGTTTGTCTTTACTTGATAAAGTACTGAAATTGGGACACACCACGTCCTTTGCATTGATATATACCAGTCAGATCGGCTTGAAGTCATGGCAACATAATTCACAAGGCTTGATTAAGTTTTCATCGTTACGCTTAATTAGTTTGTTGGACCGGGCGACATTCATTTATAAATGAAAATAAATAAATCAGATTTAACTTGACAGCAATAATACTATGGCCACGTTTGGTTTCTGACTGATCAGCTAAAAATTAGCTGATTGATCTAATAAAAAAATTAATTAAGTTATTTAGTTATTAGCTGATTAGGTTGACTGATTAAACCTAACCAGTTGTTTTCGAATAAGCTCCTATAAAGGAGCGTTTCAAACAATTAATTGAAACTGTTTTTGTTTAGTGTCGATTTTGCCCTCTCTGCTTCACGCTCGTTTCTAGGGATGGCAAAAAGCCCCACCCCGATGGGGATCCGATATTCCCCGACCCGAACGGGGCGGGTATGGGGGTACATTTTGCCCCGAATAAACGGGGTAGGGGATGGGGATTTTTCCCCATTTATATTCGGGGCGGGGATGGAGATTATAGTCTCCATCCCCAATGGGGACCCGCCCCGACCCAATGGAATCCGACCCGACCCAATGGAGACCCGACCCGACCCGACCCGACCCAATGAAGATAACTCGTATAATGTTAAGTGTTAACCCTAAAAATCTACCCCTCTTCTCTCTACCTCGCGTCCGTCATCTCCTCTCTCTTCTCTCTGCGGCTCTGCCTCGCGTCCGTCTCCGTCTACCGCAGGACCACGCGTCCGTCCGTCTCTGTCTCCGTCTCCGTCGCCTCTCTCTTCTCTCTTCTCTCTGCCTCGCGTCTGTCTCCGTCCTGCAGGACCACCGCAGCTCACCACCGCAGGACCACCACAGCTCACCACCGCAGGACCACGTCGTCGCTCGTCACCACCACAGGACACCGGCACCGCACGACCGCAGGACCACTGCACGATCCGACGTCGACCCAGATTGGCACCGAAGACCTGATTATATTTGGGGTGTATGTTTTAAATTTTTGCTCCATTTTTCATGCATATTGAAAATGATTTCTTCTATTAGTGTGTTGGTTGTTGGATTTGTGGTAAAAAATTGGTGAAATTATTGAAGATTTGGGGAAAAAATTGGAAGTGGGCTTCGGTTGGTTCATGGTTCATGGATGTTGATTTCGGTTGGAACTTGAAGTGAAAATTTGGATGTTGATTTTGATTGTGTTTTGTCATTTGTGAATTGTGAGTTATGAAATTGAATTGAATCGAAGTAAGCTGTGAGTTATGAAAATGAATTGAACCGAAATTGGGGATTTTATTAACGTGATCTTCCCTTCTTTTTTTAAAAACAGATGGAATCTCAACAAAATCAAAGTGCAGCATATTCGAATGCTACTCAAGAACTTGTAGCTAATAACACATCTTCAACATTTCAAGAAGCCATACCAGCAAACATTCATGGCAATGTTGAATCGAGTTCAAATGTGACTGCAGATCATAAAAGGAGATTGACATCGGTAGTTTGGCAGCACTTTAAGAAACAAAAAATTAATGGATTGGAGAAGGTTGTGTGTAACTATTGCAATAAAAAATTAACAGGAAAGAGCACTGATGGCACAAGGCACTTGCATGATCATTTTAAGATATGTCCACGAAGAAGTGTCAGAGATATAGGACAACAAGTAATCATAACCGAAGAAACAAGAAGAGGAAACAAAGAAGCGGTGAATATAAAAAAGTTCTCATTTGATCAAGAGAAGTCAAGAGAGTATCTTGCTAAAATGATCATTTTGCATGAATATCCTTTAAACATGGTGGAACATCATGGATTTCGTTATTATTCTGCTAGTTTACAGCCTTTATTCAAGATTCCTAGTAGAAATACAATCAAAAGTGACATTTTAAGGATTTACGATATCGAGAGGGCAAAGACTTTAAGTCTATTGGAGGCAAATCGCAGTAGAATTGCTTTAACATAGGATATGTGGACTTCCAGCAATCAATCAAAAGGGTTCATGGTTGTTACAGCTCACTTTATTGATGAGAATTGGAGTTTGCAAAGTCAAATTATGAGGTATAACTCTTATCAAGTTCTTATTAAAGTATCATTACCGTTAGATTATGTATACACATTAATTGAACATATATGATGATGCTTTTTTATTCATTTGTTTTAGGTTTATCTATGTTCTATGTCCACACACATCAAAAGCACTTGCTGATGCATTATTGGAGTGTATATTGGATTGGAATATTGATAGGAAACTTTCAACTCTAACAGTTGATAATTGCTCTACCAATGATGGGGTTATTAGTTGGGTATTGGATAAGATTCCTAGAAACCACTTATGTTGAAAGGATTATTATTTCATATGCGTTGTTGTGCTCATATACTAAATTTAATTGTTCAATTTGGTATGGATGTCATTGGAAAATCTATAGTAAGAGTTCGTCATTGTGTTGTATTTTGGACTGCATCTCTAAAAGAGTACAAAAATTGAGGAAGCTGCTCATCAATTGGGTATTTCAAGTACTAAGAAATTAGTACTAGATTGTAAGACTTCGATGGAATTCTACATATATGATGCTTGCTCTTGCTCTTCTAATATACAAGGTTGTGTTCTATCGTCTGCGGAACAACGTGAGGCATTGTTCGATAATTTACCAACCGAAGAGGAATGGAAGTTGACACAAGAAGTGTGTGAGAAACTAGAACTTTTTTATTCTGCCACTGAAATGCTCTCAGGTATGAGATATCCAACATCTAATGTTTATTTTCCAAAAATATGTGAGATCAGATATGCATTGAGTAATTGGCTTGGATCACCTAATGAGGTGATTAAGAAAATGACTGAGAACATGTTAGAAAAATATAATAAGTATTGATCAAACATTCATGGTATCATTGGGGTGGCAAGAATTTTAGATCCAAAATACAAAACTAAGTTGTTGACCTATTGTTTTAAGAGAATCTATGGAGAGTATGGGTATGCTGATGAAGTTAGAAAAGTTCAAGGTTATTGTTATGACTTGTTTGAAGAGTATAAAGCAAGAATTGGTCAAGGTGATGATGCTACTAATGTTCAAACTTCTTCAAGCATTGATATTGGCAATAGAGATTTTTTAGGTAATTTTAATGAAGAAATGGCACTTGAGAGTGAGAGTAGCTCATTACTTGCAAAATCTGAATTGGACCAATATTTGGAGGAGAAAGTGTTGCCGAGAATCAATGATTTTGATATATTAGGTTGGTGGAAGGCTAATGGATTGAAGTATCCAACTTTAATGTTAATAGCGAGAGATATCTTAGCGATTCCAATTTCTACCGTTGCTTCAAAATCTGCTTTTAGTACCAGTGGAAGATTGGTTACCCCGCATCGTAGTAGACTTCATAAAAAAACTTTGGAAGCTTTAATGTGTGCTCAAAGTTGGCTATGGAATGAGATTACAGGTAATATTTCTTATTTATTAAAATTATGAAAGCAATTTTTATTTATAGCTTAAGTACTAAATTTTATATGTTTTTATTTTATTTTATTAGAAACTTGTTCAGAAGATATAGATCTAAAATTCCACAGCATTGAGTATGATGAAGATACAAATGAGGCAATTTTTCTATGGAAACTTTCTTATTTTACTTTATATTAAAATTTTAATTTGATGTGTTTTATCTAAAAAATCAAATGATTATTTTTAGTTTTTTACGTGAAGGTGCTTAAATAAATTCTTGTTGCGAAGATCAATAGTTTTATGGATGGCTTTGAAGACTTTTTGTTTTTTTTTTATTTGCATTAGACAATGCTATTTTTTTTCTACAATGGTTAACAATTTATTTCTATTTTATGTTTGTGTTATACATTATAATATTTTTTAAAAATTGCAGTTCTTTCTTCGTTTCAAGCGTAGCAATATAAATATGTTATATATAAAATAATATTTTTTAAGCTAATAACATCCCCAATGGGGAAATGGGTCGGGTATGGGGATGTTATTCCCCGATGAGAATGGGGATGGAGGTTGAAAAAAAAAACCAGATGGGGATGGGGTGGGGATGGGGAACGAAATTATAAATGGGGATGGGAGCGGGGATCGCATAATCCGCCCCAAACCCGCCCCATTGCCATTCCTACTCGTTTCTCTCGTTTTCTCTAAGTTTTTCTTCCCTCTTTCCTTGTATCTCTCACATCTACTAGATCACCTTCATGTCTACGCTTCCGTTAGACAGAAGTTTCGAGGATTTCTGTTGTCGATAGTAGTAAACATGTGTTGATTGCAGAAGGGTTGTTGCTTTTGAATCCTTTGATTCGAGTTTTGGAATCTGGAAGTGGGTTTACTAAGGAAAAGGCTTCTATTGCTCTTTAAGCTCTGAGCTTTCTAAAGAGAATGCTAGGGCAATAAGGTCTAGAGGTGGGATTTCATCGCTTTTGGAGATTTGTCAGGGGGGAACTCCTAATTCACAGGTGTTTGCAGCTGGGATTTTGAAGAATCTTGCTGGTTGCAGAAGTAAGAGAGAATTTAATCGAAGAAAATACAATCTTTGTTCTTATTGGTCTTGCAGCTTCTGAAACTGCTTTAGCACAAGAGAATGCTTTTGGATGTTTGTGTAATTTGGTTGCAAATGACGAAAATTTAAAGCTTTTGGTTGCTAAGGAAGGTGGAATTGAGTGTATTAGAAATTTTTGAGATTCTGATCATCCTGTGAGGAGTCTTGAAGTTGCTGTCGAGTTGTTGAGACACTTTCCTACTTGTCCAACTATTGCTGAAGTTCTTGTTTCTGATGGGTTTATTTCTAGGCTTGCATCTGTACTGACTTGTGGGGTTGTTGGTGTGAGAATGACAGTTGCTAGAGCTCTTTATGAGCTCTGTTTTAGCTCCAAAACTAGGAAAGATATGGGTGAACATGGATGCATTGCTTCCTTAAGTAAAATGTTGGATGGTAAGTCTTCTGAAGAGAAAGAAGCAGCAACCAAGGCATTGTCCTCTCTATTATTGTATGCTGGCAATAGGAGGTTATTCAGAATGGACGAGAAAGGGATATTGAATGCAGTTCAGTTATTAGATCCTTCAACACAAGATTTCCCCATTTCAATATTGACCTCGATTGTGTATTCTAAGAAATGTAGGAAACAAATGATTGCCACTGATGTTGGGACCCGATCCGGGAACCGGATCCCAACCGGAAAAACGAAAGGCGAAGGAAACGAAAACGAATGAAAACGGAAATTTCGCAACGAAATTTCGAATCGGAAAACAAAGCAATCATTAAAGCAAAACCCAATATGAAAAATCGGAATACGAATAACAAATCGGGTAACAAAGTGAAAGCAAATCGGAATCGAATTTAATATGAAAGCGAAACGAATGAGCGAATCGAAATCGGAAATCGAAAGAACGGAACATTAAATGGAATATCGAAAGTATCGAATGCGAAACAAAGTACGAATACCAAAATACAAAATTAAGCCTAAACCTTAAACAAATTTCCATCCAAAAATTAACATTCTTAATCCCAAAATTGACATTCTATGTCTTCATAACAATTGTAGCCTTATGTCTCTAATTTAATTTAAAACAAGAATCGCCTAATTTCGATTCCCATATCAAAAGTTATGCTCAAAATACTCTCAGATATTCCTAATCCAAAAACTGCACTCTAATTCGAACTTGCATTTATAATTTGAAGGTCTTAGGGGTAAAATTGACATTTACTTTCTTCATATGACTTGTAGCCCCATGTCTTAATTTTATTTCGCCTCAAGAATCACTTCAATCGGATCTCTACGGATCTCGAATTTCTCAAAATACTGAACTATATTCAGAAAATTTTCTGACTCACTTTGATTAAATTAATCATTCTTAATTTAATATCATAAAATTCACAATTTTTTCCAAAAAAATAAAATTCATTGTCTTAGGAATCCAACGCTTCGAAAACCAACTCAATCGGATGTCAAAAAAAAAAGTTATAAGCGAAGGCGAGATTCGAAGATTAGGCGTGGACACGCCTAAGGGTAGAATCTAGAGCTGTAGAAAGTTTCAGAATTTTCAAATCATATCTTTTTCTCCCGAACTCTAAAATTAACAAATTTGGTCTCTATGGAAAGCTTGAAGGAAGATCTACAACTTCCATGCAGAACTCAAAAATCAATTTCATCTTTAAAGAGGTCAAAAATTCAGTCAAAGGCACTGCCCCAATTTAAAATATCCCTAAACAAATGCCAACTTTGAAAATTCATATCTTTCAACTCCAAATTCCGAACACCTCATATTTTATATCACTGCGAAGATCAGAAAGTCACCTACAACTTTCATGAAGGAAATAAAAATCAATTTGACTCCTAAGGGAGTCCATTTTCCGGTTAAAGATTCTGTTCTCTAATATTCTTACTAAAACCATAACATAAACTTGTAAAAATCATAACTTATTATTCCGAGATCGAAAAATTGAATACTTTATATCAAAATAAAGATCAAATCAAATCCTTCAACTTTCATGAAGAACTTCAAGGCTCAATTTACCTCTAACTATGTAAATTTTCCAATCAAAGCTTCAGCCATAGTAAAAGTCAACCCTAACACACTTAAACTTTGACTGATCATAACTTTCACTCCCGATATCGAAAAATTACAAACTTTATGACTACAGAAAGCTATTAACATAATCTACAAGTTTCATGTAGACCATTTTCTCAAATTTTGCCTAAATCAAAAGTCAACCCTCCAAGGTCAAAAAATTAAACTTTTCACAATTTTTCATATTTTCACTCTTTTTCTCTTTAGTTCTTGTTTTTTTCAACTCTA